>OX365957.1:13536816-14136816 GCA_947247005.1 Spisula solida
TCGATAATCCAATCAAAATACTATAGTAACCTAAAATGTGCATAAGGAATGTTGACACTTGTCTTTCTATAATTGATTGCTAGAACGCGCCTACTTTCAACATGAACTGAATTGTGTTATATTGTATTGTAAAAAAATGAACTCGAAGAAGTTTAATAATTTATTTCAGTCTCATCCAAATATACACGACGATACGTGTAAAATAGTATATCCCAGATAAAACATGCATATAGCCATTCTAAATATTAATTAATAACTTTGATCTATTTATGACTACATCTTTGCCAAACATACTTAAAACGATAAAAATGCGAATATATGAAAATAATCATTTAATTCAATAAACACCTTGTTCAGTAATTACCCTTCATGTAAAAATCTTAATTTTGCGTAGATACAGTTATTATTAATTAGTGCACAACGGTACAGAACGAAGCTATAAAACTGTTTTTACAACTATATACATGTAAGTTGGTATTATAACGATCCTTTCGCCGACATTTCATAGTCAATGGTCAGCGAAACGAGGTACACTGTATTTATACAACTAAAATGGTATTATAAAGCTCTTTTCGCAGTTATTTGTCGGCGAAACGAGGCATTTATACAACTAAGATGGTATGATAAAGCTCCTTTCGCTGATATTTCAAAGTCAATGGTCGGCGAAACGAGGCTATAATACAACTAAGTTGGTATTATCACGGATATACTTGTATTTCCGTGGTATTATAAAGCTCCTTTCGCCGTTATTTCATAGTCAATGGTCGGCGAAACGAGGCTATAATACAACTAAGATGGTATTATAAAGCTCCTTTCGCCATTATTTCATAGTTCATGGTCGGCGAAACGAGGCTATAATACAACTAAGTTGGTATTTTAAAGGTCCTTTCGCCGTTATTTCATAGTCAATGGTCGGCGAAACGAGGCTATAATACAACTAAGATGGTATTATAAAGCTCCTTTCGCCGTTATTTCATAGTCCATGGTCGGCGAAACGAGGCTATAATACAACTAAGTTGGTATTATCACGGATATACTTGTATTTCCGTGGTATTATAAAGCTCCTTTCGCCGTTATTTCATAGTCAATGGTCGGCGAAACGAGGCTATAATACAACTAAGATGGTATTATAAAGCTCCTTTCGCCGTTATTTCATAGTCAATGGTCGGCGAAACGAGGCAATAATACAACTAAGTTGGTATCATAAAGCTCCTTTCGCCGATATTTCATAGTTCATGGTCGGCGAAACGAGGCTATAATACAACTAAGTTGGTATTATAAAGCTCCTTTCGCCGTTATTTCATAGTCAATTGTCGGCGAAACTAAGTTAGAATACGACAAAGTTTGTTTGTTTATTAAATGCGTTTTCCCATAAATGCCATCAATATACGGTTCATTCAGACTTATTTCGTTGTTTTAGTGGCAAATATACTTAAATATCTGTAAATTGCATTTTAACACTTAATATTACCAAATATTAAATTTTCAATCCTCCTTTCGCCTCCTTTCGCCTCCTTGCGCCAAAAATCCTCCTTTCGTATTTTAGTCATACCGTAATAAACACGCCGTGATAATGAAATCGGTACAAAGATGACGTGTAACCAGTTTTTAAAAACGATAAAACAATGAAAGGAATCACAAATTATTATAATTCATTGCAATAGATTATTCTAAAATCAAATTTCCCCATAAATATATGTTATACAAAACTAAAATATTTGCTAGTTAAAAAAATCGAGATGGGGAATTACCCAGGTTTTCCCCAGTGCCTATCGGGTAGTCTACTTAAGTAGATATATCTATGCATCTATATACGAATTGTTCCGAGTACGCTGGGAAGAATATCGTACCAGGAGTACGTTTATTATATTAATTACTATATTTTTTAAATTAACCAGTGGTAATGCTACAATTATGGTCGATAACGCTGGGGAACGTGAAATTGAGAAAAATGTCTTGGAATGGAAATCCTTTTTTTGCAGAGTCGTACGATCTCCAACTATTGTTGCTTGGATGTCCAACTTTTTCTCCCAAGGTAGGTACACAAAATGTAGTCAACTTGTATAGTTTCTATATCTTTATTCTCATTTTAAATATTTTTTAATTGATTACTAAAAATACATTCTTGTTACGTTGATCTATTTATAGGTAACCTATACATGTAATAATATACATGCGTCAAGTTTAACGCGCGTCTAGATCTACCAACTGAATAAACTTCTGCTTCATTTCTACTTATATATTCATTAAACATGTATATTCATTGTATCATAATCAAATAGTCTACGCTATTTTCACTATGTTCTATGTGAAGTAGGAAACTGTTTATGCTTTTAACCAGGAACTTACAACTAATATAGCAACAACCTTTGGGAGCTACAAACATTGACCGTTGTGTAGAGATTGTTGCTCGACAGAGTTTAAATAAAAAATGGGAAATATTGATATTCTTTTATAATTATAATCATACAAGTACAATTAATACAATTCATCATTATTATTATTATATTTTTGTTCTTTAATTTGTCTTTCATGAAGAACGGATAATGTTGTGCGGTTATCAGCACAATGTCTTTGATATGCTATTGAGAAATTATATTTTCGTTCTTTAATTTGTCTTTTATGAAGAATGGATAATTGTGTGCGGTTATCAGCACAATGTCTTTGATATGCTATTGAGAAATGGTGATCTTGGTGCTTTCCATCCATATTAATTCGCCGAGACACAACTCGTTTTGTAATATAGTTTACCGGGGTGTGACTTACTACACATGTTTACTTGCCCAAATATAATCATACACTAAAATGCCTCTAGACATAAAGGTATAATACGGGCTGGTGGAGTAATGCGCGTGTGGACTGGTCGTCCAGCTTACGAAGCCAGTCGGATTTGAAGCATTCATTGTTTATAATTGTCTGATTTGTCGGATTGTATTAATTAGTCTGAAAATTCATATTTTTGAATTTTATCCTTAAACTTTGAACTGTATATATATGAATTTGTCGTTATGTTTGCATGCATACATATATATTATCTATTTCAAATTCTTTTTAACCATGTCTTAAATGTGACTGTACAGCACTTTTGAACGTGTTATTACTTGATAAAAGTGCTGTATAGATATGGTATACTAATAAATAGAATAGACATTCAAAAATATACATCGCATGTTCTTTATTACTCATTTCATGTCCTTTCCGTGCATTTCAGCTGAAGTAAATGACATAAAACATATTGACCAACAACAATCTTCTACAAAGGCAACATTTGTATTTATTGAGAAGCTGGTGAAATGTAAACAACCAGGAAAGTGGACAGCATTTAAGCAAGCTCTTCAACATTCAGGTAACTCTAATTGGATGTTTATAGTACATGTAGTACTGCATTTGTAAAGCATTGTACTTCCATCTGACCTATCATTTATAATTAAGTATTGCAACGATCGTAGCCAACTGTGATTTTGGAAAAATTGACACCTGGTTAATTCCTCTTCCCTTGCACGTTTCCACAATGCCCCTACCCTCTTTTCATAGAACGTGTGGACAACTTTGGAACTTACTTTCAGACATTTGTTTGCGATTTAGACCATTATTTGCATTAAGCCCAGGAACTTGCATAATTTAAACAAATATATAAAATATATTTTAATACAGGCTCTATAGTAGTGAAACAATTTCCCAAAATGTTTCATTTTTTTAAATTATGCAAATTCCTGTGCATTAAGTAATGAGATGATGTATTTAAATTGTTAAATAGACACATCTTCCCAGATATGCATGTACACCTTTAACATAATTACAATGTCATTTTCTAAAGTTCTTATGATAATTTACAGATTATGAATACCTGGCATCTTTGCTTTCATCAAGATGTAAATCTCCGGAGAATAGTCGTCATCAGAGGAAGATGTTACAGATATTTTCACCGTATCTGGACATGTTGGATCCCATTAAACTGATATGTAATTTGTCCGCTACTGGTCTCATTAACACACAAGACCGACAAGAAATTATTGTAAGTAAATTATTCCATTATGGTAGTTTCAATATATGATCTTATCGATGGTATATGTCTGGTAACTAATTACTGGCAATCTATTAGTTTTTTTGAACAGAAATATGACTATGTCGATCAGAAGGAGATTTTCTGGTCACTAATTAATACAAATGTGCTTGATCGTTTATTCTGGAACAAAGAAGCAAGTGCAATTGTTGTTGGTATGCTATGTGTTACATAACGTAACTTGTGTATTATTATAGAACAGTAGTGGAATTGTCAATGATATTCTATGTATTACATTACATAACTTGTGTAATATTTTAGAAAAAAAAGAAGCTGTTAACATTATAATTGTAGTGGGATTGTCGTTTGTATTCTATGTGTTATATATAACATGTGTATTATTCTAAAAGCAGGGAAGCTATAACTTTGTACTAATTTTCTAGAAAAAAGAAGCCATACTATAATAATTGTAGTGGAATTGCCGTTGGTATTCTACGTGTAACGTAACATAACTTGACATGTGTACATGTAAATATTGACACACGCATGCAACCTTTTTCATCTACAGGCATCTCAGGAACAGCAAGGATCTGTAGCAGCTACAATGTTAATGTTAGATCGTCTACAGCGACGTCAAGCTCCTTCTGTTTGGTATATAGAATTCCTTCGAGTGTTACACCAGAAGGGTTATACTGATCTGGTGCATGAAATGGAACCCGACTTTTCCTTGGATTGTGAAATTCTGAAAGTGCCTTCAATAACCTATACAGGTGAAACTTTATTTGATATATATACGTACGAGTTAAGCCAAATATACTAAATATTATTAATATATAATTATATATTTGATAAAACCTGCCAATTGTGTAAAAGCTCATTGGAATAATATTTAGTACAGTAATGTTTGCAAAAACCTTGGTTTGAAGTCTCTGTCATATGTGGTAGTATCGCTTTTTACAATGTACGTGTATTATGTAATACACATGTAGTTATTTCTCAATTTGTCATAAACTAGTCTTAATTTATACGTTTAGCATACCCAGAATAAACGTATCTATAAATATCACATATCTTATTTTTCTCGATCAATGTCAAGCAATAGATAAAATTTCAAATAACCAATATCATTACAATGAATCTAACCACGACAGTTTTTGCCTATGCGATCACAGAACGTAGATAAATTAATTGAAAAATCTATACTGAGATGGTCATAGTATAAATTTGTATTTATGTAGATGGTGTTTGATCGAGTTAACATTATATGATATTTTTGAGTCAATCGTGAAAGCTCGGCCATTTCCGTTTGTCTCCGGCAAATAACCTCGTGTCTAACTGTAGTAATACACCAAAGCCAACAGGCCGCGAGTTAAAAGTCGCTACCTACGCGTAAAAGTAACAAATTATGTATCCGTCAATAAGATGGTTATTTTATCTTTCCCGAACAGTTTTCTTATTTTTATGATCATACGAAGACATATCATAAAGAAATAACCCATATCTTTAAATATTATTCATAATTTATATTTCCCAACTACGTGTCGAAAACATCAACAAACATGACCCATATTTAAGCGGGTTTGTTTACAAAATATACTACTTGACTTTCGGATCATTTCGGGTTAACTTATCGCCTGGCACACATGTGATTAATCGTTCCGTGGAATTTTGTAGTATTTACTGGTATAATAGATCTATATAGATCTATATATTTGTGTGAACATGTATTGACATAATGTGTACTGAAGACTGGGGGCTGCCATTTTCTAATCATGTGACTGAAAATAGTTTCAATATGGCGCCTCGTTATGTCAGAGGTCTATTGCAATGCATAAAGGCCGATGTGATCAGAATGATTTTTGAGTAAGCCGTTAAGCAAGATGGAGACGCATTAATTGGCCTTTTCATCTTAGCTGTTTCGTGGAGCAGGTGATAGTCATGTTCCGGTCCCTAATATTACAGTAGTAGAACTATATAAGTATTGTAAAATTGGGAACGGGAATCAGACTAAAGCGGGTCCTCCACGAAACTGTCCAGTCAATAAAGGTCTAATGTTGTTTCACATAGAACCACACAGTATACTGTGTGTATAGAGCCAATGATTTGGAACTTCATTTATGGTGTATACCAATGTGTCACTACTTAACACGCAAAACTAATATGAGAGGTGTTCAACTTATATTTGAACAGAATTAAACATCCAGTATTGTCATGAATTTCACTACAAAATTGAATTGCGCATATTTAATTGTATATATAGTAATGTATCAAGTGATATAATCAACAATTGAAGAATGTATAATACAAATTATGTAATATCCTTAGAACAAAATCAACTATTGTATAGAGCGCGTTGATTTTGCATTTTTGAAGGCCAAAACCTCCAAGTGCTGATGCTTATAATTCCCTTCTCTAATCAACGTTTCAATGTTCTCATGATTTAAATTCTTATGATGCTTGATGGGGAGACTTCGGTATCCACTGTTTGGATATAATATGCGTCCCGGTCTAATTCAGATAGGGCGATACAAAGTTCAGTATTGATGAAACAACCTGTCTTTGGCACAGCCACCAGGAAAAGGACGTATCACATTTTTGTCGAAAAAAACTTTTAAACCTTCTGCATAAATAAAGTATGCGTTCACTTTTGTCCCCTTTTCAATCATTTTGAGGTCCGTTTTTCCATAATACCAAACACAAGATCATGTCCTGAAAGCGACTGTAAACACACCAAGCTTAACTAACTTCAACTTGTGCCTATCATCATGATCCTTTCTAAAATAGCAGACTCTGTGTATATAATAAATTCCTCTAATATAAAACATTAACTCCTCTGAGGCGACACATGTTTTCCAGTTACCGTTCCGTAGTCGCATATAAATCCTCCAAGACATTTGTCTGCGCTCTTTGCTTTGCTTGGCATTGAGCTAATGAACACCGCATATTTGTGAAATTCTGCATCTAACATTTCTAAATTAATTGGATTGATCATTGCTAATGATACTTACAACTTCGCTGCCATCCAACTTTAGGCTATTGGAGTTTTCATAGATATAACAGAACCAACGGGCATGGCGATTGCAGGTTTCGACAATGTTTGGTGATTTCTAATATTTGGTGCCATTTCGTCAAAACAAGAAGGTGAACGCATATCACCCTTCATATGACAAATATTACTGATTATCTCCAAAGACAGGCGTAATTCATAATCTACCAACCCCTTTTTATTCTTCTATAGGGGCAATTTGTCTTTAAAAGGCGAAAAAAACAACGCCCTCTACAGGATGGTTGATTTTGGTTAGAAAAATAATGCAAATATGGTACGAAATGAGTGTATGCACTACTTAACACGTTTTCTGATATAGTTTAATAGAAATAAATCGATTTGATTGTGTTAGTGTGACAGAATCGGACGTTCAGTTTTGTTCATATATAAGTTGAACACCTCTCGTATTAAATCAGACAGGGAACACATGCACTGTTCACAAATTTGCAACATCATAACAATGAAGTTAACATTAGTTTCCATACTTACAGACTCCTCGGATTCAGAAGTAGATTCTCCTATCCCGTCAAATTCAATATTGGAAGAAGCAATCGAGTACAAAGTTTCATACTTCAAATCTGAAATAGTACAACTCGTCACAGTTGAAAAGTTACTGCCACATATTTGCAATCTGATTAGCATTGGTGAGTATATTTTGAGTACCCGGTATTCTTAACATTTCAATTTTTGTACTGTTTAACCAAAGACCTAAATATATTTAGGTATTTGGTTTAACTGACGCTTTTGTCAAAGGTTTTATCAACTACTCTAAATAGCTACTTTGAACAGTGTAGATGAATTGTTATATGAAACATTTTATGCGTTGCGGTGTTTTCAACGACACGGAACTTGTAATGAAGTTGATTGACAGACAAGTAGAAAGAGCGTCACCATTATCTTGCAAAGTGCATAAAGAGTCATGTACTTCTTATGATAAGCATATCTCTGTTATTTTCATGAACATGTTTGCTTGTACATTTTGTTATGTGCAATTAGGATTCGGTATGCGTTGGAACCACATGTTTAATTGTATATACACGGAGCTTGTCTAGGAAAAAGTGACTATTCAGTAGAGTAACTGCCTTGGCTTTTGTCTAACTCCGACATCTTTTGTTCGTATTCAGATCGTGTTTGTAATGTAGTGACGAGACAACATGCAACCAAGAAGGAGGCCATGGAATATGTACTTGAGGAACTACAGAAGTCGAAAAATAAATCAAAGTGGAGATCATTCGTAGAATGCTTAAAGAAATCCGGTATGATATCCCATTCATTCCATTTTTATATACCGCGAGCATAACTTGTGTGTGAGGTTTTGTTGTTATTAGCATATTCTTTGTTTTTAAGCTTTTTCATTGAAAGTCAAGCCCTGAGGATTTGTGTCATATATACGAGTATGTACCATACACTACTGATATTTCTTAGTTATTAGAATTATTTAAGCGTTCATTAATTTCATTAACATCGACAATAGTTGTTTCTCGTTGTTCACCAACGACGTTTTTCGTGCTATGGTGAGCGTCCAATTGTATGAGTTTTATGTTCCATTGGTATTTTTAAAAGAATCATTGTAAATTGTAAACTTTCACATACATTGAGTTTCAGATTATCTTTACGTGGCAGAACTTCTAACTCGACCACGATCATATCAGTCTCTACACAATGAGAGGTCTCTTCTAAATATATTCACACCTACTATTGGTGCTCAGCTGGAACCAATGGTGTTGTTGCCGTACTTGATGGAAGAGAGTGTGATAAACCATCGAGATAAGATGCATATACTGGCTGTATCTCAGCGGTCTGGTATCATGGCAGCTTCCTTCGTTCTGTTAGAATGTATGCAATGTAGGCTTGCACCATGTCGCTGGTACAAGGCTTTCTTACATTCTTTGATAAAATGTGACAGACAAGACCTTGTGGATATGGTTGATCCAGACTTTGTAAAAAGATTGAGCAATAACGCTGGTGAGCATGATAAAGTTATGATACTGACAGGTCCACATGAAAGTTGCAGCTCTGATGATCGCTTATCATTTAGTTATTTAACAATTTACTAGATCTACAATTTATACTAAGAATTCGCTGCCAAATGTTTTGATACCTTGTAAGGCGAAATGTCACGAAGACCATTTGTGAAGTGCGTATGTTGTCAAGAAGATACTTTTTTGTTTAACATGGAATCTTTCATTATTGCTTTTAGGAATCGCAAATACATGTATTGCATAAGCATTTGAATAATACAATATGAACAAAATCTAAATAATACGATTAATGACCATCTTAGATGTATATAAAATGATATAAGTGTAGGTTTCTCTAAATTTTCAGAAAATGTCCATGAAGATGGTATTAATTCTGTGTATCCAGCAATTGTAGAGCAACTTGAAGAAGCCTACTGTAATTTGCATAAAATGAACAAAGAAAATGAACAAGTGCTATCATCTATTAGAGATAAATTTCGACAACATGAACAACACTTAGTTAATGAAATTGACCAGAAGTATCAGACCAATATGAAGTTCTTAGACGACATATCAGAGAGAATTAAATGGTATGTTCTATACGAGGGATGTTAAAAATATGTTGAAAAGTTTTTGTTGTTTTACTTTTAGTTGTCTTATAAAAACAACAACACCTCTGACATATTTATTGAACACCCTTCGAATTTTATTGCATTTGGTGAATTACGAAACCTTTCTGTTCATTAATAGTGTTGTTTTATTTTACACCTAATTTTATGTTACTTAACAAATTGTTTAACATTTTAAACATGATTTGAAATAACACAAGCTAATGTAATGTTTTAGACATATTGTCTCCTACTACCCTAGAACGCTGGGATGTCATGCATTCAACATAACCGTGTTTGTTTCCTGGTTTGACATGCTCTATTTTGCAGTGACTTTGCTTCAGTCATGTTATCCAACTATTGATAGCTTGTTAGTTACTAGCGAACAAGTTGGTAACGGTTGATCATTAATTCCATTACTAGTCGTTAGAAACTTCATTAAATTTTGAATTCGGTCAAAACGTCAACATATGTGACTGACGAAATGTGTGAACATTAGCATAAACTTGATGAAAACAAACATACATAAGTTATCATCACACTTGCACTACTTCAAATAAATCACACATTTTCGTATTGAAAGTTGATGCATACCTCGTCGTTATTATGGTAACCATTTATAATTGGTTAGTCAAATATAATCTATGATATTGTGTTTCAGTTTGGAAAACATATCTGATGAAAACATGGCATGTGAAAAGGCGCACATTCAAGAAAGCTTGTCTGACATAACGAGCAGGGACTATCTTGTTATTCCTGAGCGACGTTTTATGGATATCAAACAACTTGCTACTGTGAAAGAATCAAATAAAACATTGCCAAAGAACAGCGGTTCCTCCCTCATGCCATCTGAAAATCGAAGACAATTATTTGCTCGCACGAGACATCTTTCAGTTGGATCATCAAGCTCCAGTTCATCAGGTTTTGTTCTTGTTAACAATTCATCTTACAGATCCTCCTCCTCGGACAATGATATATCTACCTCATCGGACAAAAGTTCAAAAGTGACTTTCGCAAAAGATGTAGAAATGTCGACAAAACTTACGGGTACTCTAAAACGATCCACAAAATCGTTTGACATCCCTGGCGTGGCAAAACGCATGGATAAACCAACCTTCGTTACAAATAATAGTAGAAGACGATGTTTGTCAGAATCTAGCACATTTTCAACAGATGGTTCAATTTCGTCATCTGTTGATAGACCCTCATCCTCAAATACGGATAGGAAAACTGAAAGTCCAAGTCTCTCTTCAACTTTGACCAAAATTTCTACGTTTTCAGAAAAGAAGCAAGTTGAACGCACTGATTCATTTCTTTACCACCAAGGTTTTGTTCTGCCAAAGGAAATGAAGTGTTTGTTATCACATATTTGTGTTTTACCAACTAAGCACGTTGTTTTACTCAATAACATAAAAGCATGTATGTACATTTTTGATGAAATTACCAAACCGTTCAAAGAGTTTTACTTTAATCGGCTCCGCCCTTTAAAGGTGTGCGCTTTGAAAGAACCCAATCTTCTTGTGTTGTTTCAAAAGCGCGATGGCTCAACCAAACTTTCCAAATACGAGATTCAATTTTCTGGTCAAAAGAAAGTGGATGATATTTCTGTTAGGTCTGATGTACTTTTACGTGATGAATGTCAGGGATTTTTATGTGCAATAAGCAGTACTAAAGACCGAGTTATCGGTCTTTGTTCGAAGAAGCATTTGCATTTACTGTCTCAGGACTGTTTTGAATTAAACGTGATCTCATTGGACATTCAGGGACCGGAATGGTGGCCACATTTAAGTGCTGTCGATCCAAGTTGTCAGCATGTGTTTGTACATGATGTATATTCATTGAACATTTACTGTTTCCCAAACATTCATCTACAAAATGATGACATATGTACTCCAAAATGGATTGAACAATCGTCTAAGATCGAAGGAATGATTGTTTGCGGTGACCATTTGTATGTTTCTAAGAATTCTGATTATTTGATCTCAAGACTTCACGTTTCAAATGGCAAAGTTGATACACCACTCAGGGAGAATGTACATTGTCCGTTTGCCTTATCCTGCATACCCGGTCAGGACACAATCATTGTGACCCAGTATCATCCTACGGGTACCAAGATAAATCGAACTGTTAAATACTTCTAGATTTGTAGATGGAAGAGTTGACAGAAGTTGTATGAGAGATGGTGCACCATCTTCACAAGAATAGAATGTTTTAAACGTTATACGGACAAAGTATCATGCTTACAAAAATACGCAAAAGTACTGTTATTATACGGTCACTGTTTAATGCTAACAAAAATACGCAAACGTACTGTTATTTTACGATCACAGTATCATGCAAACAAAAATACGCATAAGTACTGTAATTATACGGTCACAGTACCATGCTAACAAAAATACGCGTAAGTACTGTTATTATACGGTCACAGTATCATGCTAACAAAAATACGCAAAACTACTGTTATATTATCGGGAACTGTTTGTCACACTGCTCAACGTACGTCCTGAAGAGTATGTTCTTATTATTTTACACACATTATAATTATGTATACATAATTTACATATCGAATGTAGGGAAGAATATGCAAGCCTTCTTCTATGACTTCTGTTATCAGTTTTGTGCCATATTTTAATCAGAATGGTTTTTTTCCTGGCCAGTCTTAAATGGTTGGTTTTACATTATATTCGATAATGTTCATTCTTATGTATACGTTGATAAATTATGTGTGTATAGTTTACATGTACTAATGTACTAGACAGTCGTGTTATAAAAATTTCATGTCAACTGACTTTGTATCTATTATTTTTAACAAATAAGTATAAAACGGGGACAGCAAAAACAGCAGGCAGCAACAACAGCAGGCAGCAAAAACAACAGAGCACAAAAAGCACACAAATGAGTTGTAAGATGAAAAGGAACAAAGTGACAAAAATATACCTATAGTTTTCATAATTTCTCGACTATTAATCTATGGATATAGTTATTATTTGGAATGTAAATGCAATTTTATTCTTTGCATGTCTCCTAGAATTTGTATGCAAATCAGTTCATTGAAAGATAAAAATAAAACCAAATAATGAGCATCACTGTGAAACGAAATTACAGTATTTAAAAATACTGCAGGGCGGAGCTCCGGCTCAAATGAGTCGATCACCAACCCCGGAAAAACTTAAGAAACAGGCATTTTTCGGGAAAGGGGGCATTCCCCATGTATTGATAAGAATTATGTGCTCCCGATGGAATAGATGTATAAATATATCATAACAGACATGGAAGGACATACATGCCACAGAAAGTTGTTCTTTTATTTTTCATTGTTATACACTGTTTAGTAACATTTACACACACCTTTGTAATATTCTTCGTGGTGTCTTTAAATTGTGACTTTTCCATTTACAGTGATGTTCATTATTTGAAATTGTTATCATACAATCAATCGATTTTTATAAAACAATTATAGAAACATCAGTTGAATAATTATCTATTTATATACCAAATTGTAATCAAGTCGCCGAATAAAGAGTTGAGAAATAATGCAAAATATAGGTATTGAATTTGTGTGTTGGGAGAGTGATTAAATGTATGACTGTACACTGCGACATCTTATCTTATCAGTCCGTCATACATAGCCGGAATATTAAACAAGGAGTCACAAAAACAACCACACATTACAGTTAAGGACAAGTACGGCAATGTTTAAACTATACAGTGGTAACATTTTGGATTCGAAATATCGTACAATTTCTTAATTCTCCCAGACACCATATCCACCGTAGCGATGTCTCACACTTCTAACAATTGACTATAAGTAAACTACTATCAGTAAATCAAGAAAAGAAAGCCACGTCCTGAAGACATTTTCAGTCTTATCTTTACTAGATAGTTATATATAGCACTGTAGAAAGAATATTTCAGTGGTGTGATCATAAGCAATTTAATTCACTTTATGATACATATAATATGCTAATTTAAGAAACCATGTAACGTGTGATTCTCTTGCGTTGAGGCTAGGAGCTGCCGCCGTGTCTGTATGTCTTCGAATTGTCTTTGTATGTGTACTTACTTACTTTACTTAGTAATCTTCGCACACACATTGAAACCACCAGTCACTACCTTCTTTATTGTCCTAACTACACTATACAGAGACAAACATTCTTAGCTAACCTACCATGTCCAATCACATTCCAGAACCTAATCTATGGCTCAGACCACTTGACCTTTGACGAAAATACCAATATCTTCCACCTAGTCCAACAATATATTGTCGCCACGCGACGTTTCACGGCATAGTCTCCCTGGCTAGATAGTATCCACAACTCTTGACGATTATTTTTGTTGTTAAGATAGATTTTAATAAGGTGCAGCAAACACACTTTTTCACGAACACCATTTTTCCTTCAGTTTAATATTTATTATATCTTATTCTATTAATTAAATATGCATTTTACTTTAACTGTACGAACCAGCCATTATTTTCATCACCTCGGAAATGTATTAACATACGTCTTATATAAGACTTGTTTACAAATCCAATTTCTACCCAAATTTACCATAAAACTACCTGTTACTAATTATTGTATATGTACCTCTTATCTTGAAAAATCTGTCTATGTAACACATAAAATTGCATAATTATGGAAATAAATATTGTTTAAACTAATCTTCGCACTCTTGAGTGCATAAGGCTTCCACAGCTGCTCTCCACCTACATCTGTTTTGGGCTTTCCTCTCTATTGTATTCCAGGTTGTTCCCATTATTTTCATCTCTGATTCTACGGTTCTTCTCCATGTCCCTTTCTCCCTCTTTTTCTCTGCCCTTGTGGTGTCCATCTGTTAGCTGTTTTAGTATGCCTTGTATTGTCCATTCTCATGACATGTCCTATCCATCTCCATCGTCTGCGTCTTATCTCTGTGTTCTTTATGTACTGTATGTCATACATTGTACTTATATCCTTTCCGCTACCATAGCGTACTAATGCAGACTCGCCGGGATGGCCATTTCGGCCTTCCGTAGTTTTCGACATAAATGCCCAAATTCGGGAAATTTGCTCTCATGGGTACACAGGCATCCCAGACTACAGGATATTACGGGCCCAGGGTCGTGCACAGGTTTTTGGGCCCGCTAGACCCCTTTAAAGAGGGCTTTGAACGTAGATTTTACAAAACTGAAATTACTGGTCCTACCCGCCATTGCGGTACGATTCCCTGTGGAATTGCATTTACATTTAGCGCCAAAAAGTTTTTATTTTTCTATAGCAGGAATATAAGGCTAGACAAAGGGGTCAGGACCAATGCCCTAAAGGGGCCAAAAGGTAGGCCTGTCGAGCTTAAAAAAAAAAAAAAAAAAAAGTTTTTCGCGCAAGGGTCACCGTCACATCGTCATTTCCGGTGACCTTTAGTCGAAATATTGACATTTTTTTTTACTTTCGGTTTTAGGTAGGTGTGTAGCATCCGGATGTATCGAGTTTTTATCAGTGCTGCAAGTCAATAGTGTCTCAGGGACGGGGTATAGGGACCATATGAATTTCTCATAACCCCCCAAAAAATCGTGGTAGCGGAAAGGATTTCTCGATTTCACAATAACATACTGCACATTCAAGTAAGTTTATTCACCACAGATGATATCACAGAAATACAATTATAATGACGACAGCTAAAACTAGGTATTTTAACTGTTTTAATGTTGGAACTGGGTAATTCAGCTTGGGCATTCAGCTTTTGGATTGCTGAAACAAGTTTATTCATATTTTCGCAGCTTGGACTTGTGCTGATCATTTACTTGTTCAGTACGGCATTGTGTCTACATTTGTATGTGTTTTTTTATGTTTTCTGTGCTTGGCTGGTTAAGCTAAGTGTTGCCTTTTTAGCTCACCTGTCACAAAGTGACATAGTGATCTTTTGTGATCACTCTTCGTCCGTCGTCCGTCCGTCCGTCCGTCAACAATTTGCTTGTGTAGACACCAGAGGTCACAATTTCGACTTAATCTTTATGAAACTTGGTCACAATGATCATCTCAACAAAATCTAGGTCAAGCTTGATATTGGGTCATCCGGGGTCAAAAACTAGGACACAAGGTCAAATCATAGAAAACCTTGTGTAGTCACTAGAGGTCACAATTTTGACCTAATATTTATGAAACTTGGTCACAATGATCATCACATCAAAATCTAGGTCAAGTTTGATATTGAGTCATCCGGGGTCAAAAACTAGGTCACAAGGTCAAATCATAGAAAAACCTTGTGTAGACACTAGAGGTCACAACTTTGACTTAATCTGTATGAAACTTGGTCACAATGATTATCACAACAAAATCTAGGTCAAGTTCGATATTGGGTCATCCGGGGTTAAAAACTAGGTCACCATGTCAAATCATAGAAAAACCTTGTGTAGTCACTAGAGGTCACAATTTTGACCTAATCTTTATGAAACTTGGTCACAATGATCATCACAACAAAATCTAGGTCAAGTTTGATACTGGGTCATTTTGGGTCAAAAACTAGGACGCAATGTCAAGTCATAGAAAAACTTTGTGTAGTCACTAGAGGTCACAATTTTGGCCTAATCGTTATGAAACTAGGTCACAATAATCATGTCAAAAATCTATGTCAATTACATTATTGGGTTATTCAGGGTAAACAACTAGGTCACAAGGTCAAATCAAAGAAAACCCTTGTGTAGTCACTAGCGGTCACAATTTTGGCCTTTGAAACTTAGTCACAATGTTCATCTCAACAACATCTAGGCAAAATACGATATTGGGTCATCCGGGGTCAAAAACTAGGTCACAAGGTCAAATCATAGAAAAACTTTGTTTAGTCAACAAAGTCTAGGTAAAGTTCGATTTTGGGTCATCCTGTGATAAAATTTCTTTATAACTATCGTTCTAGATTTGCCATTGCATCAACGTAGTACTGTATTTACGTCTATATAATTTAAGTACATTGTGCGACATCTACGTCTTTATAATGTCAGAACATTGTGTGAAACTGTTGCAATATTACATTATACTGTCATTTTGTTTGGATTTCATGGAATGTCCTGGCTGAGATCTGTCTTTGATTAAATTTTCAAGAGCATAGCCTTCATTGTCAGTCAGCTTTCTGCTGAAAAATGGCAGGCATATGTTGCCTCCACCCGTATTTGAACCCGGGTTGCCAGATTGGACAGCAAGTGCTTTAAACATTGAGCTGCTGAGGCACAATGATTATCTTCTCTTGCTTGTTGGTAAGGTGAAAACCTAATAATAGCAACTGGAATAGTGTTAAAGTAAAGTTCCGCTAATAAGACCACTTTGATTTTTTTGAAATCATGCCGATTTTTGCCAGTTTAAGGTCCCAAAGTTTTAAATTTAGAACAAAAAAGGCCCGCTAATAAGACCGATTCGCTATAAAGACCACCGTTTTGACTGGTCTTAATTTTAATTGTTCAAGAAATTTAGTAGTTTGAGAAAAATCACAGATCGACAGATTTTGTAGACTCTGTGTCTGACTGTACACATTTTCATCACATATTACGTCTAACTCATTGAGCTTGTTTGTATACATGCAATTATATGCTTAAGTTAGAATTTATTTGCAACAGCTGAATTCTTGAGTTTACTTGATAATATGAAAGTATTAGTTTAAACACTGAATAAAATTTATAAACTAGAATGGTTTGTATTATATGTTTGGATACCATGATTTATTCTTAATTTAGTCTACCGGACTAGGTTTGCACTCTGTAAGTCTGTCTGTCAAAAATCTAGATCCAGTCATAACTCTGTTTATGAAACTTGGTATGTTGGTTGGGGCACAGGAATTTGAAATGTAATCCATAAAATATAACATATACGTATATCATAATGATGGAATGCAACACATTTCCCCCTCAAAATTGTTAGCACTGGCCACGGGATTCCATTTTGGAGGGGGGAATGCATTGCATTCCTTCAGTACAATATTATGCTATTATATCTTATGGATGGAATTTCATATTCCTGTGGTTGGGGTCAATAAGAAGATTAATCAAATTTAATTAACGTGCGTGTTTATTCTAACAACTATTGTGGTCGGCATGTATACGAAAATAGTGAAAACATCAAACTCTGGATCCTGTTATTACCTGCGAGCTTGAGCTCGCAGGTATATTGGATAGCTCAAAGTAAAAAATCCATGGAGGGGCACGTGACCGGTTCTCGATGGTTTTCGATTTCAACAAAAACATCCAAAAAAGATGCACTTTGTAAGAATGTCGTGAACCAGACTAATCAAACCGGTCGTTACAAGATTTCAAATTTTTCTTGAACGAAAATTGGTTAGTTCTATGGTTAATGTTTCAGGATTACGGAATTTCGGGTGTTAACCTACACCTGATCGGAATTTTTTACGCAACCGATAATTTTCTTACGCAAAAAGATGGCTGACGTATGTCGTCCCGGGCAAGTCGAAATTCCACGCATGTTAATTTAATTAACATGCGTGGAAATTCTTAGAAAGAACTACAAACTTATCCTCAAAACCGTCCCTACGATAATGTGCACGCAACTCGATTAAAACAGTATAAAACACGAGTTTAGATCGTTTTATCGTTGGATAAATTTTTCGCTAACGTTTCATACACAACACTTTCGTACCACTTCCCACCGTTCGTCCTAAATATTTTTTTCGTACTCAACACAATTCGTACCCGGTACTTCGCTCCGTAAATTATTTTTCGGATTTTTTTTAGGATCAGCGGGTAAAATTAGTGCTGGTTGTTAATGTCTATTCAGAGACTTAAAACTCTAAATGTCTCTTGTCTTTTGTCATGGAATTATCGGAATTGGTTTATGATCTTTGATATTGTTGAACACTGAAAACATGTCATATGATAATACCTTTTAATGGACTGATACGAGGTTTCATTTATAAGCATATAACTATTATATGGAAAATTGTTTTGTTATACATGAAATTATTTAACATTTTGTTGATAAATTTCGTATGTCAAATTATCGTGCATATAGTTTTCCCAATTTGAAAGCTACCGGCCTATCGCGCTTATTTTTTCACAATTTTGAGATTTTCATGCTTAAGTTTATACACATCAGCTGTTGAATTATGCAGATAGAAGATCGAGGATCCTGTCAATTCTCTGTCAAATGAAGTCGGTACATCATTTGCTCGCAGGAACTATTTGACTTGTTACTCCATTGGTTAGCAAGCTAAGTTTATGAAACTTTGTAAAGTTAACAAAAACACTTGCTATATTCGGAATTTAAGGGTAAATATTGTAACTGTAGATCGTTGATTAAAATCTGAAATTGTTGTATAAACACATGACTTAAGGATGTGTTGTAAGCATTGCATTGTTTTTGTTTAAACATTCAAATCATACACATGTATTTGGTTGTACAGCTTTCCACATAGCACACTATTACAGATATACAGTGTTTGATTCACCTCGCAGTATGTTAAACTCCCAGGAAGTCCTACATGGCTGTCATTATCGATGATAATTTTACTAGTCAGGAAGTTTGGCGATACAACATGTATACATCTACCACCACAACTACATACAAACATTACACCATCTGATGTAAGCACTATACCATCTGGTTGTGCTAATTTATCATGTGTGTACGTAGGGAACACGTCTCCACTAAATGTAACAACACTAACTTCGTTGGTATGAAGGTCTGATACTATTACAGTATCTTTGTCATGTCCAAATGTGATATGGTAGGGTAGCTGTAGTATTTCACCGGGTGTTTCTATCCTATGTAATACCTTGCCATGTATATCTAGAATGTCAACTCTAGCAGTAGGATCCATAAAGCTGACTGCAAACTTTCCATCTTTGTATGCAATACCGAAACAAGCGTCTTGGACGTTAATCTCACGAAGTACGGTAATTGGTAATGTTGTTGCATCAAGTATTATTATTTTACTCTGCTTAGGGAGTGTAATAGCAATCTGGTTTGTACCGAGTACTGTAACTCCCCATGGTCTACTTAAAGTACTGTAGGTGGATACTACTGTATTGCTACTGGTGTCTATTAGCTTAACATTCTGATTGTTCTCGTCAGTGACCACCACACTATCGGGACTGAAAAGTGCACAGTCTCTGATAAAACAGTCGTTGTTGTCAGTCGTACACTTCACATTAATGCTTCTGTTGTATTTTGCTGTAGTATCTATTGTAGGTGTCTGTCGTGTTCCTTCATCTTGTTTCTTTGTCACTGAAGACCACATACTAGTTGCTGCAAATAAAAGATCGGTTGCTGAAGGCATCACACAACTGAATCAGCTGAGCATAGAAAACACGACATAATGCCCAACACACAACAGAACGAGAAAAGATAAAGTTTTAGCTTTTAGATAGTCGAAAGTGCAAATCTCAGTTGTCAATAAGCTGAAAGATCTCTAGTTTCAGCTATAAAAATCTGAATGTTCGTTTAGTAGCAACCACAAGTATGATGCATGGAATTGTGAACATTTGCCATTATGGCATTTGAAGAGCAAGTGTGTTACAGATTTGTGCGGCTAGAATGAATGTATTGAGCACTACATTTTCAATACTTATCTCTATTTTCACGCTTTCTCAACATTTGTTTTCACTCATGGATGAAGCTAATAGCTTAAAATCTCCAAGGTCAAGGACTCAATGTAATACTTTTTTTAGTTTAAAGATAAATTACAACCACAATAAAGAAAGCTTGTGTAGACAATAACTTCGTCATCTATTGATATATAATATGTAAGTTAAATTTCGACGTACAACTCTTTATTAAATCCCCATTTTCTTTGTGGCAATCATCAAGTTATTAAAAATTGAAGAAGTCAATACCCTAGTTTAAACGCTGGTTAAAATAAAATATTTTGAATATAATTATTAGGCCCATTTAAGCACTTTTTGTTTAAATTTATTAAAATCCAGTTTGTTATCACATTGGAGGAACCTTTTGTAACTAAAATCGTTGTAACGAAAATGCAACTGAAAATATCTACTGGGTATGTAGCTTTATTATATGCAAAAGTCTATCCCTTTAATAAGTATCCTATTTATAGATACAGTAAAGTTCCGCTAATAAGACCACTTTAATTCTTTTGAAATCATGCAGATTTTTGCCAGTTTAAGGTCCCAAAGTATTGAATTCAGAACAATAAAGGTCCGCTAATAAGACCGATTCGCTATTAAGACCACCTTTTTGACTGGTCTTATTAGCGGAACTTCACTGTATATACGTAATATTTCATACTCACCATTGTCTGCGTTATCCCCATCTATGTGTATGTTGTCTGCTTAGCGTCTGCGCTTTAGTCACAGTCCCGATTGTGTGTAATTTGAAATATATTGGCAACATCAGTAGTAAGGTTATTATAACCACTCAAATAGTCCCTGCAGAAACTTCTGTTTGCCTGTTAATGGTGATATGCCTTGACAAAATGAACTAGAATCATCTTATTGTGTTTAAAGGTATTGTGTACTAGTACATGTAGTTGAATGAGTGAATGTGTTTCATCTTGAATATTTTGAGATTTTGGCATATTTGACAAAGCGAAAGTAGGGTAAAACCCATTTTAGATCGGTCCGCGCGTCTGTAAAAAATTGTCGACCGCTTTGACAAATAAAATCTTTCTTCTATTAAACATGACCCCGTGTTTTTTGGTCTTATTTTGTAGCTGAAACATACTGCTTTTCAATGATATAGAACTGTCAACTGGCCATAGACTTTAACATGATATACTCTGGGGCTAACAATTGTCACTTTACATTGAGCTAAAGAACGGTTCTATTTAGTGGTTTGTGACCTTCAAACCATAGGTATACAGCACGTCATAATTATATGTAAAATGTGTTGGGAGTACAGGCTTAATGGAATCAAATTTTAACGAATTTTCCTTTCGTAATTTAATTTTTGTTTAGATCTTACTTTAAATATAAAGTTGTTAAATACCTTCACACAATTAAAAGTAATTGTAAATGTGCTCACCTTATATCCTCCGATATCTTGATATATCATGAAACAGGTATATCACCGCTATAAAACACAGTCTCGTTGTGCAATGTCACCACTCTATATAAAATCCAACATTATTGTGCAATGTCAACACTTAATATTTAACCCAATATCAATCAATACCATACCATAGCCTGTTCCATTGATCCGGTTAAACTTATATACATGTTAAACTTATACACGCCTTGTGTTTATATACTTTTCCACCCGTTATACTACACGTTATTCTAACACGATCCGCGGAATAATCAATATAAACATAGTGCAAACAAGAGCATGTATTATTACCCCCGTAAAACATACCTCTCAAATTGGCTGTTACCATTTACGCCCCGTATCACGTGACATATTTATGAATGAATGAACGTAAACTTTATAGAAAAAACTTCTACGAGTCGCGATGGCAAGGCAAGTTGCACGAGAGTCCAGTGTTACAGCTATGACGCATCTATTTTTAGAAAATCCAATATACTCTCGAAACTAAGTTTCATCAAAACTTCTAATAATCAATTCATTTATATTTTTCATTTCATGAAATAGATACCCTATACTCGTGTTATTAAAATTGTTTCAATGTTTAAAATGTGGTATTTCCTTCAGACAATTACGAATGTCGTTTTCATTAACGATGGAAATAATTGTACCAGCTAATAAGCCAGTCAATTTCAGCGTGGAATTATGTTCAATGTCAAATGGGTGAAAATGGAATGCGCGCAATTAAATAGTTCGGGATATTATCGTGTTTAGATTCAAAATAAAAACTCTGTTCTTGTATTTTATCGGTAAATAAACGCACTCGTGATTTAATTTTTCCGCACCCGAACTCCTGCCCATGTTTTATTTATCGATAAAATACGCGAACAGATTTTTATTTCTTAAATACAGAATGTGCGTAAATATATAAAGACGTTTAACCACATTATTTAAACGGAGACCCATAAGACTTATTTAATAAATATTTCATTTCTAACTACAATTACAGAATTGGGCAACATACTTAGCCTATATTAGGTCTCTCTTTAGGACGGTGGACGAGGGACGCCGGACATAGGGCGATCACAATATCTCACATTGAGCACTTCGTGCTAAGGTGAGCTAAAAATCAATTTATTTGACAAAATAGCAGGTTTTCCTGTAGAATGGCTCGTATAATATTCTCAATTGATCATGATGTAAATAGGGAATTGAAATTTTACTTTTGTGATTGGTCTATGTTTGTCTGGCGTCTGTCCGTCCATCGTCAACAATTCATTCAAACTTCTCCTAAACTACTTGCCCAATTTTGATGAAACTACTAGAATGATGCTAGGATTGTCCTCTTTCATATTCCTAAATTTTAAAATCATTCGATAAAATCATGACTGAAATTACTAGCCTGATTTCAAAATACTTTCACAGATATGTTTATCGGGTGACCATCTATAGTGCGGCCAAGATATGATGGCACAATAACATTTACACATGCTAATTAGCCGATGGGTTCATTTTCAACAGAAAGGGGTGCTTATTTACAGTCATGGTCCATAAACGCTTGTTTCGTATTACGTTTTCGCAATATGAGCAAATATGCGAGACGATTTCACATGTGCCTCGCTAGCGCAGTTGGTAAAGCGTTGGAAATACAATAATATTATGGATGGAGGTTACTGGTTCGAGTCTCACTTTTGTCATTTTTTGGTAATGATTTGTATTCTTCAGTTCTAGTAAACTTTTTTCTTAGTATATCCCGTTACTGGTTGATTATCTTGTTACATTTTTTTGACATTCGTATACTTTCTCTATTCTGTATATTTATTATATAATATTCTATTATATTTATCTAGAACATTACGCTCCCTACAGCGCTTTGATTTCCACTTAACCGTTACCATTCACACGCTGCTTAAACTACTAGAATATTTTGATATTTGACCTTTACAAAACTGCTGTGAACCCTGATACACATTTTCATTGGCTGATGAAAGTTTACTTGTTTGTATGGGCGGCACGAAATACCCAAATATACCCAAATATACCCAAATATACCCAAATATACCTTAATTAGTACGAATCTTACACAAATCTTTGTAATTTTGTAACAAATTAGCGTAAATAAACAATATTACGCTGTTAAAGGAATAAAAAATATCAAATAGTAAGTTTTATCGGTAAATAAACACTACGGAACCCGGCGAAACCCGTATCCTGTCGGCATGCGGCTTATCCGATAAATCTAACCACATCTAGCTTGATATGTATGAAACTGACCTATATATTCGTCATTTTTATAATTTTCTACATTATTCCTTGAAATGGATCAAATACGATGTTAATAATAGTTTTTTCAATTGATTACTAAGGACGCTAATTACTCTGACTAGTATCCTGTCGAACGGCGTTTTCCATAATATTTTCACGTCGTGAAGATCACTTTGTCTTATTTTTACTCTCTTCATGTGCGGCTCCAGAGGGGTGCGGCGGGACTTCTTACAATAGTCCTCGAATTGTCAGGGATTTAGTTTGCAGCTGTTTTGGTCACTTGCACATTTTAGCAAGTAGCTTTTTTTCTTAGTTGCTAAATCAGAAAATCTACTTGCAAATTTAGCCATTCAATTAAAAACGTTACAATATACACCTGTATTATACCTAGGTAACATAGTTTGAGCTATAATCATATTTCTGTGAACCTGTCATACATCTATCAGACTACAGGATTTCAGCAAGTTGTAAATATGTTGGAGTCATTTGTGACCTCTTCCAGCAGAAGTTTGTTGGCATTTTATGCGCCCTAGACCCTGGAAATTATTTGTAGTTGTACTTGCAAAAAATAGCAAGTGATGATTTTATCCACTTGCATTTTGGGAAATCTACTTGCATTTAGCAAGTTAGGAAGTGCTAAATTCGAGCCCTGAGTGTGTGTGCTTTATTCCTACATTTCAGGTTAATTCATGTTCAGTTGATTTAAGCTGTTACTGATCAATGAGTATTCATGTTTTGTCTTTCACATGTGGTTATAGGGTGAGGGGCCAAGGGCTGTTGTAGAAATTTTGGCAACTGTGTGACAATCTCTAAATTGAGACAATTACAGAACGCCTTATGCAACAGTCAATACTTTGTCCGCCAGGGGGGGGGGGGGGTATGACCCAGGGGGAATTAGACATTTACAATTTTTTTATGTCTAAATCCCCACACAGGAGACAATGCTTACTGTCTAAATCCCCACCGTGGGGCATAGTTTTTCATCCAGGTATTTTGTAAAAACAAGAATATACAGAATCACTGTTGTCTTTCGAGGTATCAAAATTCCCGAATGAAAGTCTATTCCCGGGGACTCTGAGTCAATAAGGCCGGGCGGGCATAATATTGACTGGTGCATAACAGGAGCGACTAAGAAATAAAAAACATACATAACAGTGTATGTTAAGGGCCGCTGTGCGTATCAGCTGGGGGTTGGGGGCAGGAAACAAACCCACAATGTTAGGACTAGGGGGCAACGTTAGTTTGCAGGAGCTCCATTGCTCTTGGTTGTATTTTATAATTTTTTCAAGGATATTTCATTTCCATAGACTGATCATACTTGTCAATGACATTATTTACACCGAATGTTATAATTCCTCAATGAGAGAAGAGCTTTCAGTGGAAGAGCTAGCTGTAATTGGTTGGAATATAGTTCTTGGAAGCTAATATAACTTTAATGAATTAATTGTTGTATTCTTGTTTATATATGTTTAACTTGACTGTAAGCCATGTTTGAACAGGGCTGATGGATTGAAACAAATAAATATAACTAGTAATTCAAGTAAATATAAATGATTTATTTTCTTTGAAAATCCCTACATACATTGTTCACCAAGCACAAGTTAATACATAGATACTTGTTACAGGTCAACACATCTTACATTTCATGCACACTGTGATCAGGTGAGGTATAGTACGATCAAATTTACCTGGTCCTCAAACCATTTATTAGCATAATTTAACAGTTTTGTGTGTAATTATATATTAATATAAATCTCCGGTACTTGATTGATTCCTCTCAAGAAGCTAACGCATGTAATATATTCAAGCATTAAGGTCCGGAACCAGGTAAATTTGTTCGACTTTACATTGTTATCATTTATATACATACATCAATTAAAACTGACAAACACATAAAGATGGTTGTTTAAAAGGATTGTCCACATACATTAATTTCTGCCATGAAGATAACTATCGTCTTTTTAATCTACACGAATTCCTCTATGAAAAAAGTCAACTAATTAACAGAGTGCGATATGACGCCCTAGTGTGCTATACCGTGTAACAGTTACCGATACAAAGAAAGTGTATCTGCTCTCTCAGCATGAAGTCAGCGTGCGGTCCCTGGTGCTATACGATATAAGGTTAACAGTATCGAACAACGTGTACCTGTAATTTGTAAATTTATCATCCATTTGTCTAAGCATGATTCGGTATGTGATTACTGATTTTATGATATGATAAGTTAGCAGTACCGCACACTATTATCTGATATATCACACGATGCCCGTATGTGACAGGAAGTTATAAAATTATGATAGAACTTGGAAAGGGGTGATAAAAATGTATCTATCTAATACATGTGAAAGTAAAGCAAATTAAAAATAGCTAATCATGTGTTAACTGTTTAAACTGTGACCGAATGACTTACAGAGGTAAAGTAGGTAACCACTGTACCTGCAAATTGTAGGTAAAACTTATTTCCGAATTGGTCACTGGCCAACTTAATTACGGTCATTATAAATTCTTAATAATTATGATTTAATGCACCAATCAATTTAAACGCGCCCCAACCCCGGGAATTGGAGGGTGATAGCGGGAACTGCCCCGTTTTTACAATTCCGATGACTCGCCATGCCGTGTGATTGCAGAGCTTTTTGCGGGGAAATATTGCCGAGATTTTAGTTTTTGCAGGAGGGCGATCTCCGTAGTTGACCAAATAGACATTCATCCGAGATGTATACATACACCCAATGATCAAGTAGAAGTTCTCATGCCCACAGTGCGTGGCCAATATGCGGGGATTTGACCCCCTTTATACCCATGAGGACCGGGATTTTACCAGGGGTTTGAACAAAGCAAAAGTAAAAAAAACGCCATTCCCCAGGGTGGAGGTTGTGGTGCATTACCTCTATAGAAGAACACCATTTGTGAACACACCAAGTATGGTTGCTGTACAGAAATTTTTTTTACATAATGATATGAGTGGCCCCAGTTATTAGGTCTCCCGAAGCATCTCATCTCAAATTCAAATTTTGCTCAAATCAGAGTCAGAATTTGAGATAAATTTAATAGTCGAGATTTTTAAATTCTACAGTAATAAACTGTTTTGTGATGTGAATTTTGAGTCTAGCCTCCCATGGATGTTATATATAAGATACATGACCATATTTGAAATGAGATTTGGCTCAGATTGAGATGTTTCCGGAGATCGGGACCTGGGCTGGTATTCACAAAGCATCTTAGTTGTAAACTTAAATATTTTGACTTAAGTTAAAAATTAGTATGCATATATCGTGCACAAATTGAAGATTAACCCATGTTTTTAGTGATTATAGTAGCTCTTTACACAATGATTTAAACCTATGCGAAAAATCAATAATTGTGATTGTCGTGTAAGGCTGACATACTTCAGAAATTTTGGTGTTTTTAAGAAAAATCTAAGTTTTCTACTAAGGTGCTTTGTGAATACCAGCCCTGGTTGTTTCTATGTGGAAGGCCGCTCTGGAGCGCGCTTATGTGGATAGATTGCTCTAGTCTATACTACCTACACGTATGTAATCATGTATTTACTCTAGGCACTTGTTTCCCTATCCTTAAATTCATGAAAATGAAATACCCAGGGAATGAAAATAAGCGTCAAATCCTGTAGTCTTGGGCAGAAACTTAACACGACGGGCCCGAACACGACCAGCCCCGAATCTCCCGACAGATCTGAATTTTGAGCTCTCGAAAATTGACTGTAATAAAATCAGAATGGTGTTTCTGTGTTGTGATACCAAGTTTTAGCCCAGACTCTCATGGAAATTACGTCAAAGACACATGGCCATATTTTAGATGAGATTAAGCTCAAATTGAGATGCTTCGGGAGATCGGGGACTGTAAACGCTCTTTCACAGTTTTGGAGCGGTCGCTAATACCGTACTTCCGTCGTATGAACGGTTGGCTCGGATTTTTAATGACAATTGTGGATATTGTGAAATATTCTTACGGCAGACGTGCGACAGCAATGTATACGATAATCAATTATGAGTCAGTACTATTCGTGTACAACAGCTCAAATTTATTATTTACAAGATGGTTGATCAGGTGGCGAGGAGTTTGATCCACACAGTCTCTTATACGTTGATATAATGTAATTTTAGCTGTCCTGCGGGTATTCACGTATTGCGTAGAATGAATTAATATAGATCTAAATATTAATTGCTGAGCTGTTTGCCTTCAGTGACTGCTGGTCATTGAATTATGCTAGAAATAGTAGGCCCCTATACTGTTAAAACATCGGTAGATATGTAGATCTATAAGAATAATCTCTAATACGAAGATCTACACTGATTTTCCCAGTCATAAGATGAAGAATATCCGTATCACATCAAATCAAGCCTTGCTACGCCCATGGAACTAATTTAATTGGTCTCTCCACGGATGTATGGATTTATTTAAAAGTTTAAAAAGCGCGCCAGAAGTGATCTTCACGACAAGACTATATTATGGACACCGTCGATTCGCTCTATTTGCCAACAGGTTACCGTTTCGTAGCGAATTAAACAAAATGAGTCATAATCATACAAGTTTAATATTTATTTTTGCATTTAAAGGAATAAAATAGTTCTTTAACTGTAAACTTACAATAAAATGCAATGATGTGGGTGAAATTAGTACAACTTAAGTCATATTTGGGTAATATTTGGGTGTTTATCGTCCTATTGGGGTTTTCGTAGAGTTTATTTACCGAAAAAAACTTACTATTTGACCTTTTTTTATTCCCTTAACTGCGTAAATTAGTTTATATAGGCTTAATTGTTAATAAAATGCACATATTTGGGTAATATTAAGGTATATTTGGGTATATTTGGGTGTATTTGGGTATATTTGGGTGTATTTGGGTATATTTGGGTATATTTGGGTATTTCGTGCCGCCGGTTTGTATAGACAGTAGAGAGTTATAGCAGAGTTTATAGTGAATATGAAGGCTACGTGTTGAAAGGTTTAAACGAGTACACACTGAATGAGGTTTAAATATTTCATGGTTCTATTGACTACTGGTCATTATTTATTTGTTTCAATCAATATGATAAATTGATAGTGCGAGAGTTTTAATTTATAATACAAGTCATTCTTTTAATACACGAGCGTTTTATATACAATGCATTTAAAAACCCGTTTACATTATCACATTTGCCTCGCTGTACGCAGGTTTTGGATTCTCCTGTCTAAAAATAGCAATAGCGCTAATACACTAGCAATAATGCAGAGCCTAGAAACGATGTAGTTTCGGGCGAGGCAATTGGAGAGTACTAGAACATGCGTGAAACCGTCCTTTCTGATACCCCTGTCATCGCGGTAGTTTGTTTCCTCGGATAGGACAACGGAATCACTGGCAGTTCTATTGATGCCTCTATTGTGCAGAAGTATAATACATTAGACACAATGTATCGTCCTTGTTGTGTTAAAACGATACGTTTAGCCATAGTTCTATTTAATAGTGTACAGTTACACAGTTTATCTTGTTGTAAGTAATACACACACAAATACAAATACAGTTTCGTGAAGTGTGCGGAAATATAATTCGCGAAAAAAATAAAAAAAGATTCTAATGGGATTCGAACCTGGAGCGTCTACGTTGAGATTAGAAACGTTACCACTAGACTATTTAATAAACACAACGGTCTTCATCCTTAATTAAATAAGTTAAAATTACTGTACAAGCGCTTAGATGATCGTGATTTATTCACTTACCCGCGTTTTGATATGGACTAATCCTACCAGAGACGTTTACACAATGTTATCGTACCATCATATCTTGGCCGCACTATTCAAACTTCCTATTTTAGTGATACTTTTCTAGAAAACATGGCCACCAGGAGCAGGGCTAATTTCAATGATGTGACTACAGTGTATTAACTATTTTTAGCTCGTCTGATTTTTTGGAAAAAAAAGTGAGTTTTATAGTCATGACATGATCGCTGTCGGCGTCTGCGTTGCAAGGTTAAGTTTTTTGTTTGGGTAAACTTTTCTCATAATCAATCAAAGTTATTGCTTTGTAGTTTGCAACACTTCATCATCAATACCTTAACATGTAAAGCAAGACCCATAACTCTGATCTGCATTTTGCAAGAGTTATTGCATCGTTTTGGACTTAGTAAATTCCTTGATTACGTTTTGTGTTTAGGTCCACACTTCTCATACACTATGTGGACTTTTGTATTGAAACTCTCAACACTTGTTCACCATTAGCCCCTGACCATGTCAAACAAGATCCATATCTCTGGTCTGTATTTTGCAAGAGTTGTTGTCCCTTTTTGGACTTAGAAAATTTCTTGGTTAAGTTTTGTGATTAGGTCCACTTTTCTCATACACTGTGGGGTCTGATGCTTTGAAACTATCAACACTAGTTCATCATCAAGACCTGACCATGTCAAGCAAGACCCATAACTCTGATCTGCATTTTGCAAGAATATTGCCCCTTTTTGAACCTCGAAAATGCCTTGGTTAAATTTTGTGTTCGGGTCAACGTTTTAGGTCACCTGAGCACATTGTGTTCAGTGTGAGCTATTGTGATCGATCTTTGTCCGCCGTCCGTCCGTCGACAACAATTTTTTCGAACATCTCCTCATTAACTTCTTGGCCAATTTTGATGAAACTTCACTAGAATGATGCTAGGATGGTCCTCTTTTGGGGAGAAAATGTTTGAAAACAAGAGGGCCATTGGCCCAAAGCGCTCACCTGATGACTAGCAGTTTAGGTAGAATCTGTATTGTTATGATATGACCTTAATATTTGATGTAGAATTTACAAATACAGACTTTGTGGCCAGTTTTTATAAATATTATGTAAAAAATGTGACCTGTAGAAAGTTAACAATGTTTTTCTTTGATTTGACCTAGTGATCTAGTTTTTGAGCACATTAGTGATGACTCAGTTACAAAGTTGACCTAGATTTCAACTTTGCAGAAATCTTCCTTATTTGATGAGATGGACTTGAAGTGTCAGTAAACATAATGATGGATGCAAAATATAGTCAGCAAATGAATATCTCTTCAAAATGTGTTCACCTTGTGAAGGAATCTTAAGTTATACTTGTTTATTTTCGGAGCATTGCTTTTAAACAAAACCGAGGATCATCGTTTGGAAGGCATCATGCGTCGGATTGGCAAAGAGCATGGGAAAAAAATAAGAATTTCTTAACGTCTTAAAATTTCCTTGAGTGTATCAGCTCATTGAAATTATCAATATTATGAATTGCTTACATTGTTTTTCTGCATTATGTAGAGAGCTACGAACAATAATCACTAAGGAAAAATGGTTTATTCTTCAATTTGTGAAAATAGGCACATTGCGAACATTTCATTCAGTGAAAATAAAAGTTTTTATATAAAATGTGTTATAAATACCACCCATTTTTTCTTATTTCAGCGCATGTTGAATATGCTAATTATATACCCATAATCTAAATGAATAAAACATACAAATATAGGTTTGGCGTTCTATATACATATGTATATTCTTACAATTGAATAACATTTAATATGATTCAACAATATCTCAACTTGTTCTTGAATTACAGTGGTGCGTGTTCATGTTAACTTTATGACATAAAAACGACATTGAATGTAACATAAGCCGGCCAAGTTAAATTGATAAGGTCAATGAATACCACTTTTAACGAACAAGTTCTTTGACACGTTACGATTAAAAGCCATATACATAATGTAATTAATGGATCGTAACAGTTACTGATTCTTTTGATTGTCTTTGGACGTATTTTCCTATCGCGCTGCATTAAATTGTTATCCGTAATGGAACATTTCACCGGACTTCATGATACTAAAATTGCTAGAAAGTTAACATAGATCTTCAAAACCACCAGTGATTGAGTTTAATTTTGTAAACAAATAGATACACGTATTAAGAGGAAGACTAACAACATGAGTTTTAAATTTGGACCAGGCTTGCCAAACAAAGGTACATGTTCAGTTATGTTATATTTTGAAGAGATATGTGTAATTCACAAAGAATCAGAAAGGAAAACTCAAATGGTTTCTCTAAAGTTAAAATATTATGCAGTACATTCTTCCTGCAAATTGAATAATAATTTGTGTTTTATTACTGACTGTAGTCAGTGATAGTTGCTATTTCAATAATGCGCCGAAAAGTGCAAAACCTGGAAACAGCTACATTTTTTCCAGATTTAAAGAACATTTTAAGTTTTATACTAGATGCTTTGTGAATACCACCCTGTTGTTTATATGTCAGCACTGCTTTAAAATGGAAGTTGATAGATACATGTGGCATAGATTGTTTTAAAATCTAACGTTCTGTTTCATTTGGCACTCGGTACGGTTCGTCTGGATTACTATAGCCTAAATTATCACATTAACTTAATCGATACCTTTACTAGCCTGGACTAACGTTGATGTGATTGACGCGTCTATAAATCTGTCATTGCATTATGAAGTTGTTTTTATAATCAATTGGTTATTGATGACCTAATGGTGTATGAAGTTTCTGAACTGACTGGAACTTAAGCTCCAAATCCCCATTAAAAGTTTAAATGTCTCTATTAATATACAGACACGAAATGGGTATATATTTCAATATTTGTATACGTCCAACATTTTCAGGGAAATTATTAAAGATGCCACGCAGAACAAAAATGTCAGTGTGGAAAGATAAAGAGTTGACATCTGTTGGTCCAGGGACGGTCTTTCATAAAGCTTTTGACATCAGTGCCACAACTAGGGAAAGGTATGAATTAAATGGCTTTAATGATAATGAAGAATTATTACGAACATACTGATATTTCTAACCAATCTGTAATGGCATCAGTGAAGAAAGCATACTACTCAAAACTTTGCAGATTTCGTCCTAATTTGATGAGATGGACTTGAAGTGTCAGTAAACACAAAGATCACATAAAAATGTAAACATAATGATGGATGCAAAATATAGTCATCAAATGAATATTGCTTCATAATGTGTTCACCTTGTAAAGGAATCTTAAGTTATATTTGTATATTTTCAGAGCATTGCTTTTAAACAAAACTGAGGATCATCGTTTGGAACGCATTATGCGTCGGATTGGCAAAGAGCAAAGATTTACCAGCAATTTGCACAACAAAGTTATTCAACGTATGTCAAACACATTGCAAGAAAGGCAAGTTATGTCACATCTGTTGGAAGAAGATTACAAGGTCAAGAACTTTATCACATTGCGTCAAGGATTCGATTCTAATAAAATTAACAGTAAGGAAAACGCGAGACGTTACGTCATAGAGTCACGTGTTTTAAATTCCGGATTCAATATTAAAGCTATGCGACCTGAGATACACCGAAAGATCCGGAAGATGGATTCAAATCATGACTATTCAGTAGCCAAGAAGCGTTTACATGCGGACATTAAGGATCAAAATGCGAAAATAATTCGGTCAGTATCTAATAAAACTTCTGGTCAAATGCTAAATGACCGTAAACAGATGCAAAACTATAATTATCCACAGAAACAAGACGTTTCGTCGATTGAAACATTAACCAGAACTCCTTTGCACGAAAACGAGGCTGAAACCGTTCACGACCGAAACGAGACTGAACATGTGCAAGATTTCGTGGAAAACACTACTTTCAAAGACTCAGAAATTGATAATTATTCTAAACGAAAATCAATTGTATTGGAACGCAGACTACCTCTAAGAGAACCAAACACTTTCAGCATGGCGAGGAGTAAGCCTACATTAGGTCCAGTTTATTTCCAAGCGTCTGTGAGCACTGAGCAAGTTGTTTGACGAATACTATCTTGATTTTGTATCAAATGATTGGACTAAAGTATTATATTTTAACTACAACATCATTTACGATTAATCGTGCTACCGAGTATCTCTTGTGGACTGAAAAACTGTTGTATAGAATATGCTGTTGACCATTCGTATTTATTACCTAGCACTCTATATAACGAGTAATTCGTTATTTTTGACTGTTTCATGTCTTAATGTTTATTTTTAGATTCAGGTATGAAACAGTTCATTGCCAGGAGGGCAACAGTTTTGACTGTTACACCCCTGGATGAACTGTTACCTGCGCACTACGATGCGCAATATAAATTCCTGCAAAAACACCCGGATAGATCTATAGCGTATTTTTAATATAACTCTTGAACAATGTTTTGTCCCTTTTTGCTTTATTACATGCCGATTTTATTTGTTTGATAATAAAATCATGGGGATAATGACAGTCTTGAATTTATAACAAAAAATATCCGCTATTAGTATGACAAAATGTCTTAGAAATATCCTTTTTGTTTGTTGTATAAGTAGAACTTTACTGTAGTTATATAGAGTATTAGGTAATAAAACAGTTATTTCATGTCTCTTTTGGGTTAACAGTCAAAACTATTGTCCCTCGGTATCGGAGAAGACATTATCGGCCTCGTGCAACAGTTCAAAAGTCTTCCCCGATACCTCGGGACAATAGTTTTGACTGTTAACCAAACAGACATGAAATAAGTGTATATTGTTGTATACTAGTATATACGGCGACCGGTTGCGATATACTGTACACTGTGACCAATAGATTTACTACGGAATGCATTGTACCAAGGTTTTCCCTACTCAGAATCCTTCGGTACAATCAGCCTTTAAGGCCGCTGTCCAATAGAACCGTCTACAATACCGTCTGCCTCCGTCTAATGCTTTAGGCGTTTAGACGGTGTTAAGTTATGGACAGAATAAAGAACCGCATTAAAACATTCGAGAAACGTCCGTAACGTATGAGTAACGTATTGGTAGAGCCTAGCTTACCTAACATCGAACATTTGATAACTATACTTGGCCTATAAATCTATCGAGATAGAAGGCTCTCATCGTTACTTGCGAGGTTTGTTGCCGTTTGCATCGTAAGTAACTCGGAATCTAATCGGTATAAATACGTATATGACCGTTTGGAAGACTGGCAACTGGTCTGCCTCAAGCCATGTAATGTACCAAACGTCTATGAAATGGTTTAACTTCCAAGAAAACAGTAACCGTTGAGTAACGTCAAAGAAACGTTCGCTTAAACGTTCAATTACGAAATGCGAAAAAACGAAGTCAAGTGATTAGACACCACATTAAAATGAATCATGTAAGGTATAAGTTTACAAAGTACATTATATGTTCATGTAAATGAAATAAAATGTTGATAAAATATGGATGGAATAATTTCACCCTTAAAGTTAAACAGTCTAGCAATACCACGTGGTTTTTACTTCAGTTCCAAGTAGAAATGTGAAAACATTGGAACACGAATGAAGCCATAAGTGTTTTATTTCTTCATCGATTTCTATGAAATATTCGCCACGCTAAGGGGAACAGTAATAGTTTTCAGCGGCTGTGCCGTTGGGTCCATTTCCCTGTGAAACTGTGGAACGTATAGGTTTCACAGGGTAAAAATCGGTAAAGCTGCTGAAAAAGATTTTATATTTCATGGAAAGCAAATAATGTTCCCCTTAGCGTGGCGTATCTTTCATAGAAATCGATGAAGAAATAAAATACTTATGTCCGTTTTATTTTCCAATGTTTACAAATTTCTTCTTGTAACTGTAGCCAAAAGTCACGTGGTATTGCTACACTGTAAAAGAAATGATGAAATCGCATTCTTTTTATTAGCTTTTCTATCAATTTGACCTTTGCTTCTGGTCCGTATTATTCACGCACATGGACACAGTGCTACAATGAAGAAAGAAACAAACAAACACAATACACACGTCTGGTTTTATAAGGAAGAAATGGTAAAATGTCACAATATACTGTTACAAAGGAAATACAATGAGATTGAAGGAAATACTGATACACTTGGGGAAAACGTTTTGACATGTTAAGAAAATGTCACATAACGGTCAGAACGAATGTGTGCAGGGGCGTGGTTCATTAACATCGACTTCACAGTAACTTCAAAGTCATTGATGAGCTGAACTCTGCCACCGAGCATAGTTTGGTTCCGTTTCGTCAACTTGATAGCCGGTATGTCTACGCATGTGCGTGATAGCAAATATGGCGGAACGTCGAGTTCTTCGATGTTTGCAACGTATTTTCCATTGGTAGAGTAGTACTTTTTCAGCGCATTCATCGTATCAAATAATGCTTTGTAGATGTGCCACTTTTGAAATTTGAACTTTTCGCCATCTTGGTTTCGTTTGAATTGCACTAATCCCCATCTGTCTTGTAATAGTAAATTAATGGTGTCGCATGGTTGCCATGACCACCAGTCGGTTGAGGAATTTGGTGCTTTTTGGTACTGGCCGTTTTTCACAATTAACTTTTGCTCGGAGCGTCCAAACTGCATGAACCAGACTTCGTCATCAACCGGCTTGTTGCTGGTTCTTGTTGAATTATATGATAAATTTGCAAACGGTATAGAGAATTCTACGGACCACGATTTATCAGTGTCGCCGGGTGTATTGATAGTCCCGTCCGCGTAAACTGCCTTAACGATACCTGATTGCCAAGCTCTAGACGCTACGTCCACACCATATGAATCGTGAGGTGATTTGTATAGCATATTATCGAAAATTGTCCCTAGAACATTGACTTGTACTTGCTTGAAGTTAAACATGGTTCCATCTACATCAGCAATCATTTCAAAACCATTTTCTTGGTACACGCTCGAGTCGTGTGTTGTAAGCGTAGCCCATAGGTTCTTTTCTTCAATATAAGCACCAATGTACAGTAGTTCATCGTCCCATCTTATCTTTAATTTGTGTCCAGATAAGGTTTCGGATACACCACGCTGCGCATGTCCACAAATAGTTCACTCCAAGGTACCTGCAATTACAAGTCCAAATTAAAAGTTAATGGACATACAAAGCAAAAATTTGTTTCCTGCACATACTTAAAACAATAGGGTAGATAGGTTGTAAATTATAATTTTATAATTATTTTTAACATAGAGAAAATGTAAGCACTATCCTTGGAAAAGTATGTAAATGGCGAAAATATACAAATACATTTCAAACGCCTTTAAATACTTTTTAAGATTGGTGTAATACAATACACAATACACGTCCGAAATTTCCCAAATACGTTCTCTAAATGGAAAGGAGATTAGTAATAATATATCCAAACAGTGGCTTCTGGTGGAAGTAAAGGTTTAAAAAAGGTACTGCTGTGATATGTAATAATGACAATAATAAATTTGCATCAGATATGTGAGTCAAAGAGAGTTCCAAACTTTCACAAAATACACCCGTCAGAGCTATAAGTAAAAATAATGAAAATTATTGTTTGTGAATAAAAAGCCAATAAGTACGGATTGCTAGCAAGGTTGGGGAGGCACAGAAACCATTTTGATAGAAAATTTCTTATTTTTTGGTTATTCAAGTAAGTCATGATGCAGAGCGGATTATGGCAATATGACCCCAATTCCACGAAAATAATTAAGTTATTGCTCAGCTGAGACTGCTATTTTAAAAACATATTTTGTTGGTTAAAAGTCTTTCGTGTATACTAGTATATAATTTTTTCATCACAGTGAGATGTTAATTTAACAATTTAGCAATACATAATAAGTCCGATTTTAACGGAAAATAGAATCTAATGCTTAAAATTTATAAACATCTAAAGTAAAAACTTGAGCTAGTTATAACATACATGTACATAGGTACGAAATTCATTGTTGTTCATTTCCCAGAGCATTCCATCCAAACATCACCTACTATATCATTATTTAGCAATAAATACACAGTTTCGGGTAGCAATCAACATCACTAGACTATAACTGTAGTCATATAATGAATTATACATAACAGTCTCAGCTAAGCAATAACTTCAGTTTTTTCGTGGAAATGGGGCCAGGCTGAAAATCGAACTTGATTGAAATATCATGATCAAACACAAACCGTTATCGTTATGGCTAATATAACACCCTTGCTTGAAGACAGATGGGTCATAGTATTGATAAAATGGTATTTGACTATTCGCAAAGACATATAATAAAATGACAAGATACCTCATTCCATGCCGGGTCATTGAGTCGTCCATCCATGTTGATAGATTTTCCATTCAGATGATAGGCAATATAATTACGTGGTAATCCAAAGTCCCAACACTGCTTGGAGTCCTTCAAGCACACGTGCCTGTCCGCGTGGCGTTGTAAATATCGATTGAAATATGTCTTCCATGTTGGTGACCGGGTGGTCGAACTTCGGCATGAATACCGGATGGCATTCGCTAAATTATAGTCCGGTTTCTTGCTAGCATGTTTAGCACCTGAAGCATAGCCGATAATTATCCCGATGGCGAAAACAATGATAGAAACCGCCACACAAATCAACACAATTTTTCTATTTTTCACATCGACGATGATAAAGCCTGGCATTGTTAATGTTAGAACGTCAAAAACAATCGGATAGGAATAACCAATGGTTGACAGTCAACTAGTGATATTAACATGTAAAATGTACGAATCACATGTCTTGTTCTATTGTTCAGAACGGTTATGGGGCGAGAGGTCAACAACCACGTGGTGCGACAATCTTGGTTTCCTTGGGGTACTAATTGAGGAGACATACAGTCGGTACAAAAAGAAGCGCACACTTTGATATAATGCTCATGATTCAAAAACTGCGGGGTCATTCCCCTGAAATTTCGTTCACATATACCTTGACATTGTCCCCCTCATAAAGGTGTAAGAGTTTAATCAAGGTATGTTACAGCTATGCTTCGATTAAAATGCTCCCTAAATATCAAAACTATACAACCTGATCCCCAAAAAGATTATATTAAGTCAGACAGGGAAGGCAGCACCCAACTTAACCAGTCGAGCACAGAAAACACTAAAACACACAAAGCACTGAAAACACGGCAACCCGTCCCGAAAGTCTGCCGCCTAAGCCAGTCAAACCAAAACAGAACGAGAGCCATGTGACGAGAAAACAATAACCGGACACCACACACCACAAGGACAATCTACAACACATATATAGTGTACATGCAATTTTGAAAGATACGAAGCAGCCTTGTGCTGGACAACGAAATTGCAGAATGGCACATACAAAATGAACAAAGTTCAACAAAAAGGCACAAAGGCGAAATATTTTTGTATTTTTACTATAAAGTGGACAAACATACATAGAGGATTATGAGTCATTGAATTTTGTCACATACGCATGCTGAACGATGAACAGCGTTAATTGAAGGTCGTACGATACTTTAAACTCTGGTTTCTTGAAATATTGAATTTGGTAGATAGAGCAACGTTCCGTTCATGCGACATTTTGTTGATGTATGGTGGACCAGTAACCCATTGAAAAATGTGATGTTGTTTATGAGTAACCGTTGCTGTTGGTGTTGTCAATGTACCAGGCATAAAACGTTGTCGATTGATACGTACAGAACTAAACTGTGGATTTGGCATTTGAGATTTTAAACACACAGACGCCATGTTAAGTTTTATTAAAAACATTTTGCTAGTTGTTTAAATATAAAATGAGCTTTTTATAAACCAAATTTTGTTTACTATACATGTATATTTGGGTGGCTTGAATAGGTGGGGCGTTATCAAAGTATTCATATATACAAACAAGCAATGCGTGCTTAGTAATAGTAATGTACCGATATGCTAATTAGTAGTTATCTTTGTACAATTAGTAATTGATACAATTTCATTTTCTCATTCGCTAGCTAATTTACAAACAGATAACCGCTGATATCAAAACACATTCGGAAAAATAAAATTCAATTAATTTGGGGATATGTTCACGCGATACATTTCAATTTTCAACCATTTAATTTTACTCTATATAAAACTACCTACCTTCCTACCTAGTTTTTGTTGTGCCCAGAGGCACATAGAGCAAGAATTATTAGAACCACATTGTATCATATATTTAGAGCTATCCCTAAAATGTAAACTGGATATGGTACCGTTTTTGTACCATTTTACATAGTTTTCAAATATGTGTAGCTATTGCAATTACTAGAATGCACCCTTTATCGCAACCATTACTTTTTACCTTGTGCACTCACAAGGCCATAGGTCCAATTTACGTACACGAGTTTGAAAGAGAAACCAATTATAATTTGAAAAATCACCGAGGAGCTTGACCTTTGACGCAGACACTGATCACAACCAATGCTTACATCTACATACCTGCCTAATAATCCTCGAGATTGTTTGCTCATAAGGCAATTGGACATAGATAATCTGGAAATGGTTATTAAATCATCGAACTCACCGATTGGTTCCGGATATAACTTTAGATCTTCATCACAAAAGAACTCACAGTTGTTCGGTTTTTGGCGCGCCCTTGCACCTAGTTACATGTTCTTTCTTTGTTATCTTGCACGCTGTGGATCTTCTCATGAGTACTGTTTTATCAAAACACGTAACGGAAAACTTAAAACGCTTAACGAAAAACTCAAAATACTTAACGGAAAACTCAAAACACTTAACGGAAAACTTAAACTTAAGTTCAAATTTAAATTATTTATAGTTCTTGAACAGCTACAAATTGAACCTTTTTCTGTATCAATTATCATTCAATTAACGATTACAGTCAGGACTCGATATAACGACATCCGATATACTGACAAATTCATTATACTGACATCATATTTGGGGACAAAAGTATTAAAACGCTCTTTGTATCAATTCAGTATACTGACATATTCGTTACAACGACATTTTTCTTGGAAACAAACAGCGTCGTTGTATCGAGTTCTGACTGTATCTACAAACTAGATATGGCTCCGGTGTGCAGATTTCAAAGAATAGTTAAAAATTCAAATTTGGACGTAAATTGAAGTTTTCTGTAAACGGTTTGATAAAACAGTATTCAGTTCTCCTTAGACCTATCTCTGGTTCGCTTCACTGCTGGTGTTCATCTCATACATACGCACCTGCTTCGAAATACGTCTGTGTATCACTTAGTCTTCATCAAAATTGGAGTTCTAGACTCACTGACTCAACAAGAGCATTATTTTATAAAAGCATATGTAGTTTTAAATTTCAACCTTATCTAAATAATCTCAATATCCGAAAATATCGAGTATCATTTACAAAACTAAGGGTTTCATCACATCATCTAGAAATTGAAAAGGGTCGATGGAAACAGCCTCCAACTCCACAAAATGAACGTTTATGTCAAAACTGTTATAAATTGGGTGACGAATTTCACTTTCTTTTTGAATGTGAACTTTTAAAAGATATTCGAAAAATATACGTCAAAAGATACTACTTTACCAACCCTAGTATGTTTAAACTATGTCAGCTTTTAGCATGTGAAAACATCACTCAGTTACGAAATCTCTCTGTATTTATATATAAAGGGTTATTAATAAAACAAAATTTCTTAATGCGCTAATTTTGATATGCATTTCTTTATCATATCGTTATCCATCAGTGCATATACATGTATTTCTTCATAAAGTATTATATACCTGTATAATTGTATTATGTAATACTTGTTTGGTGTTATGCATAATCATGACATGTATATAAATTGACTATGCCCTAACACATTTTCAACATCAATCATGGTGATAGCATTCGTTAACTCATATAAATGATTTGTAATGTCATTTGGCAAATTATATATTTTGTATTTGATTGAATACAACTGATTGGTAAATTTGATTAATTATATACTGATGATTAATGGATTACTTTTGTTTTAAGTAACTTCTCAGTCTGTCTTTTTGACCTTGGCACCAATAAGATTATATAGAAAGATATGTATGTTGATATTGCGATCAGGGGTCATCTTTGACTTATTTCGCAATTTTATGTATTGTTATATAATTGATGTTCATAATAAATCTTGAAATCTCTTGAAATCTCATGAACTTTTTAGAATAATAATAGAACACTTCTTCTTAATATGTACCTCCTGAACACGACTTAAAATATGTACGACGATTGTCGCATCATGTGCTGTTTGGCATCTTGCTCCATAACTTAAGTGTACGTTTATTAGAATAAAACATGTGCTTTAATAATGTTTTAATACCATCGGTTTACAGTCATATGTTTTTTTAAATTCCTATCTGATTGTTGTCGGCGTTCTAACATTTACAATGCCAGGCTTTATCATCGTTGATGTGAAAAATAGAAAAATTGTGTTGATTGGTGTGGCGGTATCTATCATTGTTTTCGCCATCGGGATACTTATCGGCTATGCTTCGGGTGCTAAACATGCTAGCAAGAAATCGGACTATAATTTAGAACAAGCAATGCGGTATTCATGCCGAAGTTCGTCCACCCGTTCACCAACATGGAAGACATATTTCAACCGGTATTTACAACGCCACGCGGACAGGCACGTATGTTTGCAGAAAGCAAAGCAGTGCTGGGACTTTGGACTACCACGTAATTATATTGCCTATCATCTGAATGGAAAATCTATCAACATGGATGGAAGACTCAATGATCCGGCATGGAATGAGGTATATTGTCATTTATTTATCTGTCTTGGCAATTACCACTTTTGACATACGTTTAATCATTTAAGACAGTGATCTCGACTTCAAGTAAGAATGTTATATTAAAATGGGAAACGAACATACGGTTGTAAAACTAGTAATTAGGATATCTCAGCCAAGTTTGATTACCAACCAAATTGCCGTAGTGCTTCCTGATAATGGCCCTTGAATTACCAAAAAGAGAGATTAGCCTATATAGGACGCCTCAAAGTTGCTGTCAAAGTTGATAGGGATACTATCTCGCCCAAGTTCGATGATCGACCAATTCGCTCAAATATTTCCGTAATTAATTCCAATGACTTGCAAAAAATGAGTCATTCTTATTCAAAAGATTTTGTCCGCCCCCTATACCGTCAATGCTTGCTTATTGGCTTTGATCACAATCAATATCATTCATTGTCGTTTATCATTGCCTAGACGGGTGTTTTTTGTGACAGTTTGGCACTCATGTAGACTGATATCGTATGCAATGCTTTCATTGTCACAGATAGCGATTTAATAAAGAAAACTGCAATTTGTTGGCATTGCTTAAAAATACACCCAACAAAAGTAGCTCAACCTAGCATTAATATTGCACCCGTGTTAAAAATAGTTTTATGTTTGCAATATGTTTCTAATTTTTTTAATAGATTGCCCAACAAAAAACAAACATTCGACGTACTTTTATGCCTAATTACTTTTAATTTTGACTTGTATTTGCAGATACCTTGGAGTGAACTATTTGTGGACATGCGCAGTGTGGTCTATCCCAAACCTTATCTGGACACAAAGTTTAAGATACGTTGGGACGATGAGCTATTGTACATTGGTGCATATATTGAAGAAAAGAACATGTGGGCTACGCATGCAACACACGACGCAAAAGTCTTTCAAGAAAATGGTTTTGAAATACTTGCTGATGTGGATGGAACCATGTTTAACTTCAAGCAATTACAAGTCAATGTTCTAGGGACGATTATGGATCAACTGTTATATAAATCGCCAGATGATTCATATGGTGTGAATGTAAAGTCCAAAGCTTGGCAATCAGGTACCACCAAGGCTGTTTACGCGGACGGGACTATCAATACCCCCGGCGATACTGATAAATCATGGTCCGTAGAACTGTCTATTCCGTTTGCAAACTTATCACGCAATTCCACAAGAACCAGCAACAAGCCAGACGATAAAGAAGTCTGGTTTATCCAGTTTGGACGCTCCGAGCAAAAGTTAATTGTGAAAAACGGCCAGTACCAAAAAGCACCAAATTCTGCAACCGACTGGTGGTCATGGCAACCATGCGATACCATCCGATTGTTACTACAAGACAGGTGGGGATTGGTGCAATTTAAACGAAACCAAGATGGCACAAAGTTCAAATTTCCAAAGTGGCACATCTACAAAGCATTATTTGATATGATGAATGCGCTGAAACAGTACTACTCCACTAATGGAAAATACGTTGCAAACATAGAAGAACTCGACATTCCGCCATATTTGCTATCACGCACATGCGTTGACATACCAGCTATCAAGTTGACGAAACGGAACCAAACTATGCCCGGTGGCTCAGTTCAGCTCATCAATGACTTTGAAGTTACTGTGAAGTCGATGTTGATGAACCACGCCCCTGCACACATTCGTTCTGACCGTTATGTGACATTTTCCTAATCGGACAAAACTTGTTCTCCAAGTATATCATCGTTTGCTTTGAAACAGTATAACGTACCATAATATGTCTTTGTCTTCCATACAAAACCAAGATGTATGTATTGTGAGTTTGTTTGTTTTTTGGAATAAGGTTTTGAAGAAGCCTTTTAACATTTTATTCAGTCATATACAGCGGTCGTTTGACCAAATCAATTTTATGGGACTAAATATCACACAGTACTTTAAAATACTCTTATTTTTCTAGAAGCAGTCAGCAACTTCTCCATTTGTATGTGCCTCCGTAGTTCAATAGTTAGCGCGCTTGCCGTCTTATTTGGCAACTCGGGTTCAAATATTTTCAACAGAAAGCTCGACATTTACAAAACAATGTCGATGGCAGACCATCAATCAATGTCATGGTAGAACCTAACCTGACCAACCTGGGAATGGAATACTGATATGTCGGATAACAGCCTATAGCTTTGTGTCAACTAAGTAACTTGTCATTCCTATAGCTGAATTTGTTCAACAGACAGCCGTGTATGACTGAAAATCGTTGATCAGACGATAAAAGCACACACATTTACTATATAGTAAATAGCCGGTCAGTGTAAGACTTATTTATAATTGCCTCCCTTTATGGTAATGTGCTTATTAGTCCCCTACCGGTTTTTGACCGGAGGGGACTATAGGTTTGCATGGTATGTGGATAGGGGGCAATAAGGGGATAATGCACGTCCAAAAATATTTAGATTCCGACCAAAATTGTGGTTGTTATGGCAACAGAAACATTGAAAATGGCTTAAAACCGGTAGGGGACTTCTGTATTGCTTGCAATTCTTAATTACTTGTTTCAATAGCCATGCAGTGAGCTTTCGTTGTGGGGTCATAAAGGCTTGCTTGGTGTATTTTTGGTGGAATATGGGTGGTACATAAAATGCGTCTGTCTATTGCATGGGTGACTAGGTGCTGTTGCCGCTTCTGTATGGCTTCGAAATGTCAGTGCATTAGATGCACAACATTGTTTTTGTTTTAATATAGCTTCGCGTCGTTTGGGATAGCTAAGCTCATTAAACGTATAGTTTTGGATGTTTGGAGTAACTGTTGTATTCATGGGGCAGTATTCACTATTGATCTTACTTGACTTAAGGATAAGGACAACCAATCAGATAACATCATATTAAACTCTTTGTCAATAACAGGCAATATGATAGTATATCCTTATTCTCCAATTTAATGAGATCAATATTTCAGAATACAACTGCTGGACTCGCTGTTTTCGTTCATGGGGACATGCATACAAAAGAACTCCGTTTTGTACTAACTTCAGACATACAATAAAAACTAAACAACATCCGTAGCGAAGAAAACCCACCAGACTGGCAACTTGATAACACAGTAACAAATCTACCTGACTCATGTTCAGCTGAATTGTAACGTTTCATGTTTCACGAAGGTTGATGTGTTAATCAAACAAGGGTGTGCGGGGGCGGTGTAATGTTACCAATAAACAAACTGTATTATGTGTTGCTATGCAATTCCATATGTTCTACACCAGAAACGCTACCATGCAAATGTATCCATACTTTTTTCCTAATAGTAAACAGTAAAAACGCTATGTAACTTCTTTAGTAACGATCTGCATATATATATATGAATTTCTTTAATTCGGAAAAACATCTTAATAGTTTATAGTTATGCACAACTATTAATATTGGACACCACTTTTACTGATATGTTAAACTTCTGTTATACTGAACTACAAATAAGTTGCTATGAAATATATTTAATATTGTACTATGTATGTTACTACGCTTACCCATATATGTCTGTTGTTACTCATGTAACCTTGACGAAATAAATGTTGTATTGTATTGTATTGTATTGTATTGTATTGTATTGTATTGTTAGATCATTAAAACGAGAGATTAGTAAACAACCATTCTCTGGTACACAAGTATATACGAGGGTCATTCAATGTATTCGTAGACTAAAGCTCTCATTCGATTATAATTGCTTTTAAAAAATAATTTCTTATATCATTACAAGCATTAACGTATTACCTACAGTCAATACACTTTTTTCTTCAATAGTCCAAACCTGTTGCATAACATCAGCCATTCTATTACCATAGTAACGCGCTACCACCCCAAATTTACATACCTATATTTCCTTCAGATTACTGCGAGATATTTTTAATTACATTTAAGTTATTTGGACGTTGAAGTTTGAACATAACACAATTTGATCAAGGCGAGTTACGTTTAAATTTAAATGTTTTAAAATGCCTATGAATTACTAGTATGCAAGGAAATTTATGCGACTAATACATTGTGCATGGGTCTTGGAAAAACACAGAAGACACCTAAGAGTTGCTACAGAAAGCGAAAGGAGAACATACTGCATGTAGTTGCCTTATTTAAGTGGCAAAAGCAAATTTCTGAAGAGCAGCACGGTATACTGAACAATACAGGGATGGGCAGATCGGCAAACGTACGGAGTTTCTTGCAACGTCAGTCGAAACATGCGAGGTGTTTTCTTTTAAACATTCATCCGTGATTGTGTATAGCTCTAATCCTAGCTTAGACAATGTAAGATATGGTGGTATATAAATTTTATCATATACAGTTTGAATATTTATGTTTGTTTCCATACAAATGACATAATTTCATTCCCGAAATACCATTTGAGGGACCACGAAACGTCAATAACGTCGCTGAAAATAGCGGTGTGTGGTGGTAGCTTTAGGTTGGCATACTTAATTATGAACCCTGTCTACGAATTTATTGAATGACTCCGTAGTATGTTTGTTGATAGTCAGCAGGAATACCGATCAAACAACAATTTACAATATTTATAGTTGGCAAATAAAATCACCAACATATTAAAGGATATGCCTAGCTACCAAACTGTATCACAATATCTACATGAGTACTACAGTTAATCACACTCCCACGCAACACCTACTTTTTTCATCATTTCTCAACTATTTATTATGCGATTTGATTAAAATTGGCATATTAATCGATACATATTTAACTGATGTTTTTATGATTGCTTTACCAAAATCAATTGAATGTAAGAGGAAAATAATTTCAAATAATGACCATCACTGCAAATTGAAAAGTCACAAACATACACCATGAAAAATATTACCAAGGTGGGTGTAAATTTTACTAAAGTTAAAACAGTTTATAACAATAAGAAAGTAAAAGGACAACATAGTGTTCCAAGTTAATTAGTATCTAGTATGTCCTTCCAGGTATTTTATGATCTATTGTTTTCGTCTTCCCCATCGAGAGCACGACAGAATGTGTCTGAGACATTAGCATATTGCGTGACCTTTCCTCGGTTGTACATCGTCGGATAGTATTTTCAATTAACTTAAAACTATCCGTCACGTAAAAACAAAAGACGATAGTTACCCACGAAAACCTTGTCGAAGTTAAATCGGTCTCGTTTCAAATCTGTCAAACTATGACTTTTCATTCCATCCGATGTGTTAATCAATCAATATACGAACTACAAATTAAAGTACATATATGGAAGTACCCTAGCTAGAGTACATGACGTCACGGGTATTGTTGTAATTACATGATGATGCAGTGGACTGTGTTGTACATTCCTGTGGTAATCACTTGTAATAAAATTATAGCATTGACAATTATTGCTTTCCGGTAATTTTCAATAACGCGCCTACACTCCTGAGTGAACCTGCGTTAATCATCGTACATTTGATAATTCGATACCAAAGCACCGAGCGGCTGATTAAGTTTATTGCCCCCTGTATGGTATATAAGATAGGGACAGTCAGACAAACCCACATATCACTAAATACACGATACCTAAAGATGGTGAACAAGACAACAGTTTGGATACAAGTAATATTGGCTGAGACGATTCTCATCACTTCAATACTGGCTTTACCGGCAAGCAGAAATGTAAGTCATATTTAACTGATATCATATAAACGCTGTCCTGTGCTTGACTGATAAAGTCCAGATTTTTTAAATCATTTTTCTCCTTTTATTCTATTTAACAAATGCAGTTTTGCATAGTTTTTGTTAATATCCATAATAAGGGCTGCCCGTCCGAATAAGATTTAGTGTTGTTTCATGGCACATTGTCACAGTTAGCTGCCAGGCCAATAGATAATACATTTGTACTAGTAGCTTAAACGACATAAAAAACTTCCCGAATAATAGAATAGGTGTTCAGACTTTGCAATCTTGAATACGGAATCATTTTAGAAACAGGTTTTGAATATAAATCATTATTCACTATGCATGTTTGTTCAAGAGGTATCTGCCTTTGGTATATAAATTGTAGAATGAATAAAGTTTAAATAAGCGCAATGACCTACGGTATGCTAGATTTTACTTTTTTTAAGACGACGCAGTGTGCATAATATTTTACAAAGTTTGAACATATTTTATTATATTGCTAGAAGAAACTGAAGTCACAGGTCACTGTGTCATCGAACAAAACTCATGAAAATGAATATCGGTAGATTGAATAATGGAAATAAATTTATTTTTTATTTTTTAAATTTCCAATCACTGATACGACTACATGTGACTGTTGTATCTGTTTTACCTGCGACTGCTGTATCTGTTTTACCTGTGACTGCTGTATCTGTTTTACCTGCGACTGTTGTATCTGTTTTACCTGTGACTGCTGTATCTGTTTTACGTGTGACTGCTGTATCTGTTTTACCTGTGACTGCTGTATCTGTTTTACCTGTGACTGTTGTATCTGTTTTACCTGTGACTGTTGTATCTGTTTTACCTGTGACTGTTGTATCTGTTTTACCTGCGACTGTTGTATCTGTTTTACCTGTGACTGCTGTATCTGTTTTACGTGTGACTGCTTATCTGTTTTACCTGTGACTGCTGTATCTGTTTTACCTGCGACTGTTGTATCTGTTTTACGTGTGACTGCTGTATCTGTTTTACGTGTGACTGCTTATCTGTTTTACCTGTGACTGCTGTATCTGTTTTACCTGTGACGACTGTATCTGTTTTACCTGCGACTGCTGTATCTGTTTTACGTGCGACTGCTGTATCTGTTTTACCTGCGACTGCTGTATCTGTTTTACCTGTGACTGTTGTATCTGTTTTACCTGTGACTGCTGTATCTGTTTTACCTGTGACTGTTGTATCTGTTTTACCTGCGACTGCTGTATCTGTTTTACCTGCGACTGCTGTATCTGTTTTACCTGTGACTGTTGTATCTGTTTTACCTGTGACGGCTGTATCTGTTTTTAACAGATTCGTATGCGTGTGTATTACACAAAATCTGTAATAATAAATAAACAATAACTAACTTTTATCTTACAGGATTACACTAAAGTCGCACCTTATCCGTACATCTCGAACACGGATATGGACGACGATATGATAAAACAGGCAGTTGATAAATTCCTCTTGAACGAAGAAAACAAACGAATACGGGACATTTTACATCAGACCGTGGACCAATCTGAAGCCGATTTTGTACTCGGAAGTTCAATTCCCGATATGACTTTGTTCAATAATCATATATGGACTATTCTTAATGGTTATTTGAATAAGAGAAGTCGGCGCAGAGGTGACGCCACACGTCAACGTCATAACAAACGGTCAGTGTTTGATTCCATTGGGCATAGCGGAGCATTTAGTGGTTTTGGAAAACATCGTGTGCAGAAATTAGAATTTACATTTGAGAACTTGTTGCCGTATCTGATTAAGGAAATGAAGAGGAACAGACGTCAAGTTCCAAAACAGTTTATTCAAAGTTAAATCCATGGAATGAAGTTGAAAAATATTTTGACAAATCTGCGAGCGCATTCGTTCGTTTGAACATACCTTTTGGACAGTTCCAGTAGAACTACAGTGGTGATCCTTGAGTGGAATTATTTATGTGTTATTGTTGAAAGTTGAACCTTTGTTCAGGCATTAAACTTGTTTGTTTCTGTTGTTAGGCTTAAAGCCAGGCAGATAGAAGTTAACATTTTGGCTTTTTTATGTCGCTTAAAGTCCATGTTTGAACAAAAAAATAAAAAAGTTACACGAATCGTTCAATAAGGGGTCAGTAAAGATGTTAAGGGTTTGGACTATTTTGGTAGAACAGGAGACAAGGCACAGACAGCTGGTTTGAGTGGAAAGATATGAGGGACATCGAAGCAACATAAATATGTAATTTAGCAAAGAAGATTAATATTAATGATAAAGACCAGGGGTGGTATTCACAAAGCATCTTAGCAGAAAACTTAGAAATTTCTTGAAATCCTAAAATTTTCTAAAGTGTATCAGCTAAGCAAGAAAATCAAGATGATTAATATTTTACATAGTTTGAAGCATTATGTAAACATCTACAATAATCACTAAGAAAACAGGGATTATTTTTCAAATTGCGAGACATATGAGCTGCATAAATTATTGACTTAAGTCAAAATATTTAAGTTTTCACTTAAGATGCTTTGTGAATACCAGCCCTGTAATTGAAATTTTCTTAGACGAAAATATTTTAACTAAAATAAAAAAATCAAACCTAATCGTAGACAACATTAAATGATCCCATAGTGAAACACATAGAAAAATAATTCTAAGATAACCCACCCCCCTCCTATTTTAAGAAAATGATGGAGCGAACTTTGAAACAAAAATACTTATGGCTGAGAAGTTTTTTAAATACATTTGTATGGTCCCTAATTTCAATGGGGTTGCACATTCACACATCTATAATCATGTAGGTTTGGAAATAAAAATTACACGATATGATTGTGATATACTGAATATACTAATTGTTGTTCTAATGTTTTGTTGATGTTTGTGTCGAAAATAAAACAGCGGTGAATTCATCAGTCTTGTGATTTAGTTTTTCCTTATTGTACTTATGTACATTATAAAGCCAAGGCCCCACTGAGAATGTTTTCCCGATTTACATTAACGAGTTATGAGGACATCGGGAACAGGTCCATCGTGTTATAGGGAATGCTTCGGGGAAGTCATGAGACGATTTGTGATAAAGGAAGGAATCGTAATGAATCGGGTGGTATCGGAAGATATCGGGAGAATGTCGCTGATGAGGAATTCGTCGGTTGAACGTAGGCTTAACACATAAAACTATACTTAAAACATACTCATGTCTAATTTACTAAGGATATCAGTTGCCAAGGTGGTCTTAGTCCAGTTCGACTTACCATATATGGTTCGAGCATTATGTACGAGCCGCGGCCGTTGTCCAGTGGTTAGTGCGCTAGATTTGAAAAATGGCGATCCGGGTTCGAATCCAGGTCGCGATATGTCATATTTATTTTTCCATGGAAACTGGACAATAGTGTGGAAAAGTGGTTGATTCCATGTGAAAGGATAAGTTAGTATTTAGGATTCTACGTCGAGAAACGACGTTAAACCAGTATACACATGTTCATGGCGGCCATTATGCGGATTCCAATCTAACGAACTACGTGTAATAATTATATTAAACACAGCGTTGAACCAACGTAACAAGAACACAAGTCCGTTATCTCGGGTGGCTGTATTATTGACATTGCATAATGTAAGCGAACAGTTGCATGTTACCACCACAACTTTTCAATCTCATGGTACTAAGCGTCACAATTGAAACAGTACTTATTATATTTGTGTTTTCGTCATGCACTGTACCATAAGATGGTTTTCTCTAACTGAAAAAACAAACATGTTAGGACGACGGGATAGTACGGATTATTCACTAGTTTCAATAAGGTGTTGCCGCACTATAAAAAGCTGCATGCAAACCTCAACACATATTACGACAGAGATTTACAATATTCTGATCACCTCGTCCTTTATGCATTGCAATAATAGTATATTTACCGGAGACAAACGGAAATGGCCGAGCTTTCACGATTGGGATTTATATCAAGTCATCATCTGATTATCTCCCTTCATTCAATAAAACTTTGATAATAGTAGTGTTGTCATTGTCTTGCGGATTTCTGGACTGCTTCGCAAAAATCTGGACCAACATAATTAAAAAGTTGTTCAGCCACAACAGTAGACAATAACGGTCGAGACAAGAAATCTGTGTCCAGTGACATTTCTCATTCACCAAGTGACACACCTAGCCTTAATATGGGTTATAGCACGGATAATTTAACGTGATCATGACCTTAATGCATGAATATAAATATTATAACAAGATTCTTGCGTCGAATATATAAATTTCCGCGATCAAATCGTGCAATATCGGTCCTACATTGGTGTTACATCTCGAGCGTTTTCGTGATATGCCCGCTTATGAAAACATATACAACCGGAGTTATAAATATAGACACTATACTAAGTATTAGCTGTTGAATTATGCTAACAAACATAAGGTCGAGAGTCGTGTCAAATTCTCCGTACTATGTCTTTAGTAAGGGATATAAAGTTTCATTCTATGTTGTATTTAGACCATAACCTTGCGCATAGATATTCCACTTTCTGTCTCGTTTAAAACACGAATCCACAATACTTTGATGATAAATAATCCAGTTACTTCATCATGTGACTGGCTACAAACACATTCCTGTGTCCCGAATAATGTTGACAGTAGTTCAGATATTCAATGTATTACTAGTAACTAAATTGGTAAAATTTAATCTTAACCGAATTTCTATATTTAACGTACCCGTACTTAAAACACCCCGGTCAAATAGTTGTATCATCACAGCTGAGCAAGACTTGGTCATAATCTGATATGACTGACGAACCTTTTAATGACTTTAGCTGTCGTATTTGTCATCAATTCAATATTGATATGAGGCTCCAAACATAGATATCAAAATCAGTAATCCATCGGTTTATCGACAGACTGTTTCCAATGTTAATTAAACGTCATTGTACAATTTCTCAGCGTCGGAGGTTGCTGTTTTCCTGGATCTAATATCATTCAGTATTGACGTGTTATTAAAACCAGTTCAATACACGAGTAGAACTGAACTCGGCGGCTAAAGGTTACAGTTAAGGGAGAAATATCATGAACCAGTGGCCGGGATTACAACGAATACTTACACTCAGTACTCAACACTCAAATATTGAAATTGTAATATTAAGAGCTATTATTTGTTCTAGATTGCAAATTTAGATAAGGAAATTGTATAAGATAGTTAATGAGTGTTGAAAATAACATTTGATAACTTGTCTTTGCCATTTTGTACTATTTATGAGGTGTAAATGTAATTATTGAATCTGAGTGCCACACTCAACACTCAGACTAATGAATTGCAATTATAGCTTACAAGTACACTAAATTAAACTATAGAAGTAAGCCAAAAACAGTATTTAGTACCAAATTAACATTATCGCAAAGTCTTGCTCTAAAAAATGCCACAATGAACCTCAAAAGAGCGAATTTCAATATTTGAGTGTTGAGTGCTGAGTGTAAGTATTCGTTGTAATCCCGACCCTGAACTTAACAAAGTTCGATTTTAACAGTATAAGAATAACTATCATAAATAAGTTTATATTTAAAATAAAAACAGCCTAAATATAACTCTACAACTATTTAGGAGTAGCTACAACATGCAACATAAAGTACAGTATGACTACACCAACACCTATCACAAAAATATATTTTCCCACTAAAATGAAGCACCCAAAGTATTGCAAACTATCATTGTGATCATGTCTGGCCTGTCGAAGTGTTTTAACAACATTCCGTTTCTTTTCTACAGATCTAACTGACTTAGTGACGTCTTCAAATGTGTAAGCGTCTGGTGACTTTTCCAATGACGTCATAATCTCCATTAATTTTCTCAGTCGTTTCGACTTCCGTTTGCGCATGCTCACATCATGTACTTCCGTAAAGTAGTCACCATCGTATATATCCCTGAGAATGTCTAAAACACATGTCCCTGTTCCAGAACTGCTTTTGTTACCACACAAATAATGATGGAACACTAAACACCGTTTCAGTTCGTACAACGTCATATGGTAAGCGCGAGATTTACGTTTTCTATCGTCAGTCCAGGCATCCGGCTTAACGCGTTCATTTAGCTTCAAAATGTGTTTCAATAACGTATATGTTTTCTTATGCTTCGGTGATAACACATGCCTAATGAAGTAATGTTCATTCTCGACAAGGGACACATGCCCCTTCGATACCAATATCTGTTTGGAGTTTAGCAGTTCCTTAGGGGTTGATCTGTTCGCTGTGTCGGTCATAAACGAATCTGGACTCACACAGTCTGAGGTATCACTCAAATGCACTCGGAAAGCTGTTGAAAAAGTCACGTTTATAGATTTCAATATCTTTTCATTATTGTTTCGGCTACTGTATAGCAGAGTGAGCTTACATCTACTTAGATCGTTCATGTCAACTTTATCCAGCACAATATGCTGTTTAGTTTCAGTATCACAATAATGGAAGTGTTGTTTAAAGAACTTCTTTTTAGCTGCACTTTCAGTGTCATGATGTTGAGCCGATATTTTATGTAGGACGTTTCTCATAGACTTCGTGATAGCTTTCTGGCCTAAGGTAGGATAACTGGGGTGTGAATAAATATCCGAATCACATTCAAACGTACCAACTATTAAAACACAGTGAAAATCATCAGGCGTTCCAATAATAGACTCTTCATAAAAACTACCAAGCTTAACCATACTATCGCCTATACTTGACACAGGTTCGTCATCAATGTGTTTTAACTCAGGAAAATGTCGCTTAAAGGTCTCAACTTCTTCATGTATCTCTGGTTTAACTCTGCTAAGGATTTTGTCAGTTAAATTTTCAAGCACGAATTCAACCCCCGTCTGGATAAAGTTCGTATCACATCGTTCAATACCCACAGCAGCTTCGTTAGTGTACACATCACTAAGATACTTCTCCAGATTCGACTCTCCGAAATCTTCTAATAGAATATGACTGTCCTCACTCATCGTGTAGTGTAAGAATTGTCTTTCTTTGTGTGACAATTACCTTGGGGGAGACTAGTACTGTTAGAGTTGTCTTTCTTTGTGGGTTAACTTGTTGAGTATGAGTTGTCTTCCTGTGTGTGTTAAATACCTCGGAGAGACTTGTACTGTTAGAGTTGTCTTTCTTTATGTATTAATTACCTCGGTGAGGGACAATGTACACGATTGTCAAGTATGTATTTCACCTGAAAGAAACAGTAGAAATGATTAATTGTCGTATACGCCCACCTTTGTGTAAATGTCAAGTGAATCGAGATAACAGTTTCTTATACATAGTGTTTAATTGTCAAGTACAAATGTTTTGCTTTCTGTAGTCAACAAACAATTTACACTGTACTGTGTTTCTAAAACAATTCACTGTATTGAATTCGCTGGCTTAGAATTAGAAGTACTTACGACCTTATAAGAATGATACATATTTGAAATATGCATCACAAGGCGCTTCTTATGATCTTATTTTCATGAAAAACGGAAGTGGTCATGTTGACCAAACCGAAGTTTAAAAAGTTTTCATAAATAAGGAGAAGTTTACAGACAGTTTTTTCTTGTTTTCTCAAAACATTGATTTTGTACTTAATACCTTCTAATTCTAAGCCAGCGAATTGCTGCACATGATTTATGAAGAAGTCATGAAAATGTAACTCTAAGGCGACACTGTTTGCTCGACTTCTATAAAAAATACTATGTGTCCATTATATTCTGTTCTATACACATCGTCTTGTTTCTATAACATACATTGTGTGAAATTTAGAATTTGCACATAAAAAAACCACCAATTCGCGTAAATTCTATAAAATAAAAAGCCTTGCGTTTCGTTGACAGAAATTGCTGCACTGTCTGCATACCTTCAATATAGAAAGTTTACTTAAAATCAATTATTTAAATTTAAACATTATAGTAACGACGTTCAACTATAACCGCTGTTTGAATATGCAAATAAATGTATTGTTCACTATTTACGAAATTTGAAACCTATTCCCTTTCCTATAAGTTAAATTTAAAGAAAACATTTCATTTACCACAATTTAGCTGAATAGCATTCCATAGTCTGAGTCAACATACACAGACTCCCACCTTTATTACATATTATCTTGTTTATATTAAAACTGTTTAGCGTAAATCCGTAATAATATATTAATACTGTAAACCGAAATGTACGCGTGGGCTTAGAATTTCGCGGATTATGACACGTGAAAAAACTTTAAAAAACACAATTTTGTTTGATAGTATAGTAAATAAATTTTCAAAAAACAAATGAGGTGATTTCAGTTTAATTTAAGTTCACGATCTTCAAGTAAGCGATCACGGAGAGGATGTTTGTTATAAAACTGCGGAAGATTTGATTTCGTTGTTCACTTCATAATTATACGAAATCCACAAAAAATCGGTCCATAACAAATAACAATGCTTTTACATTACGTTAATTTTGACTGTCGTAATTTGAACTTGTGATCGGTGGTCCGTGAGAATACTTAATTAATAAACAAACCGGCATTATGCGAGTGTTTAGGCCAAAACATTATATATACCAAAGACTTAAATATACAAAGATTGGACACTTAATTGAAAACGGAGAGAAAATGCAAAATAACATGCAGCAGATTATGATATTTTGCATGAACACTTTTGTTCGTCATCCAATTTAATGATCAATATCTCATTTTGAAGACCTAAGCTTCTTCTACTGCATGATGTAACTTATTTTTTTCTATCTCTTATATAATTCAAATAAATATTGTTTGAATGAGGCAGATCGGGTATTTTCTGATAAAACTGGAATTTCCATTAAAATGAGATTAGGTCTGGCTCTTTGAGGTCTATTGTTTTATTCCTTGACTGATTTCAATAAATTAGGTATCATTTTAAAGCAGAATAATAAATCTATTGCATAAACTTATTAGTTGTTTCCTATGTATATTAAAACAGGAGATATAAGGTATTGAGAACAAACGAGATTTCGCGAGATTTCAGAAAACTGCCGCTTTGGTAGATTTTTCCAATCTGTGTATATTTAGGTCTTTGTATATGCATAAACTTGTGGTTCTAATAACACTACCTATACAAATGTATATCCCATTTTTGCGCACAGTTTTTTTGCATTTTGCTAGAAAATATGTTTTTAAAAAGTCTACCTACCTACCCTATTGTTTTCAGTATACTGCGAGAAGTATGTTACCAGAACCACGATATTAATTTATTTACACGAATCATTATATATGTACTAATTACTTAAGTTCAACAACGATCAAATTACCAAAAATCATTAAAAGTTGTAACATGACTACAGTTTTATTTTTTTTAATTATATCATGATACACGGTAACATGCAACAGTAGGCACTATCTATGTTTAAAACCATCTACATGGAAACATGTATAATACATGTAAGTACAATTGTAAGCTTGTTGTTTGCGTTTTCAAGTCTCACCAGCAGAATTTCAGTCATACAACTATATATGCAAAGTCACATTATATAAACGCTGTGCCAAAACTGCCAACCAGTCAAGGAAATCAGCCAACCAGTCCAAGAAAACAGCCAGTCAGTCCAGGAAAACTGCCAACCTGTCCAGGAAAACTGCTAATCAGTCCAGGAAAAATGCAAACCAATCAAAGAAAATTGTCAAACAGTCCAGGGAAACTGCCTCCCAGTCTAGGAAAACTACCAACCAGTCTAGGAAAACTGACAACCAGCCCAGGAAATATCCTTATATGCCGACATGGTATGTCGCGGTCGGGTACGGGATCGAAACCGCAACACTACAACCCCACGAGGAACGTCAAAAAAACAGGAACCCCGGGGTCTGGATATCTATTTATAAAACGTAATGTAAACTTTGCACTCTCTTACCTAGTACATGTATCCAGAAAACGTCCACTATAATATAACCCCCTTGTTGTTGTTGTTGTTACTGTCTTTGTTGTTGTTGTTTTTATCGTTGCTGTCATAGGTGCACGTTCAGTTCCATTCTTTTCTTTCCTAGGCGAACACTTCATATACAATATACGAGCTATAGTAACAGACCATCAGGAATTCACAGAACACCCCTCGTTCGTATTCACATATAAGTAGATCTTAGCTTCACTGAAATGTACATATGATCGAGTGTACATATAATTACTATAGTATATAAGTAAATAAGATTGATGGATTTATGACATTACTCAATTCGTTCTGATGTATACATACGCCTGTACAGGTTGAATGAACACGATAACTTCCTAATATATAAATAGTCAATCTGACTCATAAATAGTCAATCTGACTCAATCACTACATATTTGTCCACCACATCACTATCACCGAACATGTTCCTATTTATTCAAACAATACATTCTCACGGTGTAAACACGATCTAACTTCCGGTTATCGCAATAAGGCATACACATTGAATTATATAGTTTTCCAATAAGTCATACAGCGATCGGAAATCACGGATGCGTTTGCTCACAATAAGTCATACATGTTAAATTATATAGTATCCCAATAAGTCAAACAGTGATTTGGTTTATACGCTGTATGTCCAAAACATCACTATCATCGAAAGAATTCCTATTTATTCAAACTTTCAACGCAGTTGAGTTTCTACAAACAATAAGCAAACACCAGATATGGTATTCTCTGCAATAAGTGAGAGTAAAGCGAATAATTTAAATGTTTATTTCTAATAAAGGGCCATTTAAGGGCCGTTGCTGGCAAGACTAACACGATCACTATTCCATGGTGATGAACAACTGATAAATGTATAAAGAGTATAAACAACCTACCGAAGTTTGTTGATTCTTGTATGTAAACGTCTACGGAGATGTTAGCCAAGTTTTATCTTTAAAATCCATTCTCAAACATCAATAAAACGTCGATTGGCGATTGAAGTTCAACTTAAAAGTCATAAAGTCACCGGAATGTGTAGAAAGAATGCTCCGTATCAAGATGCACTTGTAAATGTCAGGTTGTATTAAACATGACCACGGTTGAAATCTTACAATTTTCTGTACACTTCGCCACACCTCACTACATTTTATATATACAAATATCTGTTCTCGTATACATGTATGCCTTAAATATATTATACGCCATTCAAGTCGCTTAAAGGCATCTGACTTAATACATATGTAGGCGGTTACATTCCTTACTCCGCCTTAAATCCTGATGTAAAGCACTATACTCAACAAGGATCGTCAACTGCTTCGGATCAAATTTCCAAATTGTGATAATGGCTCGAATGGTATATAATTACTATAGTTGGTTATAGTATTTGGGTAGGTTAAAATCCTGATAAAATCGATGACATTTTCCCCAAAACCACTCGTCTTATATCGTGTTAAGAAATGAAATTCGGAAATTCCCACGTTTAGTATACAATGTATACACTATGACATGAGTCATTGACAGAAACTGTTGTTTGATTGTTTGTTTAATGTGTTCATTCGGGTTAAACAATTGTTGCAGTTATAGGCCGGAGAATTTGGGACGACTCTAGGGTTTAGTTTATTTGCTTTTATTTATCCTCGCCACCGGAAATCCATATGGGCGAGGCCCCCAGAGGCTAGTCACTTTAGTTTTTGGGGGATAGTGCATGATACAGAATATGCTCCAGTTTCAGAAGCATCCCTGGTTCTTTCACGTGCCGATGTAAAGCATCATACACGGGACCTCGCTTAACGTCTCGTCCAAAGACTGTTAGTAAATTTAGTTAACGGCTCTCGACCTTCTATTAGCATAATTTAACAGCTGATATAGTTCGGAGAATTTGGGACGACTTCCGACCTTCTATTAGCATAATTTAACAGCTGATATAGTCCGGAGAATTTGGGACGACTCTCGACCTATATTAGCATAATTTAACAGCTGATATAGTCCGGAGAATTTGACACGCCTCTCGACCTTCTATTAGCATACTTTAACAGTTGAAATAGTGTCTATATTTATAATCAGGGCTTTATGTTTTCATAAGCGGAAAGTATCACGAAGACGCTCGAGGTGGAAAACCAACACAAATCTAAATAACCGATATTGCTCGATTTGCTCGCAGACATTTTTATATTCAACACAAGAAACTTGTAATATATTTATGTATAAAGGTCAGGATCATGTCAAATTCTCCGTGCTATATAAACCGCGAACAATTCACCTCACCAGTTTTCCTGATCCGGTACTAACTAGTTTTCTTCGAGAATTCTTCAGTACCTGATCCACTGACAACTGCTCCGCAGGTGAATGATCTGCTACATGCTGTGTTTGTTGATCAATTTCAGCTGAGAAATACATGCATATCGCTGGCTTCGAATTAGAAGGTCGTCAGTACAATATCAATACTTTGGGAAAACAATAAAAACGGCCTGAAAACTACTCTTTACTATGGATAAATAAGCTTTTTAAATTTCAATTTGGTCAAATATGCTTGAGTCTTATAAGATTGTAAATTCTAATTCTGTTCGACATTCTGTTTAAATATCATATTACATCCTACTTATATATATATTAACCCCTCATATGGCCCAGACGAAGGAACAAGCTATTTATAAATTTAAGCAATATTCTAAATTAATTAAGATAAAAAACCATAACAGCCAATCGCGTCATAAGATACGAAGTGTCAATGTTGTTATACCATGATGGGTTTTGCTGAGTGAAGGTTGATATGAAGAGGTGTTACTGTTTTACTATGTTCCACACATTTTACTCTTCCGTCACCATGTGAAGACGGTTCGTATGTTCGAATCTCTGAACAGTTCGATTCTGATATTACTACGTATGTTGTTGAGCCGCCGTGCAATTATATTCTAGTTAAATCTGCTTAATCGCATGGTGCCGGTCTATTCTGGAATACCTGTCCCTAAAACCATCGAGAACGTCGGGAACCAGACTAGTTGCTGGTCTAGTCTGGATTACCTGTCCCTAACACCATCGAGAACGTCGGGAACCATATTAGTTGCTGGTCTAGTCTGGATTACGTGTCCCTAACACCATCGACAACGTCGGGAACCAGACTAGTTGCTGGTCTAGTCTGGATTACCTATCCCTAACACCATCGAGGACGTCGGGAACCAGACTATTTGCAGGTCTAGTCTGGATTACCTGCCCCTAACACCATCGAGAACGTCGGGAACCAGACTAGTTGCTGGTCTAGTCTGGATTACCTGCCCCTAACGCCACCGAGAACGTCGGGAACCAGACTAGTCGCTGGTCTAGTCTGGATTACCTGCCCCTAACACTATTCAGAACGTCGGGAACCAGACTAGGTACTGGGTCCGGAATTACAACCAATACTTACACCCAACCCTCAACTCTCAAATATTGAAATTGTGATAATAATGAGTTATTATTTGTCATAGATTGCAAATTTTGAGGAGGAAAATGTACACAATTGTTGACTCTTGAAAATGATGAATCAATCGAGAAAGCTCGGCCTTTTCCGTAAGTCTCCGGTTTACATAATATTTGGCAATGCATAACGACCAAGGTGATCAGAATGAATAATGAATCTGAGTGTCATGCTCAGTACCCATGCTAATAAATTGCAACTTTAGCTACCGAATACACTTAATTACACGTTAGAAAGTAAGCCCCAAAACATTAGTACCAATTTAACATTATTACCACTTCTTTTCGCTCTAAAAATGTTTGCTATGAACCTCAAATGAGTGAATTTCAATATTTGAGTGTAAATATTGGTTGTAATTCCGGGCCCTGGTCATAAACACCTGAGTCGTCCGGAAGCAAACGAGCACCGGAAGTAAAAGTCTTATGAGCCTAATTGGACAGCCATGTAGAGAGGTGATACCGTAATAAAATATGTTTTCACAGATCTTACCAAGTTCAACTTCGGGTATGTCGAGCACCTGGCTTATCTCGAGCATTTGGCTTGTCCCGATAGGTCTTCGAGATAACGAGGTTTTATTGTACATGTAATATTGACATAGCCAAACTACTTGATCTGTAGACATGTTAGAAACTCATTACCTTATCGTTGGAACGATTCATTAAACATTTAAACGAAACAATTGAAGTTGACATACTAGAACAAAGGACGAACCATGTCAATAGATTCGAAAGGCAGTGTCTTATAAATGTTTTTTTTCTAGTGATCTATGTATTTATTTACCAGTACTAATAATTAATTGGTACATATTGTCGAATCAGAAATTACCGAGCATCAAACTATTTTAGTTTTCGTTCAATTATACGTGAGACTATATATATAACTTTATATTTGTTTTTGCTTCCTTTAAGTAATTTTATTTTGTTTTGGTATTTTTTCCGTTCTATTTTAAAGTCCATTAAGTTTACAGAGTACGTGGATGTATACGTGTATGTTAATTTATCAGCTTATATTTATGAACCGGTCAACAGAAACAAAGAAATACTTGGCCTTCTGTTAGCCATACACGTATGGTAATTGTATTTCATTGAATATGATATATCTTGAGAAATAAATATAACGTTATATACATAATTGCGGTGAAGTTTTCCTAACGTGTTAATTCAAAAGTAAGTCAATTGTCTTATAAAAACGTAAACTGTTATAATTGCATAATTTTTGGAATCACCTGAAAGAATATAAACCATATTCATATTCATATCATACACTATAGCTGGATGTGTTGTGTTTAGTGTTCGGGTGTGGAATTGTAGCTACAGAAAAAGCACGATCAGACTGTTGTGAGTACTTTCCGTTTAACTCATGATGTTTTGTAGTTCACTTCTATATTATTATTATTCGAAATACAAACTTACCTGTGAACTTTCTTTCAAACTACAAAGTACCAAACGTAGAAATCTAAACCAAAGGCCACGTCCACGATTATATAAGTAGCATGAAGTTTTCGTGTAAGCAAAAAAGCTTTTTAACAATTTAAGCATTAATTTGGTCGCAGACGAATGTTTGGAGCAACATACAACGGACAAAGGGTTCACTTTAGCCCACATTAAGAGTACACTGTTTAGCGTTTGCCATTCAAATTGATTCAACTTACAACGATCTATTCGCGCCAAACGGATGACAGTCTGCTTCCTGTTGAAATTAAAATGGCGTCACATACCACGTGATAAGGTCACGTTACATATAGGGTGTTATCTCTTTGTTGTAGGGATTAAAAAGGGACGTTAAAGGACAGTAACAATATCGAGGGTACCAATGGGTTGTTCCCAGTCCACACCGACTCGAACAACCCGTCGGAAACGCCGTAAAAGGAGGAACAGACGAGACGAAATCGAGTCAAAAGAAATGCAACTGAAACGACAGAGAATACCAACAGAATCAGTGTACCAAGCGGACCTTGAATCGTTTTCTGCGGGGGTCGATAAAAACTATCGGTCTGAATGCATTGATCAAGTTGTAAGAGAACTTTGTTTTTATCGCCCGTGTGCTTTTTCGTTTTATTTTGAGGTTTTAATTTGACTGATATTTAAAACCAAACTTGCACTGATTATTCTTGTCAGATCTTTTTATATGCTTTTATTTATCCTCGCCACGGGAAATCGATATGTGCGAGCCCCCCAGAAGAGGGTAGTCACTTTAGTTTTTGGGGGATAGTGCATGATACAGAAGATACTGCAGTTCAATCGCTGATTCTTTTACGTGCCGATGCATTAAGATCTGGTTTATTTGCTTTTATTTATCCTCGCCATCGGAAATTCTATGGGCGAGGCCCGCAGAAGAGGTTAGTCTCTTTAGTTCTTGCCAGGGGAAAGGGCATGGTACAGAAGATGCCCCAGTTCCAGAAGCATCCCTGTTTTTTACGTGCCTGATGTAAAGCATCATACACGGGACATCGCTTAACGACTCGTCCGAAAGTCTGTTACTAATTTTTGTTATGTTCGGTGGGAAACACTAAAAACATTTCTATTTTTGACCGTCTGGAGGTTTATATGCAAACAGAAAAAATCACGCTACGCCCACATAGCTGTTGGTGCAATGCGATTGGCTGGTGCCATCCGTCAATCAAAAATCAAAATCGGCAGAAAGGTCAATACGTCTGCATTGTACTGTTGGAATTTATCTGTCAAGGGAGCTCACTTATATGTTCCGTGTCTACCGATATAGTTCGCCTGAGATATCTACATATAAATAATTATGCATGATATAAACTTGCGCGGTCGACTGAACGCTTGTTAGGTCAGTGTTGATTTAAAGAGTACAAAATGTACATCATTAAAAGTGAATATGCACACATTCGAACAAAAATAAACATCGGAAAAGCATTTAATTTTCATTTTTATTTGTAAACAAAGCCTAGTGTTATCATCGGCGGTCTAAATCTCATTGATTTCGTACAATTCATATCAACATGCTAGACAACAAACAAAGTGTAAATTCGGATATATTTTTATATTTTTTTACAGACGGAAAAACAGGTTAGACATCCACCAAGAACTTCATACAAACAAGCCGTGTATACTGGCATATACAATATAAAGGTCCATTATGCCGACAATAAGGTGTGCCGGATCCGAGGAGCAGAATTCCTTCCTAACGGAAACTTGATTGTCTGCGATCAACCCAACGAGAATCTAAAGCTATGGAGCTCAACATTTCAGTATTTGTCACATTACCAGTTACCAGGTATGCATCATATTTATCACACACGACTTTGATAGTTTGTACCTACTACTATCCACTAGTAGAAGGATTCGAACATATCCCAAACGACACCATCGTCTGGCAATGGGAATTACATACGTATTAGACCACTCTGTTATTGCAAAAAAGGGAATAGATAGAACACGCCATTCATGTACATGTGTATAATTAAAGGCAACATTTTGGGACTGACAATTGGCAAAACATATACATGTACATTTAATAATTTGATATTTTCCCGACATTTGTTCCGTCTTTGGTATTTCGTTCACATGGATAAAATATTAACACTTGTCGACAGATATTGTATAGGATTCTCTGAATTTTACCTGATGTATGCTCGATTTTTAGATTACCCCTGACTAATAACAGAATTCCCGGAAACATTTCACTAACCATGAATTGTCGTAACTTGATGAAAGTGTAATACCAATTATTGGTTCATTGACTGTGTCTTGGTATAGAAGGATGTTTATGCGACATAAAATACAAATCAAACTTTTGTTAAATTTTCAGGATCGCCTCACACGTTGTGCCTCCATTCATCTAACAGAGACGGATCCGACGTTTACGTTACAATTCCAAAAGAACGAATAGTCATGGAGTTCTTTGTAGATGGCAAAAATATTATACCTGGTCAGAAAATTCGAACCGACGGTTTCTGTTACGGAATAGCTCCATATAAATATGGCCTCGTTTTGGGAGTTGGTACAAAAATAGAATTCATTGGCACTGATGGTCAGGTGCTAAAAACGTTACAATATGCACCGGGTGGAACATCTCAATTTGGAACACCGTTTCACTTGGCGGTCACTGATGCAAATAATATATTGGTGTCAGATTCTTACAAAGGGAGTGTACTTTGTATAACACCTGAAGGTGAAGAAATATTTAGGTAAGTGTCCGTTCGTCCGGGAGAGGGAGAGAGTACATATTTCATGTTTAGTAAGTAACTGTACCACCCCGATTTTCCATAGATATCACACATTCAGATTTACTTATGCGTAGCTGAATCATGTGGAAAATGATATTGCGTGGCTGAATCATGTGGAAAATGATATTGCGTGGCTGAATCATGTGGAAAATGATATTGCGTGGCTGAAGCATGCGGAAATAGTTCTCGACATTACATAGATTATACTTGCTTGAAATATAATATTTTCAAGATGGGATACGGATGGTCCATTCTGTGTCAGCCTTGCCTGTGGATTAGACGCTGCCACCGTTTCTGTACGATTTTTTAAAAAAAGTTAACGTTGTCTTTGCATTGCATTGTTTATATTACATGTATACAGCTAAACGATTCATATGTATCAAGTGTTGTTTATGCATTTTTTAAATTTTATTGTTTGCTGTATTTTTGTAGATATGATAAAATATCGATACCCCATGGCGTAATTATAGACAGGGAGGAAAATGTCTATATTTGTGGTATGTATCGTGTCATTTATACCAATCTTGTATAACGGTAAACTTCACATCGGGCTTATCAAAAAAATCCAAAATTGCCTGAGTGAGCTCCCCTGGGTCTTAATCCACAGTTTAAAACAGTAGGCATATCCATTGCATTCGTGAATTACCCGAATTAAATTAAACTCAATGAATTAAATTGATAAAATACTCAATAGGGCCTCACATTTTATCATTTTATTCAACATAAACGATTCCGTGAATAGTTCATCAACGTTCCCTTTCGCTAGTAAATATCAACCACCCCACGTGACGTGACTGCACATAGTCAATGTCACGGAAGAACATTATTAGCCAAGGTCTTATGTTGTCAGGTTCCGGATGACTCAAAACTGCTTTGACCGGAACAGTTACAGTAACATACATGTATTGTACAACCTGCATTCTTTAATAGATAGGTATGGCATCTTGGCAATATTTTCTTCAATGTCATTAATGTTTGCTCCTTTTATAGAGTTACATACATGTAGATCTTATAAAATATACTTATATAATTTATATATATTTATAAATCTCGTAATTTCGCGCAGTTTTAACTTTATGACGCTATTGGATATTTTACATCAAAGTTTTTCTTGTACATGAATAAACGTCTTTACTTATTTTCAGGAAACGAAAAGGGAGCCATTGACGTGCTTCACCAACTTACAATCAGGGGTCAAAAGGTCAAAAGTTTGTTGTCATGGCGACATTTAGGGTTTACACCGGATGTCGTCTGCTACAGACCAAAAGACAAGCTGTTAGCTGTTTGTGGCGAATACGACAGGATCAAAACTTTCAGGTATAGTCAACTCCAATGGGGATAACGTGCAGAACGGAAGTGATACCCCTGACGGTTTTTCGAGTGTAAATTTCGTCGCTTCGGTAAGTAAATCTTGATTTTTCTTTGTTTTGTAAGACGCTTTCAATGAAATCACCTAGCCCACCGTACCCGGCCCTATCGATACTTGCAGACCCAAGCCCATTTTCCCTTCAAATACATGTGATTAAGGAGAACATTCGATTCTAGTGCGGTTTTGGTTACTGCACCCCTGACGACCCGTCTACATTTTTTCCAATTTCTGCCGATTTGCATGGTGTGTTGCTGTTTTATGGGGCCAACTTCATTGTTTACCTTATTCTAGGTATGCATTTTGCAAAATTAGTTCGATGCAGTCAGGTTATGAGGCAGAATAGACGAAAGAACCACTATGATACCCCTGACGGTTGCTGTCCCTCACTGATACCCCTGACGCCTCAACATACTATAATGTTGTAATACGAGACGGTCGGCTCTGTACATGTTCAACCACTAAAAAATCAAGATTCTAATCAATTGCGTAAATACATAAAGAACTCATGATTCTGGCACTTCTCTGCCAATGTAGAACAAACCGTTAAAAGAAGTTCCTACGCATTGTTTTATTGATAAAATAGACGTTATAATATATAGATTCTAATTAATACAGTTATTGCGTAAATACATGAAGAACTTGATAAACAATTCCAATAGACAAAAACAGTTGCATACATAGATTTGGAATCGTACAGCAAGTCAAGTTGTGTGAGCTATGACAATTCATATTACAAATTATTATGAAGGAGTCCGTATTAATTTATTTATTAATCTTACATTTCGACGGCTCATTGTTGAATATTGGAACCACCGTATATGGGTTGTTATTAAGCTGCTGTTTGCTGTGCGGGTGCCTTGATACTTCAGTAAGTACTACTTAGGAAGCTCCACCAATCTAAACGAAATGCTTGTTCATAATAGGCAATATTTGACAAGCATTTTTATAAATTAATGGTGATATATCGTTGTTTTGCATCGAATTGTGTTTAGGAAATATAACTTATGTGAATATTCAGACTTAATAATTCAGAACACCTCACGATGTGACGCGGACATCATTTTACACACGCGTTCGTTTCAATTCAAATATGACATTGTACTACTTCATGACATGTACTTGTATTACATTTCTTATTCTTCTTTCTTTGAACGCTTTACTTATTACTTACATTTCTATTTATTTACATCCAGTTATTGTTTACTTTGACCAGTAACCACCCATCAAATTAAAGTCAAGTGTGACTGACATGATGTAAATTATAGCTGTAGTTTAACTTATACAGCAGATTAATATATTGTGATCTGAGGTACCTTGTACTGCCCTGCATTCAACGAAGCATTATGTGAGGTGTGTTACGTACCTATGTCGTACCTGCCCTGCGTTCAGGAAAGTTACCTGTAAACATGTTAAAAATCAGGGTTTTTTGTCGCTATAATCCTTCGTTGTACGCTTCGTTTGCGGCAAACAATTTGAAAGTATAAGTCCCCGTTTTTTTTCATTCTCAGTTTTGAAATATGTACGCATGCACGGGTTTTGCTATTCACATTCTTTTGTTTGCCTCTGTCCGCCATTTTGTTTAATTACACCAATACACGCACACCACCTCAGGATATGGTTATTGTTCAACGAATAACAGGTACGTACCAGGTACAAACGTGCGTCACTTTATTTTTTCCTTGAGCGCAGGGCTGTTATTCATTGAACGTTATGTTAAAAAAACCTGTTCGTCACGAGAGCGAAGTTTGGCTAACCATATCCGGAGGTGGTATACCTAAATTGGTAAATTCTAACAAAATGGCAATATGCAACTCATGCAACCGTACATATATCGAAATGCCATGCGTTCAAAGAAGAATTACGTGACGCACGTTTCGACACGTTATTCTTCGTTGAACGCAGGGTGTTCGAGAAGGGAAAAACGGGGATTTATACTTTCAATGTGTTTGTCGCAAACGAAGCGTACAACCAAGGATTGTAACGACAAAACCCTGTGATTTTTAACGTTTGCAGGTGGTAACATTACTTGAACGCAGGGATGTTTTGTTATGCTTGTTCAAGATATTATTAATTGTGAATTACACAAGTTAATAACATTATTTAATGTTTGCTTATCGTTCGTGTAGTTATATAAGCGGAAACTCGCAGGCACTACTCGGTATCATTTCCGGGTCGCGGAAACTTGTGACAGTTCACTAAATAGCCATCGATCCAGAAACAAGCAATTCAGACGTTGCAGGTATCGATGCATGTCAACAAACTCTTTAAATTGACATACCTTTCTATGTCTGAAGTATGCTTATTTACATGTGCGTTTGATTTGAACGATCAACCCTGTGTTTGCAATCGTGAAAGCTCGGCCATTTCCGTTTGTCTCCGGCAAATAACCCTCGTGTCTAACTATAGTTATACACCAATATGATTCGCCTGGGTTATAAGTCCCAGCTACGTTCGCGCGAAAGTAACAAATTATGTATCCGTCAATAAGATGGTTATTTTATCTTTCCCGAACAGTTTTCATATTTTTATGATGATACGAAGACATATCATAAAAGAAATAACCGATATCTTTAAATATTATTCATAATTTATATTTCCCAAGCACGTGTCGAAAACATCAACAAACATGACCCATATTTAAGCAGGTTTGTTTACAAAATATACTACTTGACTTTCGGATCATTTCGAGTTAACTTATCACCTAGCACACATGTGATTAATCGTTCCTCGGAATTTTGTACTGCGTATTTACTGGTATAATATATCTATATAGATCTATATATTTGTGTGAACATGTATTGACATAATGTGTACTGAATACTGGGGGCTGCCATTTTCTAATCATGTGACTGAAAATAGTTTCAATATGGCGCCTTGTTATGTCAGAGGTCTATTGCAATGCATAAAGGCCGAGGTGATCAGAATGGCTGTGTTTGTTATAAACCGGTGTAGTTGTGAACGTAATGTACATGTGTAGAATACCACCAAACTCCTGGCAGTAGCTCACTACCTTAGTCCTTACTTAAGTATAGAAGAAAATATAAATAAATCCGTAAACTAGTTCCTTGCGTACGTATAGTTCTAAATAGTAAATCGGCTTTCAAAAATAATGTTAACATTAAAAAATAAATTCAGTTTATACTTCTTCACACCACATAGCCAATCAAAATGGGTAGCTTTCGATTTCTGTTGGTATTTTATATTGCCAGTCTTTGTTTTGCCTGTGTCTGATTATATTATAACGTCTATTTTATCAATAAAACAATGCGTAGGAACTTCTTTTAACGGTTTGTTCTACATTGGTAGAGAAGTGCCAGAATCATGAGTTCTTTATGTATTTACGCAATTGATTAGAATCTTGATTTTTTAGTGGTTGAACATGTACAGAGCCGACTGTCTCGTATTACAACATTATAGTATTTTGAGGCGTCAGGGGTATCAGTGAGGGACAGCAACCGTCAGGGGTATCATAGTGGTTCTTTCGTCTATTCTGCCTCTTAACCTGACTGCATCGAACTAATTTTGCAAAATGCATACCTAGAATAAGGTAAACAATGAAGTTGGCCCCATAAAACAGCAACACACCATGCAAATCGGCAGAAATTGGAAAAAATGTAGACGGGTCGTCAGGGGTGCAGTAACCAAAACCGCACTAGAATCGAATGTTCTCCTTAATCACATGTATTTGAAGGGAAAATGGGTTTGGGTCTGCAAGTATCGATAGGGCCGGGTACGGTGGGCTAGGTGATTTCATTGAAAGCGTCTTACAAAACAAAGAAAAATCAAGATTTACTTACCGAAGCGACGAAATTTACACTCGAAAACCCGTCAGGGGTATCACTTCCGTTCTATACGTTATCCCCATTGAACTCACGTCATCTAGAATTTTCGGGGATGTGATTGATACAACGAAAATTCGAGATACAATTAAAGGCACGTTTTCAACGATCCAAAGTGTGGTCTTTATTTTAATGAGTGTGGGTAATCGTTTATGAAGAACTGTTATGTGTCCACTGCAGGCGCAATATACGCATAACTGGGTACCAAACACCAGGGTCGCAATTACATGTAATTTACGTTAACAAATACCAGATGAAACACAGTAATATTTACTACCGATATCTTACTGTAAAAGATGCTAGGTTGCCAACTCCACGCTGCTAGGCTGCTATGCTACCAACTTCAGGCTGCTAGACTGCCAACTTCACGCAGCCAGGCTGCTAGGTTGCCAACTTCACGCTGCTAGGCTGCCAACATCACGCTGCTAGGCTGCTAGACTGCCAACTTCACGCTGCTTGGCTGCTAGACTGCCAAATTCACGCTACTAGGCTGCTAGGCTGCCAACTTCATGCTGCCAGGCTGCTATGCTGCCAACTTCACGCTGCCAGGCTGCTAGGCTACCAACTTCACGCTGCTAGGTTGCTAGGTTGCCAACTCCAGGCTGCTAGGCTGCCAACTTCACGCTGCCAGGCTGCTAGGCTGCCAACTTCACGCTGCCAGGCTGCTAGGCTGCCAACTTCACGCTGCTAGGCTGTCAACTTCACGCTGCCAGGCTGCTAGGCTGCCAACTTTTACGCTGCTAGGCTGCTATGCTGCCAACTTCACGCTACCAGGCTGCTATGCTGCCAACTTCACGCTGCTATGCTGCTAGGCTGCTAGGCTGCCAACTTCAAGCTGCTAGGCTGCCAACTGCAAGCTGCCAGGCTGCTGGGCTGCCAACTTCACGCTGCCAGGCTGCTGGGCTGCCAACTTCACGCTGCCAAGCTGCCAACTTCACGCTGCTATGCTGCTAGGCCGCTAGCCTGCAAAATTCACGAACATCTGTAAAACGACTTATATTGTACTAATGTTGAAAATGCCAATGCTCTAATACTTTTATACATACATGTAGTTATAAAATGTATCCGTACATTAATATGGTCTTGTACATCTTTTGTAAGTATAACATTGTTTGTATTGTGATGATTGAATTCACTGAAGGGATGCTGTCGTTCTCATACTTCTCTGGTTTTGTCAAGCACCCGGATTATAATATGGTAAAGAATACACTGGTGGGCAAGAAGGAGGTGGTGTTAGACTGGTTCCCGACGTACATACTTTTTGTACGGCTCTATCACGCAGTGCAAGGGTGAGGTTATCCAGGCTAGGAGTGGTGCGTGCGCAAACCGAAAATAAAACTTCTTTTCTATTCTGTTCAGTTCATTAATGTCCTTATTTTGTTTTACAGACTAGAAACACGGGTCTCTGGGAAGATCTACCCCAATGATGTGATCATGGACTCAGAGAAAATACAGACTGAAAGAAGTACAAAAGAAGTACAAGACATTATGAAAAGAATTCTTCAATCTTAGAAGACATATTTCTTTATTTTTAAAATACTGTTAAATTGTGTCCATTTGTTCTTTCAAATCAGGCATATTAAGGACGAATGCCACAGGAGATTTTTTTTATTTTCACTTGTAAGACGAATCAAAATGTCAGTTTAGAAACATAGGTACCCATGCAAACTCATGTGTTATAGGCAACCAATGGAGACGACGTTTGTTTAAAATTAAACAATTATTTCAGAATATTCAGAAATATGGGCAAAAACATCTGCACCATTCGTCCTTAAGAAACAATTAAATGGGAATATACGTATACATGTATATTGTGCGACTGTTTAATACGGGTGTTTCTTTGATATGGATTGATTTGATGTACATTGTAATAAATATTTATTTAAATATATTGATAATTCGACATGTGACTGTTCTGTTTGACTTACTTATGGATTCAATGTAAACAACCGATTTTGTTTAGTGTTTACATGACTCAAATGTTGTTGCGTGACTCAGAGTCGCCAGCCTGCTTTGAAATCATATTTAGCGACTGCTGAAATAAATTTCTTGTGCAGACGCTGTGTGTGGAACTACATGTTTGATCTTGGGAATGTTCGACATAAATATGAATGTGCAAATAATGTAGGGGTTCACCAATCTGAAATCAATCCGCGTGTGTCACACCGTATAATAAGTAACTGGGTTTTTTCTGCGGGTGTAATATGTTGCGCGTTTTTGTCCAAAACATTTTTTTCTGCTGTTTTCAATTTCTGCTGATTGCCAAAAAGGCAATGATAAATTGAGCGTCACACTATAAACTCCCTTGACGTAGGTTATGCCGGGACAGGTCACTTAATGTATACTAGTTCCTATTTTCCCGCAGAAGATCAAGCTCGCATAGGTAGTCATACTATCATTAAATTCTGCAATATTATGCATTCTAAAACAACAAGCAGTTTAACATTCACACATTGGAAACCAAGCTGCTATCGTTAAAATATGGCACAGAGAATTTGACATGATCCTGACCTTTATGCATGAATATATTACAAGGTACTTGCGTTGAGTATATAACTTTCCGCGAGCAAATAGTGCAATATTGGTTCTTTAGATTGGTTTTGGCATTACACATCGAGCGACTTCGTGATACTCTCCGCTTATGAATACATACAGTCGGGATTATAAAAGTAGACAATATATCAGCTGTTAAATTATGCTTATTAAAGGTCGAGAGTCGTTTCAAATTCTCTGGAATATACAGCTAATGCAAAAACGTCACAAGTTTGGCGTCACGACTTAGATTCAGATTTTTGTAACCGTTGAAACTATGTATTTCAGCCTTTGACAACTGGGACTTGGGTTTCCGCTCATTTTCTTGTTTAGTTATGTGTTGGGCATTGTGCCGGGTAATAGTTGATCTGCTGTTTAAGTTGAGTGCTGACTTCCCGGTGCGATTATCTAGTATCTTCTTGCAAAACATTTGGCCTAACACCTCGGTGAGTAACGTTTGTTCACATCTCTATTCGAGGCCATTTATAGAAAGACTTCATGGACGTATCACAGCAGGGCTAGTAAACTTCTACATCATCGTTCATCCTTCGCATCGCAATCGAACCACAGACACGTGAGGTCTGGACCACGCCCCCTCCCGCTACGCGCCTGGAAATATTTTTTTTATTTATAAAAAACATTTGTTGGGTTAACTTGATATAAATACAAAAAACTTCTAAGTTCTTACTCCGATCTACAATTCCATATTCAGCGGTCCGCGGTCTTTGGGTCATTATTCGTGAACTTAATGACTTTATTGGTGAATAGTGTGGCCGATATTACCTCAACGTTCAAGTTTAAGTTAGTTTATACTAATTTATTTCAGGTCGATTGTGAAACAGGTTTTTCTAACTTATATTAATGACTCTCGACACCTAATTCCTGATGTTATCCATCGCAACATTTCTTGAAATTAAGTATATAACTTGAAAATATTTAATTTTATCATCGTAGTTTGACTAGTATATGCTACATGTTATCTTTTGACCTGGTTTCATTACGTTTGTGATAAAGTGTACACAATACACTTGGTCAGTATAATTTATATGCATCGTATGGACATTAATTTATGTATAGCTAGATGCAATCCACTCGCATGCTTTTGATTTAGTTTTAAAGGATAAACAATGAACGTGAGTTTGTGAACTTTTTTGTTTACTCGCGAACAATTTAGTAAATGTCTACTGTTCCGCATCCGACTTGTGTAGGTTAGTGTATTTTCACCGAATCAGGGTAGGCCTACTGTTTTATCAAAGCACTTAAGAATTTCTTAAATTTACGTGCAATTTTAAATTTAAGACCTACATATTGGGGCCAGGAATGGTGTGTAGTAGTTCGTTAACCAACGAATAATTGATGTTGAACAAGTAGCTCAATTTATCACAATTTGCATAACGGTTAAAGAATTATAAAGAATTCAAATTTGAACGAAAAATTTATTTAATTTTCCGTAAGTGCTTTGATAAATTACAACGTTTAATTAAACATTGTGTCATTTTCTCGTCGAGTAGAGGTTTGTGTCGGGCATTGTGACGAATGCTTGTGGTCTGTGTTGTTTTTTAGGGCGTTCCTTTTAGCACATTTTGTGCTCGGCTGTGTCTGTGCTGCCCTTGATATCTGATTTTCATTATCTTTTTACAGTATTAAAATACTAAATTACCTCCCTTGAAATAAAATATCCTTTAAAATGATAAATTTGTTGTACTCACTCTATAAATAAAGTTACCAAATAGAATTATACAAATAATACTTTAATATGTATCATACAAAACAATGTCTACCATTTTTGAGAGTTTCATTTAACTCACAAATTAGGAAATAAAAAGACGTATTTATACTCTATCTGTAACATTTCAAGTTACGGACAAAGAGTGATCACAAATATTATAACGCTCACCTGTAGTATCATAGTATACTTAGGTATAGTTATTTTGGATGGCCTGTGTTAGCATAGGCCTAAACAATAAATACAGTCAGAAAAAAATGTCCACTGTAATGCACAGTGTCATTCACATTCTACCTAATGGCTCTAGTCTGTTACAATCTAATGTATGATTACGTATGTAACGTATGCCGAGCGTACGAGAATTCTGCAAACACACATGTGTACGTCGAATACATTAGTTTTACACAAGTCAAGACGCTGTTATAAGATAAGATAAGTTTATTTTTCCAAATTCTGGCCCCTGGTGGGTATATAAATTTCGATCATATGCCAATATAAAAATGCTAGATAAACGCATGACACATGAGGTCACTCGCCTGTTTAAATTTTGCACGTTACGCTTTATGTTAAACATAGTTATGTTACAATTCGTTGAGTATACGTCCGAATACATGAATAAGGCAGCGGCTTGTTGTTTTAGGCCGTCACCTCCAGCGTATTACGAGATTTCTGGGCCCTATCTCCCGAGTTATCTCAATTTGAGCTAAATCTCTTTTCAAATATTGCCATTCGCCTTTGAAGTAATTTCCATTATAGGTTGGGCTCAAAATTGGCATCACAAAACAGACACTTTATTCTGAGTTTATTACAGTAAATGTCGAGATGACGTACCTCAGATGTATCTAAAATTCAGACTCTGATTTGAGCAAAATCTCAAAAAGAGCTGAGTTTTCTACTTGAGATGTTTCGGGAGATAATATTATCGGCGTACGTTGTTGTGTTACTTTATAGGATGACAGAGCCCTACAATAAATTAGTATTATCTAACCAGTCTATGTAAAGGCATTCCTCTATGTGATGGTCCTGTGTCTGCACATTATACATTAATTGCCGTTAATTACATGTATTTGCTTTAATTATACATATGTAACTATATAATATGATACACGAGTATTATAAACTACATGTAGTACAAAAATGTATGTACATCTTATCTAAAAATTGTTTAGTTTTTTAATACCCTTTTTTAACTTGGAGTTTTTCCCCCGAGGTCGGAGGTCATTGGCCAATTAGGCAGGGATCACACCGAATGACTACGGCTTTCTCAGTTGAACGCAAATAAAAACAAAACAAAATACACAAAATTTAAACTTATTCCTGGCGCCGATATCCCAAATATCTCAATCTGAGCAAAATCTCATCTCAAATATTGCCATGTGTTGTTAAGATAATTTCCATGAGAGGCTAGACTCAAAATTCGCATCACAAAACAAAAAAACATTATTCTTAGTTTATGACAGTAAAATTGAAAGAGCTCGAACTCCATATGTATCTCAAATTCAGCCTCGAATTTGACCACTTTGAGATGATATTTCTATTTGAGATGCTTCGGGAGATCCGGGCCAGATACTCGAGTTTAATAAGATAATTGAGTTTCGTAGAATTATAATCAATCTATACATTTTGGTGCACACAATCGTGACATTGTGTGGTACATGTATGTTATAATTTTAGGTAGCTAGTTACGTCATTGAGACTGGAGCGTTGTTGAAGTTGTCCCGGAACCTCCGACCAGACAGAAACCTTCATGTTACAACCTGTATATGTTCAACCAAACAAGATGTAAAGCCATTTCACTACCAGGATATACTTTCACTAGAAACTCCTCCAGACGTTCAATGGAGAAAGCTGACGGGTACTCTTACTTAATCAGCCATTTCAGTGTAGTTATCATATGCAATTACCTCCCTTAATCACGGTATGAATCCCGATACATCGCTTCTCAGTTCCGTCAAAGAGTTGTACTGTTTTCATATGGCTCTGACGGAACTGAAAACCGTTGTATCGCTCTGACGGAACTCGGGTATACACGACATCTGAATTGTTCTCTGATTTTATATGACTATGACGGAACTGAAAACCGTTGTAACGCTCTGACGGAACTCGGGTATACACGACATCTGAATTGTTCTCTGATTTTATATGACTATGGCGGAACTGAAAACCGATGTAACGCTCTGACGGAACTCGGGAATACACGACATCTGAATTGTTCTCTGATTTTATATGACTACGGCGGAACTGAAAACCGATGTAACGCTCTGACGGAACTCGGGAATGCACGACATCTGAATTGTTCTCTGATTTTATATGACTATGGCGGAACTGAAAACCGATGTAACGCTCTGACGGAACTCGGGAATACACGACATCTGAATTGTTCTCTGATTTTATATGACTATGGCCGAACTGAAAACCGATGTAACGCTCTGACGGAACTCGGGAATACACGACATCTGAATTGTTCTCTGATTTTATATGACTATGGCGGAACTGAAAACCGATGTAACGCTCTGACGGAACTCGGGAATACACGACATCTGAATTGTTCTCTGATTTTATATGACTATGGCCGAACTGAAAACCGATGTAACGCTCTGACGGAACTCGGGAATACACGACATCTGAATTGTTCTCTGATTTTATATGACTATGGCGGAACTGAAAACCGATGTAACGCTCTGACGGAACTCGGGAATACACGACATCTGAATTGTTCTCTGATTTTATATGACTATGGCGGAACTGAAAACCGATGTAACGCTCTGACGGAACTCGGGAATACACGACATCTGAATTGTTCTCTGATTTTATATGACTATGGCGGAACTGAAAACCGATGTAACGCTCTGACGGAACTCGGGTATACACGACATCTGAATTGTTCTCTGATTTTATATGACTATGGCGGAACTGAAAACCGATGTAACGCTCTGACGGAACTCGGGAATGCACGACATCTGAACTGTTCTCTGATTTTATATGACTATGGCGGAACTGATAACCGATGTAACGCTCGGACGGGACTCAAATGTCATCCTGAAGTCCGTGTTAATGGTAATATGCAAATGTAGCCAACCTGTTGGTGCGTTTTCATTGTGAGGGGCTGTACAGACGGACTTAAAATATATGTGGGTGAGGGGGCGGACAACCCAGAATGAAGATTCCCCTCCGGTCGACACACACCTTTCTATGTTAAGAGCACGGATTCACTGTCAATCACACACCTGAGAAAAAATGCACATTTTGTTGACTTTGAATATCCTAGAGCAAGCAAAATCACCAAAAAAACCCAGCCCGCAAAGAAACATAATGACGAATTTAGGCACCAAGTAGTCATTTGTGTAGGTCGCGAAAACATGTGAAAAGGGCGCAAAATCCTTATCTTCGGCTCGAAATAAAAAATGGTTAAACGGATAGCTAGCCCTATACAGTATTCATGTTTGGCTACCCTAATACATGCCTAACTCACAATCGGATCCAAAATAATAGGGTTTCCCATCCGTTTCTCCACAATATTCATGAATGTACTGAACCCCGTCTTTTCCGGTCCGAAAGCTAGAAAACTTAGTTTCGCACTTTTCAACTGTTTTCATTCAAACCACAACAAAGGTCATGACCCTTGCACATAATTTATTGCAAACTTGTAGTAACCCATGATTTTAACACAAAAATTACTTGGATTATTCTTACTAATGATAAAATAGCCAAGAAACACAGCATTTGTCTTATATTTACAATTTTAACCATGGCCAATTCGAATATTTGGCTTCTCTGGGTTTACTGCCTCCCGATGTTGACGGTACGTTCTGTGTTTGTCTCTAGCGTGCGTGGCTAGAAGATGACGCTGTTTCTGAATGACTTTGAGTTGTCTGTGCATGGAGGGGTTTATCAAAGAAGATGTCGCGCAACTTTACAAATTTACTTTTTTTAAAGTGCGATATAATTGTATAATTCTATTCTTTACAAGTGTATCTTCTTATGAAAACTACAAAATAACCTATAACTAGATATGAACGGATCTTTAACAATGCAATCCATGCTTAATTCTACAATGAATTTAGGGGTGGGCTCATATTATTAAGTTTTACATTACGTTGTAACCGGTTTTCGCGACCACAGTTTTCGATAAGTATTTTTAATTAATAAAGTCCGTACATTTTATTTAGCTGTATGGGTGTCTGTCTTCTAACAAGAATAAACACTAGTACAAGTTATAGAATTAAATCGCTATTTGAAAAAAAACCTAATAAGTTCGAAAGATGCTGATACCTCAACTTTAATTGAATGTTGGATACAGTCAGACCTCGATACATCGACACTGTGTTCCCAAGCAAAATGTCACTGTTACTAGTATGTCAGTATGCGGCATTGATAAAAAGAGCGTTCTCAAAACACTTGTCCCCTTGACAGTACTAGTATATGAATTTGTCAGCATATCGGGTTTCGTTATAATATCGAGACCTGACTGTATAATCGCTACAACTACCCTTACAATGTAACAACGTCAAGAAAGGGAACTAACCCATAGTAACAACTTTGGTATGCCGCTGTCTGTGATCCAACCCACAGTCTTTCCGTTCCAGGGGCGGTCGGCAATCGTGGATAGGAAGATATTAGAAATGTTCTGATAGATGACATAGGCTCGTGAATGATCTAATAATGTAAATATCACACGACATATGAGTTATGTATACATATCAACCAAACCAAAATTGATGATGGATGCCTATGTATACCGCATCCTCGATAGCCTAGTGGTAGAGCGTCCGCTTCGAGCTCGGGCTCCCAGGTCACGTGATACCAAAGACCGAATAAAGTGTCACCAGAAATGTCCTTGCTAGATATTTTGCATAAAAGGGAAACTGGCTTCTCTCCTCTCAGACCCTTTTGGGGATGGATACATCAGGAATGAGGTGTCGAGAGTCATTAATATAAGCCAATTAGTAGCAAAAACTTGTTTCACAATCTACATCAATGTAAGAAATGGATTTTCGTAAACTGGACACTATATGCTTTCAATTCATACCAATTATAGATTTGGACAAGAATTGTAAATAAATGGCCCTCAGCTCTTGGACTAATTAAATTAGTATACAATATGTATGGAGAAATAAAACAAGTCAAAACATAACATAATCACTCTTTGATACATAAAGTACATAGTACATATTTATGACCAATCACCAAACAAAAACATCATGTCATGAGTGCTATAGTATAAAACACTAAGGTTTGAAAGTGGAATCTTTTTTACAAAATACATACATATTCCTATATCTAGGCGAAACATATCGCATATAATTTATATAATATAGTAGTGATCAGATTGACCTACAGTAATAAATATACGAGGGGTGATCAAAATATTCGTGGACTTTTCATCTAGCAATTTTGTATTGTCAGTTAGGCTCCAAAACAATGTATTATCATTTAGAGTAAGACCCTTTCGACAGAATGCACTTATTACACAATTTCATTAACTCAATGAGTGCGTGACGTAGGCCGTCACGTGACGCCACTCTAGACGCTCCCGTTTTAAACGTACATATGTCCTTTTTGGACTCATATCTGGTCACACATGGACGATCGTTTTACTTTTAAGACAGAAATAAGTAATAAATAATCACCTTTTGATACGTTATTGGATACGTTTATAGGTAAATTGTGTAGTCACAATAAAATAAATTAATTACAACGCTAGGTAATTAATAGATCTGCATGACCTGGTAATTTCATTACTCTAGGATCAATATCACAAAAGTTAGAAAGAAAGTCCACGAGTATATTGATCACCCCTCGTAAGTTAGCAGTGATTTACAGAAACAATATTTATGGTTCTATTTACATTTCACAACAATCTTGTAAGTTTCAAAGTCTACGTACATGTAAAGGGTGTTAAAAAAGTTCGTTCTCAATGTTTGAGTTTCAAAAGTTTATTTTTTGAACTCAGAAGACTGTAAAAATTTCAGGTTTAACCCCAGAGGGTTCTCCATTGTTCTTATGTTTCTATTAGAATAAGAAATTGAATTAAAATTGTCTACAACGTACATAGCTCAAATAAAACTTGATATGAATTTAAAATTTGACAACAAACTTTTTAAACACCCTGTATTTTCACATTATGTGACGTTTTTGGTTTTCAGGGAGACATGTCAAGCCTATGAAACTGGGAAACTATGATTTTCTCAAAGTGGACCCTGAAGCACTTACTCTGTTAGCTCAACAGGCAATGGTAGATATGGCGCACTTGTTCAGGACAAGTCACCTTAAGGTATTCCATAACAAGACCCAAAGAACTGACTTAGGAGTCATCGACCATCCGTGTGTTTGATTATTTTATTTTATTTGTGTTTAATGCCATTTCTAAAGACTTCTTCAGCGACTTAGTATTACACACGGTGGTCGTTCTATCTAACCACTTTTTCTGGACTGTGCCTAACCAGTGTTTATTTACCCTTCCACAAGGAACTAGCAACACCTCAACATGCGGACGAAATGATTGTTTTTTAAATCACTCATTTACCTGATCTTGTGCACGCGCTAAAATCAAATTTGCATTTTATTGCTCAAGTAGGTCAATGTTATTTAGCTACAAAACCGAAACCATCACATACTCATTGGTCAAAGTTTTAAATCCTGAAAGCCTGAAAAATTGTCAATTTACGAAGCAAAAAATAAAGAAAACATCCCAATTTTTGACACTAATAATCCTGTAGTTCTGGAAAAAATCCTGACAACTTGTACAAATGCATATTCCTATAAATTATTTTCATTATATGTTTATATATATAAAGTCTATCTTCAGCAATTGTCTAGTATTCTGGGTGATCCTGAAGCCTCCGGTAACGATCGATACATTTCGACGGAAATGTTAAAGAACGCATGCGTATCAGTCGGTATGGTACTTCCGGGATGCCAGGACACTGGCACCGCTATTTGTATAGGTAGGGCATTCATTTATTATAATATCACCCCCGTGTTTACGAGAATACGTGTTCGCCTCGATTCTTGTCCCCCGTTGAAGTCAAACACCAGGTATACACATAAGTCCAAATTTCAAACCATCTAGCGCACCAACCGACCCTACCGGAATGGATCCCTTCCTGATTTCGAATCTACGACCTCTGATTGACAAAGCGGATGCGTTACATTAATTGTGTGGATAGCACATAAAGATGTGTTACTTGTCCCGAATTATGTTTTTTAATTCGCTTATAGAAATGGGTTACCAATTAAACCTCTGCCCAATCATCCGAAAGAAGTTCTCATTGTGCGGTTTGAAGTAGCTGTTAAGCTTTTCTTTCACATCTTCGTCTATTTCAAGCGTATTATTTCGTCCCCGATTACGTTCGTAACAAACCATATTTTGTAATTTATGATCCAACCTTCGTATGCAATAAAATTTAGATACTGGGTTGACGACAAAATGCGTATTTGATTCAAAACTCTTGATCTTTAAAAAGTTCTCTACCTTTTTAAACACTGCATTTGGATTATGCGCGAACTCGGTATTTTCCATAACTAAGATTGATTCCCTTTTAAAGAATTTTAAGTAATTCGCAAAATGTACATCGTAAGAGGACACTTTAATGTCTGATACTGAGTTGGTTTCTGGGTTGTTCAACATTTTCAGTAAATTCGAGTTTAAAGTTTTTGAATCTTCCACGACATCACGTTTGTGAGAATGTGTTGGGCGAAAGGTTAGTGAGGACCTCGTTCTTGAAATTGGTTCTCGTACAAGCAGAATGAGCTTCATCTTTGAGTTTAACTCGAATAATTCCTTTGGTCTGTCTAGACGTGCGTAACTGCCACCTGCTTTCGCAAAACTTATCTGGTCGGCGTATGCACATGGCAAGTCATGTATGGTGGACGCTCTAAACTCGCCCATAGCTTTGAACAGGTAATGTTTCTTTTTTGTAACAATTTGGGGATGAATTGTCATGAAGTCTCCTAGCTCGACGGTACCAGTCTTAGCCACGCCTGCGATCATTACGTCAGGAGGTCTTTTGACACATTTATCTCCTTCACGTGGTGTGTAGTGAATCGTATGTATTCGTTCCACCTCCTCTCGGAGTTTAACCTCGTCATAAAGTATGTCCCATCCATCGTAAAACGTTCTTTCAACATTGCGCATGAGCGCCGGGGAATCGTCAATATTAACTAATGTGACGTCAGACACTTTCTGTGTATTAATTAATGTGACGTCAGACACTTTCTGTGCATTAATTAATGTGACGTCAGACACTTTCTGTGCATTAATTAATGTGACGTCAGACACTTTCTGTGCATTAATTAATGTAACATCATGCACTTTCTGTGCATTAACTAATGTGACGTCAGAAACTTTCTGTCCATTGTGCCATCGTAAGAGTATAATAATAATAAGCACAGCAATGGCAGCCAGTAAGAACTTGGTAAATCGTATATTTTTAACACCCATCTTATATAGTAGGTCCCTGTCCTCGTTTCCTATCCTTTTCAGCCAACACCTTCTCCTGAAAAGATATGAAGTATTCACGTATATATAATATAAAATTATACAAGTTGAAAAGGCGAAATAACTGCATTTATTTACTGTTTTGGAATAAGTGCAATAACCGTACTACTGCATTGAAATAAAGTGCAATTACTGCAATAGCGCAGCATCGGGTGTGTCTATCACAATACTATCAAATAACCATTTTCAATTTACGTGTTTTACAAAAAAATTGATATACGTGTATAACTACACCTTAAGACATTGTCATATTCAGTAAAAAACATGGACTAAGGTCTTAGTCAATTGAAACCACGCACCCCCCAAAAGGGTCGGGAATGGCAAGTAATTTTACTTTTGTGTTTCCAAAACCCTGGTAAAATCCCTATCCCTGGGCCATACAGATGCCCCCTCCCTGCAGACTTGTGGGTCATGAAAATTTTTAAACAAGTAAACCCCTACATTAACTTTGCACTTTTAGAAATAACGAATGAGCACTGCTGGCTATGCGTATATATGTATTTTTGCTTGATCTTTGGATGCATGCAAACACCGCGGATGAATTACTCTTGGTCAAATTACGGCTATACTCTTGCAAAAATTCGGTAAAATGACAGTTGTATTTCCCCGCTAACAAAATCCCCGCCGTGACTCACACGGCCGCGGGGACATCGGAAAGGTAAAACACGAGACAGTAATTCCCCCGCTATCACCCGCCACTCTCCGGGGTTAGGTTCCGTGGTTTCAATTGACCGATGATTGATTAATTGATTGATTGATTGATTGATTGATTGATTGATTGATTGATTGATTGATTGATTAATTGATTGATTATTGTTAAGTTTGATGTTTCTACACGGAATTCATAGAATGTCTTCGATCCCAGCCAGCAAAACCAATGATGACAATAATTTGTAATTCAGCCAGATTGCCATCCGAATGTTTAGATGGGCAATAAATGTAATATCCGCAGTGGACTAAATTTAATATAAATAAATGAAAAAGCAAAAATGTTAAAAAATAAACGTAATTATGATAAAATAAGTACTGCAAGGAAGAGTATATTAGCCGTCTCGAACCCACAGCCCTTAGAAAAACAATTCTTGTCCGTAAACTTGTTAACCACTTGGTCGCGCTGTCAACTCGAAATTCACCCGATACGTTTGAGGTTACACGCTTGAAGAGGGTCTTAAGTTGTCGGGTTACGCGGCTCGAAAAGAGACATGGTAATACCATGTTACCATATGGTATGAGGTTACTCGCTTGATATTTACCATGTAACCTCATGGTATGGGGTTACTCGCTTCGTAAGGACAACATAATACCACGAGCCAGTATACATGCTGAGCTGAACGTTATTGGTATGGTATTCGGGGTTCCTTCTGAGGCGACTTACCCGGTATGAGGTAATGGAAGGGTGTCAATTATAATTTGATATCTATCATATACTATCATATACAAAATTTAACGTATGTGACAAAGTATAAATAAAATTCGTAGCATAAACACTGAAAACAAACACTTTTTAAATAACGATATTAAAGTTAGAAACAAATAGACGCGCTCTATGCATGTAGGCCTGCAACGCAGGAAATTTAGAACTGTTGAGAAGACATATTATATGTAATTTTAATTATATTTCCGACACACTGTGCCTAAATTCACCAGCTAATTATGTATAACCTCGCAATACAGTTCATAATAAATAATAAATAATTAAATGTGTAGCATTATATAACATTTAGGTAGTGCCTATCATAAATTCGATTTTTCAGAAACCTAATATTGTTTATCAACTTTGTCAAGCTCATGCTAGCATATTTTTTTTTTAGTGGTTAAATATCGTGATAAACATTGGGAAAGATATAACGTGTTGTAAATGTGCATAGATCAATATATATATCCATAGTATTTGTGTTCTAAATTGCCAAAAAAAATGACATTTTCGTCCAATCCAGATTGGGCTGATTTGAACTATTTGAATATGATCGTTTTTGTCATGCAGTTTAAACTAAAAATTCTAGAGGGCCTGCTGTAATCCATATCTGAGTAAGTAAATTAGTTAATTTCTCCTTTTTGCTTGTAGATCTAGTCACAGGAACCTGATATTTTTATTTACAGTCCAAAACACTACCCAAGACTCCGATACTGACCAGCACTTTCAGATTCTATAATCTCTTAAAGTTCTGATCAGTAACGCTCGGGTCTTGGAAATTTCTATACTTGTATAGTGTTTTGGATCACCTACACATGTACATTATACATGAAAATATCAGGTTTACCATTTCTGTGATAGATGTAGTCTACTAGCTAGTATATTATCATGTTTGGGGGTCAAATGTGAAAGATATAAGCCATACTCCAGGAAAACCTGTTGTTTAAAAAAACACAAATACTATATTTTTCTACAAAGCCTACGTGTACTGTAAGCCTACGTACATAATAATATATGATTATCTATATAGGGGAGATCAACTACATATTTCGTATTCATATGCAAAGTGACCACCGGCAATCTATTGGATGAATAAACAATAAAACCTAGCTAACTGATGGGCACGTATGCATATGAATACCTCTGTATAAAAGCATGATCTCTCCTATATATCATTTTAAATGACCTACTTCGTTACCTATGGTGACATAATTCTCAAAAGCCGATCTACTCATATTGAGCATTAAAATAGATCTATGGTTTAGTTGTTTAAAACAGAAATAATACTATCGATCTTAATAGGCCCGTTGATTTAATTGACTAGGTAATAACACGCATGCTAATTATTTAACGAGCGTGGTAATAATCGTGTCTTTTTGTAGCCTATTCAATACTAGATCAATTCGTCACCTTCGAATATTGGTATTTTGGAATGTGGTTGTTAGATCGTTGACATATCATTGTAATTGACAGGTAGCTACTGGACGCCTAAATTAAACTCTTCATGTGCTGTAATCATCTAGCACTGAATGTGACCCCTGACGGGCATGGCCATACACTGATTACACTCACTAGAAGGATGGTCCAAAAATGGGCATTTCTAAAATTAGTAACAGTACTGGGAAAAACCAGGTTTACGGTTGCAGTGCGCATGTGCGGCTGAACTGCTAGAAGCAACGAATTGTGGGATTTTTTTTCATGAAATGCCGCCATATTGTCTGCTAGAATCGGTGATTTAGGTCACTTTTCCTTCATACTTGACCTCAACGACGGTGCTTATTGATGCATAATGTTTATACATCGATTACTTGATACGTTTTCCACAAAAAATTGACCTAGCTATCTTGCTGTGCGCTTGATGAACCGAGCGGTTGAAGTTCACGGAGTGGCAGTTTTTGAACGTAAGATTTTCATATTATGGCATGAATTATCATAAACCTACATCCAGTATGTCGAATAAATACTGGCGGAAAACATCAGCGTATTATCCATTAGTCATAGTTTTTTACTGATGTCTAATATTTATCCTTTTTATATTCAATACAGAAGTTTCGTCCTTAAAACTGTTCGACCCATTGGGATTGAGAAGATGTGTAAAAATGTTTTATCACTACTGAGTACTATATGATATTCAGTCTCGTTATATTGATTGATACATGTACTGTTTTGTTCAAAGCCTTCAGTCATACACCAGTCTTGATGTTATTATTTTGTTAATGTGTTTATAAAGCTTTATAACAAATTTCTACATTTTAATGATTTATTTGTCTTTTTTGGATGAATGACTTTATGTGTAAAATTATGTGTCACCCTGTAACAGTCAGCAGGTGTATGATGTAGATATCAATCATTCAATGCACCCGTCAATAGAAACCACGCCTTGCCCGACCCTGGCATAACTGCCGGGGGAACAGTCCGATATTTTTACGTTACCATACTACATGAGTGCAGGGCTTTTGTTTCGCGCAAAAATAAAATATAGCCATGACTATACCTGACTATATATAAAATTGCGATGAATTACATACATGCCATACTTTGCTGGACCATTTGCAGGAGATTGGTGATGGAAATGCAGGAGATTTCAATAAAATGCAGGAGATTTTTTTTGCTCGAACTATCGACTAAAATTAATGAAGTTTATATGCAGTTTGCACTTATTTTACTTGTATGACAATACCATGCATGCATACATGCTTCGTGAAGTCATTTAATCTAGTGTTTGGGATGATATTCATGATGCAAACAACAAATGTCCAGTATGTTCAAGTCTTATGACTCCTAGTTAAAACATTTGTAAGTTACCAAACCAAATGCTGACTGGACATGTATTAGTTCTTGTTACATTTATGCTATATCAATTCATTTATCATACATCTGAAAAGAAGACATGTCAAGCAGAAGATTACCTGATAAAAAAACATAGGAAAGAACTCATATGTTCAAAATGGTGCTAACATATTAATTCAAACTCAAAAATGCATTGATAATACAGAAATAAAATCAATTCAGTTAATTTATAAAGCTTAAAAAATGTATCTGAAATTGATGTGGACTGAATATCATGCAAATTCCAAACTAAAACTTTTTGAGGCCTTTTCCTTTGAGACTGTAACTGCAAAGGGAAGTAACTGCTACGAGTTTATTTCTGTAATGTACGGTCATGTGTGGGCTTTTAACCTAACCAGTAAACAAACATATTTTCGGCTGCTTGGGAAGATGTTTATCAGTTTATGACACCTTAGCATACTCTTATCGGGACAATTATCGATTGTTTATTGGAGTGACCACTCTCCTGGGGTGTTATAAAGGTTTGATATGTAATGACTTGTTGATTAATTGTAAGTTTATCACCGGAAATTACGAGGAAAGTGAAACTTTAATAATTCTGAGATTCTTAAAAATCCGGGAGATTTTATCAAAATGCGGGAGTGCGTGAGTTGAGGCTCAAATGCGGTAGACTCACGCACGATCCGGGAGATATGGCATGTATGGAATTACCATAGAACTGCATGCCCCGGGGGCGAGGATTTTACCAAGGGTTTTAAGTAACAAAAATTAAAAATCCCCATCATTCCCTTTGGTTTCAATTGACTTGCATATTACCAACTGAGACAACCGACAGTGACCAACATAACTATACACCTCACTCAAGGTGAATCACTTTCGTCATTGTTGTTGTTTGCGTTTAACAGAGACAGTTGTGAGTTTATGGTCAGTCATTTTTTCCCTGCTTAAATTACCAAAATGAGACAATAACCTTAGGCTTCGAAAGGTTCGAATAGACTGAAACTGTGTGTGATATAAGGTATCCAGTGCCTCACAGGACTACCTCTTAGTTGACCAATTCGATCATTGCTAGTTGGGTGGAAAACACTGAACATGAACAGGTACCCTGGCCGAGATTCGAACCAGAGATCTCTGGATCTGTAGTCAAAAGTGTAAATTACTCGACCAACATTCCACTATACTTTCACCATGGTCATTAGTAACAGAAGAAAAATGTGCCCGGTGTGCGGTTCAAACCCACGCAAGGCTCCAGTATTGTGCTGTACATGCTAAACTGGTGGCCTTCTAACCCCACCACAATACAGCTCAGTTAGAGCCTGAAAGTGCTTTGATAGTATGAGAATGATTTTATGACTTTTGGCTAGCTGAGTGTACCATCAGAGCACAAACCTAGTTAAAAATGTTTGTAACTTCTAACCAGGTAACCAGGGAAACCTTGAATTTTCTCTGAACATTACTACAGCTAGAACTTTACCAACTGACTTACTGAGCTATATGCGTGACCTAAACTTATGTGACTTACAGTCTGATTCACTGATCGCCTCTACTAGCAGCATTACAAGCGCATGAAATTATGTATTTTAAAGAAAATTAAAATTAATAATTTAAATTAATTACTAACATAGTTCTATAATTATTTTTTCAGTTCTTCAATGCTGTGAATGCTGACATAATGTTGGTTCTGTTAATTTCGACGTCAGTGTCCCTTCCTGGTGTGTAACAGTCAATGATGAGCCAATCATAACGCATGGGTGAAGTTGATAATACCATTTGCATGATGCATGGGCACTTTCAAGGTAAGAGACAATAATTGACTGGGTCTCTGATTAATACCTTGGTCATAAATGACCTGAACCATGTTCACTTGGAACTTTGAACAATATTATGTTAATGTTTCCAATGTACATGTATATGCTGTTTAGGTGCTATGTACGCTGAATTCACCATTAAATCCAGGACAAATAGAACTGAAGGACAATTCCGTCAGTGGTCGGCTCAACATACTGCCAACGCTTAGAGCATTACATACTGCCGACACATTGGGCATTACAAATTTCCGACACATTGAGCATTGCATATTTCCGACACATTACGCATTGGATACTGCCAACATATTACATTTATAAGTCGAACACATTGAGCATAACATATCGATATGTCCAACACATGAGCATTACATATTGCTAACACATTTAGCGCTAACACATTTAGCATTACATATTGCTGACATATTGAGTATTACTTACTGCTGACACATAAATTGTTATACATTACTGAAACATTGAGCACTACATGCTGCAGACACAATCAGCATTACTTTACTGCCAACACTTTGAGCATTGCATATTTCATATGTATTGAGCATTACATACTGCCAGAGATGGGTATTATTATTTTAAAAAGTAATCAATTACAATAATATTGAAAACTTTCCAATTAAATTTCAATTAACATTACAGTTGGGAATAACTCGACAACAATTTAATAAACATTACACAAATTTAAAGAAAGTAATTAATTAAAAACAATCCTGTGTGTTGAACTTGTGCAATATTTCTTCAAACCTTTACAGATTAACAATGACCACAGAGGGCGGAATATTTTGCTGTCTTTTTACCTACAAATATAGTCCACAAGAATAGAGATGTTGAACAATGATGTTTTACGGTTACCTCAACCTGCTATTCCCCTCTTGTTCCCAATTTAAAATGATAAGGTGCTATAATGGGGGCTCCTGTGTCCCATTAACACATTTTCTAGTTGTACCAGTCTTTCCTTTTTTTATTTTACAGATTTTGTATGGTAAATTATTATCATTTTTGATCTATTATGTTTCAGTATCAAATTGTGAAGAAAAATGTTTGTCTGCTGTATTCAATGGTTATACTGCCAACACTGCACAATGGTGGAGGATTGAAAAGACAAACAGGGGATTACTTATATATGTAAGTATTTTAACAGGTTATAAAATATTATCGATCAACTGACGACTGACTGACTCCACTGACTCACTCCACTGCAGACTGACTGACTGACTGACTCCACTGACTGACTGACTGACTCCACTGACTGACTCAACTGACTCCATTCACTGACTGACTCCATTGACTGACTCCACTGACTGACTGACTCCATTAACTGACTGACTGACTCCGCTGTCAGACTTACTCCACTGATTGACTGACTCCACTCACTGACTCCACTCACTGACTTCACTCACTGACTTCACTCACTGACTTCACTGACCGAAAGATGACTGACTGACTCCACTCACTGGTTGATGAATGACTGACTAGACTCCACTGACTAATTAGACTCCACTGACTGGCTGATCTCTTTTTTACTGATTGACTCACTGACTGACTCCACTGACTGACTCAACTGACTGACTTCGCTGGTTGATGACTTCACTGACTGGTTGACTGACTGACTGACTCCACTGGTTGACTGACTTCACAGACTCAACTGACTGACTCTCCTGACTAACCCCACTCACTGGCTGATTGACTCCACTGACTGACTGACTTCACTGACCAACTCATGACTGACTGACTCCACTCACTGGTTGACTGACTGACTGACTCCACTGGTTGACGAATGACTGACTCCACTGGTTGACTGACTGACTAGACTCCACTGACTAATTAGACTCCACTGACTGGTTGATCTCTTTTTTTACTGATTGACTCATTGACTGACTCCACTGACTGACTCCGCTGGTTGATGACTTCACTGACTGGTTGACTGACTGACTTCACTGACTGAATGACTCAACTGACTGACTCTCCTGACTAACTCCACTCACTGACTGATTGACTCCACTGACTGACTGACATCACTTACCAACTCATGACTGACTGACTCCACTCACTGGTTGACTGACTGACTGACTCCACTGGTTGATGAATGACTGACTCCACTGGTTGACTGACTGACTAGACTCCACTGACTAATTAGACTCCACTGACTGGCTGATCTCTTTTTTTACTGATTGACTCAACTGACTGACTTCACTGGTTGATGACTTCACTGACTGGTTGACTGACTGACTGACTCCACTGGTTGACTGACTCCACTGGTTGACTGACTGACAGACTGACTCAACTGACTGACTCTCCTGACTGACTCCACTCTCTGACTGATTGATTGCTTCCACTGACTGACTGACTTCACTGACCGACTCATGACTGACTGACTCCACTCACTGGTGGACTGACTGACTGACTCCACTGGTTGATGAATGACTGACTCCACTGGTTGACTGACTGACTAGACTCCACTAACTAATTAGACTCCACTGACTGGCTGATCTCTTTTTTACTGATTGACTCACTGACTGACTCAACTGACTGACTCAACTGACTGACTCCACTGGTTGATAACTTCACTGACTGGTTGACTGACTGACTGACTCCACTGGTTGACTGACTTCACTGACTCCACTGACAGACTGACTCAACTGACTGACTCTCCTGGCTAACTCCACTCACTGACTCCACTCACTGACTCCACTCACTGACTGATTGACTCCACTCACTGACCGACTTCACTGACCGACTCATGACTGACTGACAACACTCACTGGTTGATGACTAACTGGCTGTACTGGTTGATGAATGACTGACTACACTGACTGACTGACTGACTGACTGGCTGACTGACTGACTAGACTAATAAGACTACACTGACTGACTGATTTCTTTCTTTACTGATTGACTAACTCACTGACTCCACTGACTGACTGACTTACTCCACTGACTCAACTGACTGACTGACTGACTCTGCTGACTGACTCATGATTAACCGACTCCACTGGTTGATGACTTACCTTACCGGTTGACTGACTGACTGACTGACTGACTGACTGACTGACTGACTGACTGACTGACTGACTGACTGACTGACTGACTGACTGACTGACTGACTGACTGACTGACTGACTGACTGACTGACTGACTGACTGACTGACTGACTGACTGACTGACTGACTGACTGACTGACTGACTGACTGACTGACTGACTGACTGACTGACTGACTGACTGACTGACTGACTGACTGACTGACTGACTGACTGACTGACTGACTGACTGACTGACTGACTGACTGACTGACTGACTGACTGACTGACTGACTGACTGACTGACTGACTGACTGACTGACTGACTGACTGACTGACTGACTGACTGACTGACTGACTGACTGACTGACTGACTGACTGACTGACTGACTGACTGACTGACTGACTGACTGACTGACTGACTGACTGACTGACTGACTGACTGACTGACTGACTGACTGACTGACTGACTGACTGACTGACTGACACCACTGGTTGACTGACACCACTGGTTGACTGACTCCACTGGTTGACTGACTGACTGACTCCACTGGTAGACTGACTGACTAGGCTCCACTGACTAATTAGACTCCACAGACTGACTAATTACTTTCTTTACTGATTGACTTACTCACTAATAACTGACTGACTCTACAGACTGACTCCACTAACGGACTGACTGACTCCACTGACTGACTCTACTTACTGACTCCACTGACTTGTTGAGTGACTGACTGTTTCCACTGGTTTATGACTAATTGACTCCACTGGTTGACTGACTGACTAGACTCCACTGACTGATTAGACTCCACTGACTGATTAGACTCCACTGACTCTACTGACTGATTCCACTGACTGACTGACTGACTGGAATATCGAATGACTCCACTGAGTGACTCCATCGCAACTGACTGACTCCACCGCAACTGACTGACTCCACTGAATGACTCCACTGACTGACTGAATCCACTGACTGACTCCGCTGACTGACTCATGGTTGACTGAATCCACTAATTGATGACTTCACTGACTGGTTGACTGACTGACTGACTGACACCACTGGTTGACTTACTGACTGACTCCACTGGTAGACTGACTGACTGACTAGACTCCACTGACTAACTAGACTCCACTGACTGACTGATCACTTTCTTTACTGATTGACTAACTCACTGACTGATTGACTGGCTGACTGACTTCACTGGTTGATTGACTGACTAGACTCCACTTACTAATTAGACTCCATTGACTGACTGATAACTTTCTTTACTCATTTACTAACCTAACTGATTGATTGACTTACTGAACCTGACACCATTGACAGACCTACCGATTGGCTGGTTGACTGATGTAACTTGTTTCACTGATTGGCTGGATGACTTGACTCCACATGTACTGCTTGGCTGTGACTCAACTGATTGACTGACAAGGCTCCACTGATTGGTTGACTGAGTCCACGGAGAGACTGACTGACTATATAACTATGACAAACTGACACCACTGGTTGACTGACTCTACTGATCGACTGACTCCATAGGCTGACATGATATCACTGATTGATTAAATCCACTGTTTGACTAACTCCAATGGCTGACTTTTTCATCTTAATGACTGTCTTACTCCACAGATTGACTGACTGAACGGATTGACTTTTTTTACTGATTTACTGACTTACTCCACTGATTACCTGATTTGCTTCACTGATTGACTGGATGACTTGACTCCACGTACAGGTGTACTGCTTCACTGTGACTGAACTGGTTGACTGACTCAACCTACTGATTGGATGAGTCCGCTGGTAGACTGACTCCAATGATTGACTGACTGACTATACTACTCCGATAAACTGACTCCACTGGTTGACTGACTCCTTGTGATTAATTCAATCCACTGATTGACTTACTCAATTGATATTGATTTACTGGCATACTCAACTGATTTACCCAATTGACTTCATTGATTGACTTCATTGACTGACACCAAAAAAGGATGAACTTATATGTGGACTTGCTTGACTCTGCTTACTGACTCGTTTCATTGACTGACTGCCTGACTCTACTGATTTCATTTCATCACTGATTGATTGACTCCAAAAATGACTCCACTGAAATGATTAACTTGTCTGAATCATCCACTGTTCAACTCCACTGATATGTGGAATGACTTGACTCCACTGACTGACTGTACTAATTGCCTGACTGATTGATTGACTTTAAGTGATCGTTGACTGACATCACAGATTAATTCACTTACTTGGCTTATTGACTCCACTGATGGACTAACTGTACATATTGATTGACTGACTTGATGCGACTTAGTGACACCCTGACTAACTGCACTGGTTGATTGACAAACCCCAATGATTGAATGACTTTAAAAATGACTGACTGACTCCACCCATTAACAGACTGACTGACTTGACTACACTGACTGACTGATTGGCATCACTATTTGACCAACTCCACTCAGACTGGTTGACTCCACAAAATTAACTTGCTGAGACCACTGATTTTGTGACTGACTCCACCGATTCACTGACTGACTCCACCGATTAATTGATTGATTGATTGATTGATTCACTTCACTGACTTGCTCAATTGAGACTTACTGAATCTATACTGGCTTACTCATTTACTTGCTTTCTTTTTCCAACACATGACTTGCTTGTTCTGAATTTGTCTAACTCAAATACCCATTGAATGATTCAATCATTAGTTGGCTGACTGACTTGCTCATTCATTGACTACATTCTTTATTTATTAAGTGGGCAATTGTTATTTATTTAATTGTTCCAACTGGACTATTCCTAAATTTATCCCAATATTTTAACTTTGTTCAGAAATTTATATGATTTACAATATATGGTGGTACAGTACATGTTCTTATTATACAGAACTGGCTTGTCAAGTTCATTAAACCATATAATGAGATAAACATTGATTTCCGATGGTTCTAATACTATCAATGGTTAATAAGAAAATCAAAGTGGTCTACATGGAACATTTGCACAGTATAAGTTTACCCCTCCATGTTGACTTCATCAGTCATTCACTATTTGACCATCATACTTTGTCTCACTCATTGGCTTACTCACTCACAAACTAATTGATTTCTTCACTCAATTTGTGACTTTATTAAATGAATAAATCCACTAACTTTATCCACTGATGAACTGACTCCACATATTCTACTGATTCTACTGAATGACTGACTGCACACTCACACAGACATCACTGAATGACTTCACTAATTGGCTGACTTTATTTATTGGTTGACTTCATTTGTTCACTTGTAAACTCCAATGATTGACTGACTGCATGACTTCACTGACTGACTTCACTGATTGGCTGGCTGACTGACTTGACTTGACTGACTGACTGACCGACTGCCTCCGCTTGTTGACTTAACTCCACCGACTCCTGATTAACATTCTGACTTGCTGAATGATTTACTGACTTACTAAGAGGTGGACTTGCTCACTTACTAATTGATCTTTGTCCTCATTAACTAATGGTATAACTAGTTCATTTTGGATGATTAACTTGCTCACATACTAATTGACCTGTTCATACTTGCTGCTTGATCCTCTTCCTGGTTCATTCTTCGCTCACTGATTTAATCAGATATTGATCAATTTTTGTGTAAAAAAATATGAATATTCTATGACGAGGTAGTATTGTGTTAAGTCATTATGTTTGTATTTGTTATTTACAGATTTAGATGTCACATCCTTACAATTGTGAAGATACTGGATTCAAGATACTACATAAACCGCAATACGAAGATACTAATAATTTGCGTTCAATTTACCAAAATCAAAGTCATTTATTTTTAGCTCACCTGAGCACGAAGGATAGGTGGCTGTCCGGCGTCCGTCGTCGTCCGTCGTTGTCCGTCGTCGTCCGTCAACAATTCCTTTGAATGACTTCTTCTCCTAAACCAATTGATGGAATTTAACCAAATTTCACAGGAATGATCCTTGGGTGGTCCTCTTTCAAAGTTGTTCAAATGGTTCTGGTTAATTTATTAATTAGGTCACAGGAGTTAAAAATAGATTTTAAAAGTGAAAACTTAAAAAATCTTCTTCTCTGAAACCACAGGGCCTACAGCTTTGATATTTTGCATGAAGCTTCATCATGAGATCCTCTACAAAGAGTGTTAAAATTTTGCCCCTGGGGTCAAAACTGCACCCGTCCCGGGGGTCACTTGTTTTGCAATAGAGTTATAGAGAGAAATCTTTGAAAATCTTTTCCTCTGAAACCACAAGACCTACAACTTTGATATTTTGCATGTAACATCATAATTATTGGGGTCCTCTAACAAGATTGTACAAATCTTACCCCCATGGGGTTAAAATAGCCCCCTACCCCAGTCACTATGTTATTGTAGAAAACTTTGAAAATCTTCTCTTATACCACAATGCAGACTCCCACTGACCTCACCTTTAGATAAGAAATAATGTTGGATATTTCTTTCTTGCTGACATTAATGACTTTTCAATGAGATATACTAAACCCTGACTCTGGTATCTGAATTCAAACATGTGTAGACCATCTGGTCATTTGTTCAGTCAGTAGGAGAAGTTTATTGTGTGTTCAGCTAGTTAATGGTCAGTTATGTCACCTTACAGTTATGCTAGCATATCAGGTTACATGAGCCTGCCAGGTATTACAAGACTAGATAATCAGGCCCAAAATAAAATGTAGCTATACATGGAAGAAGTTGATTTATTTGATAAAATATTAAGCAAATTGCTTTATATTTAGATCATCTAACAAATCATTAATGAAAATTATACAATTGTAGTCAATTAAGAAAATTGTATGTTTTACAGTATCAAGCTTGTACCATGTTTGTTAAGCAACCGTTGTCTTATAATTATAATCAATTTGATTATTTCAATCCATTATTTCACAAAATATCATGCCCATAAAGTGTATATATTTGCATACAAGTTAGTTGTGTTTTATATTCTTCCACCAAATATATCCCTCAATCTAAGGCTAACCTTAATAAATTCTTTGGTTGGAGTTACTCTATCTACTCACGAAAATCCCAGCAACATATTTGGCCTTCAGGAGACATTTTTTACTTTAATGAGATTATTAAGTGTTCGTAAAAAATAATTAAAAACATTCCCTACTTACCTACCCGCCTAAACATTTCTGTGTAACTCCAAACAAAGAATTTTTAAAGGTCAGCCTGAGATATTTGGGGTAAATTGCTTTCTACATGTCAGCTGTCTGGTACACTAAATGGTTTCAGATCAATAACTCGAGAACAGTTTGGCCTAAGATCATCAAACTTTGCTTTGAGGTTGGTTATCATCAATAGATGACCCCTATAATGTTTTTTGAGGTCATTAAATAAACAGATAAGGTCATTAACCTTAAACATAATTATCATAGAGGCATATCCTACTATTCCGGAATAATCCGAGAATCAGGATTAGCTGCACTAAAAAAAATGAACTTCTATGTAGAAAAAGTTCATTTCTCGACTTAACATCACTCGAATATTACTCAGGTGAGCGATCCAGGGCCTTCTGGGCCCTCTTGTTTCTTTGATATGTACAATTTTATCTCCCAGTTGCTAACATTTAACAAGCTGTTTCATGTGGTTATATAGAACATTTTATTGTTTTTCATGTTGTAAACATAACTATTATGTTGTATCAATAAATCAGTGAACTGTACAGATTTGTTGTAATTATATGAAAATAATTAATTTTATTGTATATTGTCAGGTTAAAAGGATGTATAACTCTAACGCGATAAATTGTTGTACAAAAACAAACACGAAATTGCCTATATTTTTGTTATGGTTTAAAATCAAGGACCGTAACATTTGCCTATGAAAGCATTCAAACATTTGGCGTAACATATAAAGTTTGCTTGCTCCTAAATAGCCAGAAACGATAAATATAGCGGATTTTGTGTTTGTTTTTGTATTGCAATTTTTCGCGTTGAAGTTATACCTATATCTTGTCTAAAATGGCGATTTAAAAACAGTAGTTACTAGTTGTTATTCCACAATGCAGAAGAACAATTAGCTAAAATCATTTAATACAAATGAATTGAATCATAACACATTTATGTTTTTCTTAAAAAGCATGTGTAATAAATGACCCATACATTTTTAGGACAGGCTCTTCTGTTTTATAGTATAAGTTTATATGAAACATTAGACATTTTTGCCCATCAGTTTACATGCATATAACAAAAATATTATAATATATGTTCCGTTACAGCAATGATATTAATAAAATACATCTTCATCATGTAATATATTCAACAAAATTACACTCACTCCTGTGTACACGCTCCAGTTTACATTCTAACTCACTCACACAAATACAGACATATATCATTCCCACGCATGCGTACACACACACACACACACATAGGCACACACACGCACGAACACACAGGTTTTTTTACTATCTTTCCGCACACCCATACGCATGCATACCCGCTCACACATGCCACACAACAACCACACACGCACACAGACACACACACTACACATAGCTATGTACATGTACAGATGTTCACTGAAAATCTTCAGAGAATCAGGTATATAGTATTTGGTATATAAACACATTTCATAATTAACATTGAGTGTATATTTGAGTTGAATATTTCATATGATAATAACAAGTAAAGAATATAATTTGGAGAAGAATGGTAATTATTTATAAAGTACTTCGTCTCTTTTTTCTAAGGCTTTAAAAATAAAGATAGATAATTGTCTACAGACTGTGGGTTAATTGTTCTGACGACATGAGACTGATGAATTTTGGAATATTTGGGTGTGTCCAAAATTTCTTATTAATATATTTTTTTCTTAGGTCGTTGTAAAAGGGGCATTCTAGCAAGAAATGAAATTCGTCTTCTAATGATTGACACATTTTACATTTGCGTTCTGATCTTGGTATTTTTTCTGGTCTGTGCCATCTACCTAATTCTATTTCAAGTCTATGTGAAGAAAGTCTTATTTTTGTTAACGCCAGTGTCTAATTTCTTAACTGTTATAAAATCGAGATATTCTTTAAAACCAAAATTTGAAAATAATTTAGAACTTGTTGCTTTTGAAATATTGTTAATTTCTTCATACCAAATCTGTATAAAACAGTCATGTATTCTTTGTTAAACAGAGATAAAAATTTCGGTATACTCCCGACGCCTTGCATAATCCATACTTCGTTAAATCCCATTTTTTTGTAAAATATTTCTAACATTAAACGCTCAGTTCGGTTTATTCGGGTTTGTATGTATATAGTTATATAAATAAACATATAAACTAGCAATTACTGTAAGATTAAATCACACTTTTAATATTGGTAAAAATACAGACCCATCTACTTCAAAGAGCAAATACTAGAAGCTAAGCTGCAAACAACACACATTTGAGGCATCACACAAGCTCCTAGCTTAAAGCTATGATCATTGACTGACATTATTTTAACAAGAGCACCGCCTTGCCGATGGAGACGCTAATCTGATCATCGTCACTGCAAAAAAGGCCCATTGCCCTTGCATAAACTAGGGCAGTGTTATGAATCTTGCTTAAAAAGTGAGGTATTGGTGGTGAAAAGAGGCAATAACTCATGCAAAATGCTGATCAGAGTTATGGGTCTTGCTTGACATGGTCAGGTATTGATGGTAAATAAGTGTTGAAAGTTTCAAAGCAATAGCCCACATAGTGTATGAGAAAAGTGGAGCTAAACACAAAACTTAAACCAAGGCATTTTACAAAATGCAGATCAGAGTTATAGGTCTTGCTTTACAGGCTCAGGTATTGATGGTGAACAAGTGCTGCAACTTTCAAAACAATAGCTTTGATAGTTTATGAAAAAAGTTTACCTAAACACAAAACTTAACCATGCAACGCCGACGACGATCAAGTGATGACAATAACTCATCTTTTATTTTTAAATTCAGATGAGCTAAAAATGGCATAAAAGATATTGTCCAGGCAGTAGGCTTCTCCTAACATTGAAGGCAATTGTGTTCTTCATAAATTACTTGTGTGTACATGTGACCTGGATGAGAAGCTTCAAACATTCAGTTTTTAAAAGATATGTTTTATTCACGAATCGGGACATAGATTAATGCATGATATAACGCAATAAAACATTATTACAGTGTATAGTATGATAATTGCAAACACATGTGGAACATAAACAGGTTTTAAAACCAAAGTAAGGTCGTACCATGGTACACTTGTAGATACACAAGAGACACGTATTGTCTTAAATGATCGTTTAGCTATGATTCTTAGCTACAAAACGCACCCATTATCTGGTGTCTGGCTTTGATACAGGCATCTCGGCAGTCATTTAAAGGTACACTGTCAGTGTTCGAACTTGTATTACGTCGTCATTTTGGTCATTACTAATGGGCTTTCAACCCGATTCGAGCCCCAACGTATACATGTATATCATTTTCATACATAGTCGTTTAGCTATGGTTCTTGGCTACAAGACGCACCCATTATCAGATATCTGGCTTTGATACAGGCATCGTAGCAGGCATTTGTTCACGATGTTCGAACTTGTATTATATAGTTATTTTGGAAATTACTTATGTGTTTTAAACCCGGTTCGAGCCCCCAACGTATAAACTATATACATATATCATTGTCACACATGGACCTTTAGCTATGGTTCTTAGCTACAGAACGCATCCATTATCAGGTGTCTGGCTTTGATAAAAGCATCTCGGCAGTCATTTAAAGCTACACAGTCAGTGTTCGATCTTGTATTATGTTTGGTTATTTGTTAGTTTGGTATTTACTAATGGGTTTTCAACCCGGTTCGAGCCTCCAACGTATATACATATATATGTATATCATTGTCATACATAGTCGTTTAGCTATGGTTCTTACCTATAGAACGCACCAATTATCATAGACTATCAGGTGTCTAGCTTTAATACAGGCATCGTAGCAGTCATTTAAAGGTGCACAGTTAGTGTTAGAACTTGTTGAGTTCGTTATTTTGGCCATTACTGGCGTGTTTTCAAACAAGTTCGAGCCCTAACGTAGACATATACATTATTGTCATATGTGGTCGTTTAGCTATGGTTCTAAGCGACGTTATGCACACATTGGCAGGTATCTGCCTTTGATGCAGGCATATCAGCAGTAATTTAAAGGTGCCGCGTGACAGTTAGTGTTCAAACTTGTAGGTTTGTGTTATTTGGGACATAACTAATGGGGTTTCAACTCGGTTAGAACCACAGCGTATACATATACATGATTGTCTACAAAGAAGTTCAGGTGTAGTTCTTAGTTACAGAATGAGCCTATTTCCAGGTGTATGACTTGGTAACAGGCATCTCGGCAGACGTTAACGTTGTCCAATCAGGGCTCGAACTTGTATTTTGTGGGTTTATACATCATTACTGCTGAAGGGTTTTCAAACAGTTACTGTTATACATGTATACTCAATTCATCTCTTCTATAACTTGTATTATACGGTTTACATGCACGTAACTTGTAATTTACCCATCCTACACACGAATACCGGTAGACTTATAGTAGACCACCAAAACGGATTCAGCGTAATGGTATATACTAATACACGTCAAAATAAAAACAGAACCAAATGTCAAGTAAATGATTCGGTATGTCTGAGTCAGGGCAGTATATTCCGTTGTCACGGGTATTGAAGTGGCGTTAATCCGCTAATATTCGCCAACCTAGAACGGATCAGCTTCAATGATGTTGCAGCACCGACCCGTAACTCCGCTTCAACCCGAAATAAATATGCTTTGTATCGTAAAAATGTATGTTTGGTACAAAACACACATAATATTAGTACATGTACGATTAAAGTACACCCCTGGATGTACCACATGTACATGAAATGTAGTAACATTTATTAGGATACATAAAATAAAATATGATTCAGCCTCCAGGAAAACTAGCTATTTTTACATTATATACATGTAAATGCTTATTTAAATTGAAATTTATACTATAAGGTTTCGAAATAGGTCTAAAATAAGAAGAACTTGGCATACGTATTTGTCAAATGTTAAGGTATCTACATGTATGTACTTTAGTAGTGCATGTACAATATTAAAATATATCATGCATCATCGTGCAATAACTAAGTTACTATATGGTGACAAGTTTCTGAAAAGTATTCAGATTGCCAAAAACATGACAGTGGATTGGTACGGCATTCGGACATGCTTTAACCTGGCCTATGCAATGGGCCTATTAAGTTTCCTCCTTGGTCGGAGTGTCATTCGCGTGAAGAAAACGTGAATTTAGACCAGAGTCAGGGAGCAAATGAAAGAGGATAGTGATCGCATTCTAAAGTGCATACGCTTGAACAACTTTAAGGACTGATTCAATAGAAGTGTTGTTTGTGTGAAAACGAAGGAAATTTGACGAGATCAACAGAGGTCCTGCCCCACTACTGTAAGTTGATGAGACTGTTGAATCACAGGCATCCAGCATGTTAAGCCCCGCCATAAATTACGATACTGTATACGAATTCAAAATGTACAACCTTTCATATAACATATGAGCCGCTGTCTCCAGGAAAACCTGCTAATTTGACAAATATTGATTTTGAGGTTTTCCATAGTTTTAAAGAATAATGTTAATGAAGCAAAATGCAAAAGAATTTTGTTGATATCATGAGTTTTAAGGAAGTTTCAGCTGTTTTTTGTCGAGTCCCTATTCAGAGTTTTTTGTGTGACGTCGCAAACGTCATTCTAACGTTATTAGACGTAACTGTAACACATGTTTCATAATTACACCATTGGTTGAATTTTTGACATAAACTGTTCAAAATAGTATCATTGTTTAGAATTAATATGTTTTAATTTTTAAAATATAGATCTAAAACGAAATTTTTTGCATTCAGAATAAAAGCTACTGCTGTTTTAAACAACTTAGTCCTCGTTTTTCTCCTGTAGTACCTAGTACTGCCGGGTGAACTCTGTGACAAATGGGAGGGAATTGGTAGTGCATTCGAACGCGCATACACTTAACCTCCTTAAGGGGCCATTAAGTCCTTTCCCGGGGTCGAAGTGTTGTTCGTGCGCTGAAAATGACGGAACTTTTAACTTGTTATGCGACCAATAGTCATATTCTAATCTGCTTCTGTGCTAGGTTGACGAGTCTTCGGAATTGGCCGAGCAAATGAAGGGGAATTGGTAGGGTATAATAACATGCTTACACTTGACCTCCTGAAAGAGCTTATTAAATCCCTTCCGGTGGTCGCAGTGACGTCTGGAAACAGTGAGTTTTTTTACTTCGTTCGCATTCTATTACGAAGTAGAATTAACATCCTTTTATGTCGTGTATAAAAGGTTCATTCTATTTGTTGCTAACCAGAAAATACCATGAAAAAATGCTGCTTCGATAATGATTATTTCATTCTTCGGTAACAGCGATTCATATGGCCATTTATGGACCCTTAGCTGTGATTCTTATATACTATATATTATATAGCTACAGAACGCACCCATAATCAGATGTATGGCCTTGAAACAGACATATCTGCAGTCATTTAAAGGTACACTGTCAGTGTTCGAACTTGTATTATTTCGTTATTTTGGTAATTAGACAGTCTATTACGAAGTAGAACATCCTCTTGTATGATAGATTCATTCTATCTGTTGCTAACCAGAAAATACCATGAATAATTGCTGCTTGGATAATGATTACGTCATTCTTCTGTAACAGCAATTTGGATGATTGGTGTATGTATCGTTAAAGAAGAGGTTCAGAGACGTTACAACTGCTGTTTCCTACTTTTTACCTGCGGTCTGCATCCATAACCAATAATCATCCATATGGTTGCACAGATCGTCAATTTACACATATGCATGTATTGTGATTGCTCGAAGAGCAAAACGGATTAAATATTCTACCCGCCCCTTACCCTTGCAAAAACATTATTTCTAAATATGCCAGTCAGACTGAATCTGGACTCTTTTGTTTAAAAGATTCTAAAACAAAAAGGCTGATATCAGCCTAACGGAGGAAGAATCACAGGTCTGCTGATGCCGCATTATTCAAGATGTTCACTCAAAACCGGAGGTCACCAGCCAGGTATGCAGGGGAAATCAGGGCATGGAATTACAACCAATACTTACACCCAGCACTGACATATTGAAAACGTAATATAATGAGCTACCTATCTAGATGATGAAAATGTTTAAAATTGTTACATAAGTGTTGAAAATCACATTTCACACATTTTCTTTGTTATTTTGTACTACTTATGAGGTAAACATGTCATTATTGAATCTGAGTTGCCCACTCGGACTGATAAACTAGTTATAGCTAACAAATACACTAAAATTGCACTAGGAAGTCAGCCATTAATAATATTGAGTACCAACTTAACATTAATACAACTTATTGGTCCAAAAAATGTCGCTATGGACTTAAAAAGATGGAATTCAATATTTGAGTGTTTAGTGCAAGTATTGTTTGTAATTCAGGGCCCAGGTGACCAGCACTTCGACCGTTCGTTAGTCGATTCTGCAAACAAACCAACACATTATTTTTAAGCTTGCTCAAAATAGAATCAGACATGCAACCACCAACTGTGAACACGAAGAGGTAAATTGTTGACACAGGGGGTTCCAAAATTGCACTTGGTCATATACCTTAGGATATTCTGTGGATGCAGATTGTAAAACCTCTGTATCCACCTCTTCTTCTTGTGTATTTGTCTTGTGGCATCTTGCACTTGTGAATGTAAGATCTACTTTATGGTTGAATTTCAGTTCTTGGTATGCTCAGATGCATTCAATATATATACAGATAATGATGTACATGTACAACAAATCAACTTGATGGTTCACAAATTTATTCATGTGATGAAATAACAGTTACAATAAAAGTGAAAAGGCAACAAGAAATATCACTGGGTGTGATGAATACTCCCAGATACTGCTTGAAAAAGTTACCAACGCACAAAGGTCTAAATTATGCTGTTTTGCACACCTTTGTCTTGGTTTGGTACCGATGAATCCTTCAAATTTTTGTTTAAAGGCAATCATAAGCAAAGCCGATCCATTGTGTGTCAATGATATGTACAACTAGGCTTGGTACTGGTAAGTCATGCCAAATTTTTGGGAAATTTAATAGACGGTTTCAGAAAAGAATATGAACCTCTGCACACTGAACCTTGGGAAATTTCACTGAAATCTGGTCAGAAAGTAGTGAATAATTGTGCACCGACCAACAAGAGCACAGCCTATGTGTGTTGGATGCTCGACTTTATTGTACTTGACAATACACTAAGTCAGGGTAATAACCATAAAACATGCCTTGAGATTCAAGGTAATACACTCATTGACTTAATAAATGCACACATATTCAGGGGTCAATGTGTAATAAGATGCAATGTATGAACTAACTTTTAATGCTTTTACACAATGGAAAACAAAATATGTGGATATTAAAATTTGATATGACCATGTGACCTAGTTATTGACCACGTATTAGCCAGTTGTGAATAAGACAAAGACAAACGTTGTAACCAAGTGTTATAAATCTTTGGTACAAACATTTTAAATCATGGATAAAACCTCAAAATATAAGAAGCCCAGAGCTACTAATACATATTTGTTACAAGTGTTATGCTCAAAAACAGCAAGGTATTAAGCAGGCCTCAACAATCTTTTTTCAAAGCACTCGTCCTGCAATATAGACAAAGAAGAAAACCCTAAAAATCTTACTTGTCCTGCTATATAAATAAAGAAAGATATTGTGCAGGACGAGTGGATTCATTGAGGCCTGTTAAGTTATTAATACATTGAAAACAAAAAGTATGTTCTTCAACGTATACTTGAAATTTATGAACAGAACAGTTACTGAAGATTTGTCTTCAAGAAGAATTGTTTTTCACGTTATCACTGTTGCAAGACGGGCCTTTCAGCAGCATAACAATATCTCCAGGAGTAGAACATGATCTCTCCCTGTAGCTACCAATGTTGCGTGATCAATTAGATACTGCCAAGTGATAAATGTTTTAAACTTTTCTTCTCCCAGTCAAGCCACCAATTTGAATGATCTCCTTTCACTATGGCAAGCTCCATGTCATAGGCAGTCAGCTCCTTTTCTGTTATGTCAACCTTTGGTGATTCTTTCAACAGTTGTTGCAATATATCACCAAAAATATCACACAATGATTCATAGGAAGGTCCAGGATCTATAGAAGAAACTGGGTCACAAGATATGCTAAAACACTTGTTTTCATCAATCATCACTATCACATGACAAGATCAATATCTGTAAAAGGGGTGTTGTTCCATCTTTCTTTGTAGAATTTGGTCCGAGGTCAGATTGGGCTACATCTAATTTCTCCTCCTTGATCTGACAAGAAAAAAATAGTGTTAATGAAAGTGTTTTGGTTATTTTCATTGGTCATATTATGTACTAGCAGTATTTCAAACACATTCAATAAGGCAACTATCATAACATACAGGGGCCATAGGTCTCCTCGTTTGAAACAGCTAATCGACCGACCGACCACAAAGCAATGTACCACCTCATCAAAGATGGGGGCATAACAATCCACCATTTTTGACACAATCATTTTTATTAATGGAATAAAATTATTGTACAGACAGATATATATGAGTAAAGTACACATTTGACAGAGTAGTGGAGCCTCTCTTGGGCAGACCTCCTGAGAGCAACAACCTCTCTTTAGCCACATCATCATTTTGATACATATTGTAACCTTTAACTGTCAAGTTCACATGAGTCCAGAGCACCAGCCCCACCTTTCCTGACAAACAATAGAATTTGAACACAAGCCAAACTTTATGTTTCCCAGAGGGTGTTTCTCCAAAGAGATCGTATTGTGTTTGAAAACACCATTTATTCTAGCTTGTAATAAATTAGTTACAACCTATGTAACTAAACTTTCAGTCACAAAATAATCTATATTTACTTTATCAGTTTTAAATGTATGGCTAATCATTATATGACAATAATGTATGGGCATGTCAACAGGTTGTACTGTATTTGAAAACCATGGTTTATTTTAGTTTGTCAAAAATAATTAGTACTACACAGCACCACTCTGTAATTAGTAATAAATCAGTATCTCAGTCATTCCTGATGTATTTGTTACTACAGTTGAAACTTGGTTTTGTCATCACAAAAATATTGATATATAAAAGTTTCAACTGTACTAAACAGATAAAATTGTTCGTTTGAAGGTTGTACCTTTACGTTTCAGCAATTTGGCATGCCTGCTTATACTTCCATCAGATTGTTCCATACACACAACAGTACATAATTTCTGCTCCTTGGTTGCATATGAATGGACCAAACACTTAAATCAAGGATCTCAGGCACTGCACTCAAGTAACACCAGAAGGATCCTGAAACCTGCAATATGCAAAGATGTTGAAGTGTGAATCATTTTTTGAAGTAGCATTGATTAAGGCATGGCATACTGGACCATTTCATTAAACATACAGTGGAACTCATTTACAGCAGTATGTGTATGTCAGTGGTATGAAAATGTCAGCAGCATCCGCATACATGCAGTATGAGCATGTCAGAAGTATGAGCATGTCAGTAGTATGAGCATGTCAGAAGTATGAGCATGTAAGCAGCATGGGTAGGTGAGCAGTATGTGAATGTGAGCAATATGAACATGTGAGCAGTATGAGCAAGTGAGCAGCATGTGTATGTGATCTGTATGAGCATGTGAGTAGAATGAGCATATGAGCAGTATGAGCATGTGAGCAGTACGTGTATGGGAGCAATTTTAGCAGTATGAGCATGTGAGCAATTTGAGCAATATGAGTATGGGAACAGCATGTGTATGTGATCTGTATGAGCATGTGAGTAGAATGAGCAATATGAGCAGGTGAGCAATATGAGCAAGTGAGCAGTATGAGTATGTGAGCAATATGAGCATGTAAGCAATATGAGCATGTGAGCAGTATGAGCAATATGAGCATGTGGGCAATATGAGCATGTGAGCAATATGAGTAAGTGAGCAGTATGAGCAATATGAGCAGGTGAGCAATATGAGCATGTGAGCAATATGAGCATGTGAGAAGTGTGTGCAATGTGAGCATGTGGACAATATGAGCATGTGAGAAGTGTGAACGATATGAGCATGTGAGAAGTGTGAGCGATGTGAGCAATATGAGCATGTGAGCAATATGAGCATGTGAGCAGTATGAGCATGTGAGCAATATGAGCATGTGGGCAATATGAGCATGTGAGAAGTGTGAGCGATATGAGCATGTGAGAAGTGTGAGCAATATGAGCATGTGAGAAGTGTGTGCAATATGAGCATGTGTGCAATATGAGCATGAGGGTAATATGAGCATGTGAGAAGTGTGAGCGATATGAGCATGTGAGCAATATGAGCGATATGAGCATGTGAGCGATATGAGCATGTGAGCAGTATGAGCATGTGAGCAATATGAGCATGTGAGCAATATTAGCATGTGAGAAGTGAGCGATATGAGCATGCGAGCAATATGAGCAGGTGAGCAATATAAGCAGGTGAGCAATATGAGCAAATGAGCAATATGATTAAGTGAGTAGTATGAGCAATATGAGCATATGATCGATATGAACATGTGAGCGATATGAGCATGTGAGCAATATGAACATGTGAGCAATTTGAGCTCGTGAGCAGTGTGAGCGATATGAGCAGGTGAGCAATATGAGCATGTGAGCAATGTGAGTAAGTGAGCAGTATGAGCAATATGAGCATGTGAGCAATATGAGCAAGTGAGCAATATGAGAAGGTGAGCAATATGAGCATGTGAGCAGTATGAGCATGTGGGCAGTATGAGCATGTGAGCAATATGAGTAGGTGAGCAGTATGAGCATGTGAGCAATATGAGCATGTGAGCAATATGAGCATGTGAGCAATATGAGCAAGTGAGCAGTATGAGCAATATGAGCATGTGAGCAGTATGAGCATGTGAGCAATATGAGCATGAGAACAGTATGAGCATGTGGGCAGTATGAGCATGTGAGCAATATGAGTTGGTGAGCAGTATGAGCAATATGAGCATGTGAGCAATATGAGCATGTGGGCAGTATGAGCATGTGAGCAATATGAGCATGTGAGCAATATGAGCATGTAAGCAATATGAGCATGTGGGCAGTATGAGCATGTGAGCAATATGAGTAAGTGAGCAGTATGAGCATGTGAGCAATATGAGCAGTATGAGCATGTGAGCAATATTAGCATGTGCGCAGTATGAGCATGTGGGCAGTATGAGCATGTGAGCAATATGAGCATGTGGGCAGTATGAGCATGTGAGCAGTATGAGCATGTGAGCAATATGAGCATGTGAACAGTATGAGCATGTGAGCAATATAAGCATGTGAACAGTATGAGCATGTGAGCAATATGAGCATGTGAGCAATATGAGCAAGTGAGCAGTATGAGCATGTGAGCAGTATGAGCATGTGAGCAATATGAGCATGTGAACAGTATGAGCATGTGAACAGTATGAGCATGTGAGCAATATGAGCAGTATGAGCAATATGAGCAGTATGAGCATGTGAGCAATATGAGCATGTGAACAGTATGAGCATGTGAGCAATATGAGCATGTGAACAGTATGAGCATGTGAGCAATATGAGCATGTGAGTAATATGAGCAAGTGAGCAGTATGAGCAATATGAGCATGTGAGCAGTATGAGCATGTGAGCAATATGAGCAAGTGAACAGTATGAGCATGTGAGCAATATGAGCAAGTGAGCAGTATGAGCATGTGAGCAATATGAGCATGTGAGCAGTATGAGCATGTGAGCTATCACTAAAGATGATGAATACATCCAGACTTATAGCCTGACACATTTATGTAAGCACCATTCAGAGTCTTGTAAAACAAACTTGAAACTCAAAGAGTTTCAGTATGTGTATGAGACAGTCAGTCTGTGTTTGAGAGAGTCAGTCTTTGTTTCAGACAGTCAGTCTTTCAAGTCATCCCGTATGTGTTTGAGACAGACGATATTAAAGTGTTTGAGACAGTCAGTATGAGTTTGAGACAGCCAGTCTGTGTTTGAGACAATCAATAAGTGTTTGAGACAATCAGTATGTGTTATAGGCAGTCAGTATGTGTTTCAGACGGAGAGTATGTGTTAGAGACAGTCAGTATGTGTTTGAGACATTCAGTGTTTCAGTCAATGTATCCAATCATCCATTTGAGACAGTCAGTATTTGTTTGAGATGGTCAGTAAGTGTTTGAGACAGTCAGAATGTGTTTCAGACAGTCAGTTATGCGTTTCGTGAAGTCAGTATGTATTTCATGAAGTCAGTATGTGTTTCGTGAAGTCAGTATGTGTTTCGTGAAGTCAGTATGTGTTTCATGAAGTCAGTATCTGTTTCATGAAGTCAGTATGTGTATTAGACAATCAGTATGTGTTTCATGAAGTCAGTATGTGTTTCGTGAAGTCAGTATGTGTTTCATGAAGTCAGTAGGTGTTTCACGAAGTCAGTATGTGTTTCATGAAGTCAGTAGGTGTTTCACGAAGTCAGTATGTGTTTCGTGAAGTCAGTATGTGTTTCATGAAGTATGTGTTTCATGAAGTCAGTATGTGTATTAGACAATCAGTATGTGTTTCATGAAGTCAGTATGTGTTTCGTGAAGTCAGTATGTGTTTCACGAAGTCAGTATGTGTTTCATGAAGTCAGTATGTGTTTCGTGAAGTCAATATGTGTTCCATGAAGTCAGTACGTGTTTCATGAAGTCAGTATCTGTTTCAGACGGTCAATATGTGTTTGTGAAGTCAGTATGTGTTTCATGAAGTCGGTATGTGTTTCAGACAGTCAGTATGTGTTTCAGACAGTCAATATGTGTTTCAGACAGTCAATATGTGTTTCAGACAGTCAGTATGTGTTTCTGACAGTCAATATGTGTTTCTGACAGTCAATATGTGTTTCTGACAGTCAGTATGTGTTTCAGACAGTCAATGTATTTCAGACAGTCAGTATGTGTTTCAGACAGTCAATATGTGTTTCAGACAGTCAATATGTGTTTCAGACAGTCAGTATGTGTTTCTGACAGTCAGTATGTGTTTCAGACAGTCAGTATGTGATTCCGACAAGCAAGTAAGGGTTTCAGATAGCCAGTAAGTGATTCAGACATCCAGTGAGTGGTTTTGTCAATCAGTCAATTAATGTGTGTCGGTTAGTTCTTCCAGCCCACCCAGCCATCTTTTAGCTAGTGTCACTTAGTGCAATTAACTACTTACCTCCAATTATCAAGGTAGATTTACTGTTTCACATGTACTAACTTCATTGCCAAAGTTATACCCTCAAAGTAGGAACATGGCTTTTCATTTACAGAACATATACAGTTCTCTTCATGTTTCAAAACTAAAAAAATCAATATAATATGTAATTAATATTTACCAAGATGCAAAATGCCATAAATTCTGAATAAGAGTTGTGATTTGTTGATAAGGAATATATATACCAGGTATATCGATATTAATACTGAATGGCTACTTAATTGATTTAAGAAATGAGTAACATTTGATAGAATACAAGGAGTCAGGGTGTCTTACCAAACTATTGAGCCCTGACATGTTGTCTTGACAATATTTCAAGGGATATAGACTCAGAGATTATAGTCTCTGATGGACTTACAAGGCTTCTAGTTTGCACCTATAGATCTATGCTTAAGTATGTTTTTATTAAGATTTATTGGCCAATGCATTTAGTCAGTGACCAATCATTGAGTGTTAAAAATATATCAGTGAGCCAGTCAATCATTTTTCTCTTACCTAAAATTACAAAGTACTAATATACATGCATGGTGTGTCGACTTCCTCCTTTTCGTCTCACTAATTGTTGAACATAACAGGAAGTAGGCACATACGCTGATGTCATTACCAGAACATATACATATCTTCAGCCATGTTACTGCAAACCTGAAAAAAATGCATATCCCATAAAATTCTGTAAAATGCATGGTTTTTAAGAGATTCAAATGAAATGCTGACAGGGGAGGTGTGTAGTTATTGCAATATGGTATGTTACAGGTCATGTGTTTTGGGTAAAGCTGTGCGGTATTACAGGCATATGTGGTATCGTTTTCCCGCGGTCTGATACCAGTAAAATATCGTATTTTATCAACACTATCTCAGCTTCTGATCATGTTGAATTGAAGTTACCTGTTGTAACAACAAACTATATCATACATGCTTTCCCCCATTAAAACCTCTGATGGGTGGAACAATGGCCTAGTGGTTAGTGCTCTCAACTATCAATCTGGAGCCTAGGTCCCAGGTTCGAATCTCAGTTGGCTGCACTGGAAATTACAGAAATGCTTTTCAGTGTTTCCCACCCAACTAGTTAGAAACTGGTTTGTAACCCAGAGGTTACTAAGTTTCGCACGTATAGGTGCTATATTCTGAGCACGTTAAAGAACCAAGGAGTCAATACAGGAAGATCCATGGAAATGCGCCCGGATTCTTTGTATCATACAAACCATCCTTCTCTCCCCTTGAAACCACAGGTCATAGGCCAATAAGGCAGTGATAAAACCGATTTACCATGCACTACTTATGTCTCAGTCGAATGCAAAAAAATCTGAAATTGCCATGCTACTATACTTAGTACATCTAGAAATGCAACGTTTTTATCGCCAATTTTTTCTTACTGGCATTGTACATGTATATTTGAAGTTTGTGTAGTAGTGTTGTATAATCTTGTAGAAACTTAGCCATCATCCAAATTTTATCGATCGTGTTACGTAAATCCCGTGCACCGATATAATCACAAAAACCATGACTTCAACGTTCACCGTTTACGCATGATCAATTTTGGTATAAATTGCATCGAACTTTTTGTAAAGTTTGCTAATAAAAAGAAAATCACAGAAGAAATGGCATAACTTCCGGAATGAAAATGCCATGATTGTCCGAATATGAGCGAAATCAGGCCATTTGGATACTTATGTCAGAGATATCAAACGGGAGTTTACATGATGGTTAAATTGTCTTGCACCGAACATGTCTCGTCTGGAGACACGCTACCAACACACTTGCACCATTTGCGACCACCCAAGTTCAGGTCATCCATGCGTAACAACTCTCCAAAGGAACAGTAACTCCGCGTGAACCAGGTTCACAACTGCTGCTGACACTGCTAGACAACTTGTTAGACATCATGAATAAGTATTCAATCAATATTTGATCGATAATTGTCCTATTCACTTAAAAACAACGATTCCGAAAAAATAGCGATTTTATAAATTTTTGATCCGTTATTTTTCGGCCGCACTATATACCAGAACACTGCTCTGCACTTAACTATAGCTCTTTGTGATAAAATGTTACAGGTGTATTGATAATGGAATACAACAACATCAATTAAAAGTAGTTTGATTGCCTATCATCAGGTTGAAAAAAATATTGACAGTAGACCCAGTGTTGCGTTTCTAGATGTACTCAGTATATAATTATGTCCATGTAATTGTTTGGTGTTGAGTTGATCATTGTGACCAAGTTTCACAAACATTAGGATTAAATTGTGACCTCAAGTGGATACACAAGCAACAACGATAGATGGGGTCAAATAGTGATCACAAAACTTACCTTCTGACAGGTGAGCTAAAAATATGCCAGACAAACAACAGTTGGCACTTCAATTTGATTTACGACTTAGACAAAAGTCAGTGCATGTAAATTAAGATAGCTAGTGCCAGGATGTTAATTAGATATCAATTTAATTTTATTATTTTCTCTTACCTTGGATTGTCAATGCACGAGTGGGTCTTAGTATTAACTTCATCCATCTTAAATTGGCTAATTATTGATCAGATTAGGTACAAACATGCCTTGCTGTGATTTACAGAACCTTTACAATCATAACCTCAGTCACATTAATGATGAATGCAAAACTGAAAAAGAATAATTATAAAACAATAACTCAAACCATTCTGTAAAGTACATTTACATGATTTAATGCCATTATGATCTCGAGCTTCAAATCCTGTAAGTGGAGGCGTGTAGCAAGAGACATGTGGATTTACATGGCTTCTTGGTTTGCTCATTTGGCAGAATGATTGAGGGGTTAAACGATTTGAAGACTAGTTATATGTAACCAGGTGAGAAAAATGTGCAACCAGGCTCGAACCCGGGACCCTTCGCTTATAGGGCGAATGCTCTACCGACTGAGCTAGCCGGCTGCCTACACAAGTTTCTCCCCTATTAGTAATTAAATCCTATACAGACTACTACATATACATAATACAGGATAAATGGTCTTGGATTGTGGATAAATGGTCTGGGATTGTACTGACATGAATTAAATCAGAGAAAAGGTGTTCCTGAAGTTGGCTACAGCACTAAATCACATTGAAACTAGTCCCAATCGTGCTCTACCGATTCAGCTAACTGGATATCCATCCACCCCACCCTCTTAACAAATTTAGGCTCATCCACTATGTTGTGTCAAACAAGATTGTAATTATTTCCCTAAATCAAGGAAAATGTAATGGATGTGGTGTCTCAAACACTTCAGTGAATTTTGTTGCCTACCAGCTAATTTCTACACCCCTGAATGGTGGCAGCAGCAACTGTGTTTGAGCCTTAAGTCACAGGAGTGAGGTGATATGAGACAAGACCGGTAAAGCTGTATTAGTGTTAAGCCCGTCTGCATGGTCAGCTCAGTTGGTAAAGCTGTATTAGTGTTAAGCCCGTCTGCATGGTCAGCTCAGTTGGTAAAGCTGTATTAGTGTTAAGCCTGGCTGCATGGTCAGCTCAGTTGGTAAAGCTGTATTAGTGTTAAGCCTGGCTGCATGGTCAGCTAAGTTGGTAAAGCTGTATTAGTGTTATGTCTGTCTGCACGGTCAGCTCAGTTGGTAAAGCTGTATTAGTGTTAAGCCCGGCTGCATGGTCAGCTCAGTTGGTAAAGCTGTATTAGTTTTAAACCCATCTGCATGGTCAGCTCAGTTGGTAAAGCTGTATTAGTGTTAAGCCTGGCTGCATGGTCAGCTCAGTTGGTAAAGCTGTATTAGTGTTAAGCCTGGCTGCATGGTCAGCTAAGTTGGTAAAGCTGTATTAGTGTTAAGCCCGGTTGCATGGTCAGCTCAGTTGGTAAAGCTGTATTAGTGTTAAGCCCGGCTGCATGGTCAGCTCAGTTGGTAAAGCTGTATTAGTTTTAAACCCATCTGCATGGTCAGCTCAGTTGGTAAAGCTGTATTAGTGTTAAGCCCGGCTGCATGGTCAGCTCAGTTGGTAAAGCTGTATTAGTTTTAAGGGGTCCATCATTTTGAGCTGCACATGGATTACACTTTTCCATCAGTTACTAAATTGTTGACAGCAGGCCAATATTCTTGAGCCTCAAAGATGGGAGGAATGAAGCGATGTGAGATAAGACTTGGCTGCATGGTCAAGTCACTGTCAGTCAATGTTAAAGTGCCATAATAGAGTTTACTGTTTAGTTGGTTGTGGGTTCAAGCCTCCCACTGCACACATACTTGTTTCCTTTTTTGCAATAGTTTAATATTTCAATGTCGGGTGTAGGATGTCGGGATGGGAGTAGAGATGCAGGGTTAGACGGCAACCCAGCTAGCTGTCAGTAGAGCGCCATTCTTGTGTAAGGGAGTGATAGGTTCAAGACCCATACCAGAGACACCTTTTGTCCTTTTCCCTTAGTTTACTTTGACACATAAACCCACTACAGTACACAGTACAAAATTATGACAAACATTGATTAATTAGAAGACAAACATTTAACCGTACAGCAAAATGATATAGAATGCATGCAATGCACCACTACAGTACATGAGATGAAATTTACTGTTTCCATTCATCAATCTAAGCTTGCCCCATCGGGCAATGTTACCAGCCTGTTTAAATGCATTTGGTATATTGTACCATGTGTCATCAGTGTTGCATATCGTTATACAGTCGAATACATAGATATATACACTGAATTTCAGAAAATATGCCTGGGTCGAAACGTTTTGATGACGAAAAACGCCTCCTTCTAAAAACGAAAGTTTGACTATTTCAGGCATATCTAGGAGCTTAAATGTACGGGTAATCATCGCTGTTTTAATTGCATCACTGAACGATATAAACTTAAAGAATGATTGTAAAAATAAAGGCCAGATATAATTAACTTTTAAAATGTGCCTCCTCGAAACTTTCACAATCACGGCAAATCGACTCACTTATCAGGGTCGACAAACAGTATTTAGACACATTTCTGAATAAAAAAACATTCTAGATGTAGGCAAGTCGAAATGTTTAATCAATACGCACCGTTGGTGACTATTCATATTCACAAAGAGTGATACAAATCCGCATTACAAATACATATTTCTTTACTTACCTCAAAACCATATGGCGGGATTCCATTCATTATGGAGCACACTTTCCGCCAGGCACATTCCGTACCTATTCCCGTAGTCAGCACAGCATGTATTCTGGCTCGTAGCCTATCATGGTATCATGTTGTCCTTACGAAGCGAGTAACCCCATACCATGAGGTTACATGGTAAATATCAAGCGAGTAACCTCATACCATATGGTAACATGGTATTACCATGTCTCTTTTCGAGCCGCGTAACCCGACAACTTAAGACCCTCTTCAAGCGTGTAACACCAAACGTATCGGGTGCGAAATTAAGGTGGGAGTTGTTAATATTAACCCTTAACCTATCAGGAAATAACGGTTAACGCTTCAACCTAAGCAAACAAAATTAATGGACTCGTCCGAGGGTCCTATTTCCAATGTCGGTGTACATCTATACTTTGAAATTGCTGAATGCATTACACATACATGGGAAAATGTTTTATATCTGATGTCAATTTTAGTTCAGGCTTACACTTTAAATATACTCTTTAACGCGCTGATAACAAATGGTCAGTCGACCGTGCAGTGTTTATACAGTGCGTGTTTATTTATTGATTATTCTAGAGTTATAGTCCAGTCAGGATAAAAATCCAGTGACGCATGCGCAGCGGTCGAGTCCACTATAACGGTGTTAAACCAATAATAAAGGCTTATACTGTACAAACAACTATAATTTCAATGCTAAACTAACATACTCGTACTAAACTTCGCTCTACCTGTTTAGACAATGGTTGTATTTTTTTGCGTACACATATACTGCAACGTCACTGTCACAATATCCTAATTGGACTATATCTCCCGACTAAATATATACCCATCATTATCAAAATAGTGTGCCCATTTCACGTGGGGTAGTCCAAATTAACCAGTACGGTCAATTATGGTAGATTTTCTATATAACTATCTGTAAATTTCCAAACTCTTACATTACATCTTAAAACATGTTTTTATACTTACTATACTTAAAACAAGACGTATAATCTCCCCATATCGAGTTCACATTATCAATAATTATTTCCAAAAGATAAAAAACTCATCATTTAAAGATCACATCAATAATAAGACAGAACAAACGGGAGGAGTGTATAGGTGTATTTCTAGGTTATGCATGTTTATGTACTTTAACCATAGAGTTTGTACAGTTAATCCCCCCGTTAAGCTACCCAAGTTAGAAAGTTACCTATAGTGGAACACACGACAACACAACGGATATTTTAACTCCTCCCTTTTGTACCAATAATACGATAGTGCAACGGAAATATGAGCCATATAGAAAAATTGCTGTCTTGCAAAATGCATAGATTTGACCAAAGACCTAAATATATTTAGGTCTTTGATTTGACGTATGGTGGTATAGCTTAGAGAATTTGACCTGATCCTGACCTCTATGCATGAATGTATTACAAGGTTGTTGCGTTGAATATATAACTTTCCGCAAGAAAATCGAACAAACTTAGTATCTGTCCTTCATATTTGTGTTGGTATTACACATCGAGCCTCTTCGTGATACTATCCGCTTATGAAAACATACAACCGGGATTATAAATATAGACAATATATCAACTGTTAAATTATGCTAAAAGAAGGTCGAGAGTCGTATCAAATTCTCCGTACTATAGTACAGGGTGTTAAAAAAGTTCGTTCTCAAATTTTTAGTTTCAATAGTTGATTTTTCTGACTTCAGAAGAATATATAATTTCCAAGTTAAATTCCAGAGGTTTCTACCATTGCTCTAATCTTTCGAGCATTAATTGAAGTTATTTGTGTAAGATTTAAAATTGTACACTGCGTACAACGTTCATATAAAGTTTAGTATGAATTAAAATTTTGAGAACAAACTTTTTTAACAGCCTGTAAGTCAACGCCATGTTTCGAAAATACGACATATCGTAAATCGGCTACCATATTTATGAGTGTTTAAACATTATATTAAAAACATACCTTCGCTTAGTTTGTACAGATTTGCATTTAATTAGCATCCGAGTTAAATCACTATTCCCTACTTCAACCACCGACAGCGAAATGGAACTAAGATCTTGATGATACACGTTAAGTTGGTCTGCTCAATTTCGTTAAGCTTCTTAAAAGATTTGAGAGATGTGTGACATATTCGACCAATTCAATAACATTATTTCTATACATGTATACCTAATGTATATCACACTTGTATCAAGCAAGCAAATACACGTTCAATTGTGCTTTAAAATCCTAATTACACATAACATATATTGTATTGACATCAAATTGCATTACAATTTATAATCAAACAAATTATCAAATACATGTATACTGGTTCCAGAGAGGAAATAAGGAAAGCGTGAAATATGTTTTAAATATGGTGACAGGGTGATATTCTGACATAGTTTCCTGAAGACATGGTTTAACTATTTGAAATTGACAAACAAATGCAAGTCAAAATAACATGTTTTGGATAGAATTACCGTATAAAATCATGGACAGAGAAATAAGATTTTTTTTAGTTATATATCGATTGAATTAATGTTCTAAATTATCTCCCCTTACATAAAATGTTCTTTATGATATGAAATACTTCGCAGACAATGAATATAATAATCATTAAATCCAATTTTACAAGTAAGAGTTCAAGATTCATTCATCAAAATTAAGTCTAATATTTTGCTAGATTTAAATACAACTGATGTTTCACTAATTTAAAAGGCTTATATATACTCTATCTGTGTTATTTTAAGTTACGGACAAAGAGTGATCACAAATATTATAACGCTCACCTGTAGTATCATAGCATACTTAGGTATAGTTATTTTGAATGGCCTGTCTTAGCATAGGCCTAATAAAGTCAAAATCAACAATCACGGTATGAATCCCGATACACCGCTTTTCAGTTCCAGAGAATTGTTCTGTTTGCATATGGCTCTGACGGAACTGAGAACCAATGTAACACTCAGGATATATGTAATCTGAGTTCCGTCCGAGCGTTACATCGGTTTTCAGTTCCGTCAGAGCCATATGAAAATAGAACAATTCTCTGACGGAACTGAGAAGCGGTGTATCGGGATTCATACCGTGACAATGGCCTGTATAAGTTTAAGCCTATTAATCAAAATCAATAAGGCCTGTGTTAGCATAGGCCTAAATATCAAAATCAATAAGGCCTGTGTTAGCATAGCCCTAAATATCAAAATCAATAAGGCCTGTGTTACCATAGGCCTAAAAATCAAAATCAAGACATAATTCTACAGAGAACTTCTTGACCATAATGGAAATTGGTTTGCCAAAAATACAGAACATAAAGACGTTAATCTGTTGTTGTTGTTGTTGTTGTTGATTTTGTTTTTACTGTTATGATTACTATTATTTTCATTATTCTAGAATATTGTTACAGTTCATGTAAATTTGACAACAATTTAAATTTTCCTCAAAATATAGAGAAGATGTTGGTTCCTTGTGGAACTTACGGCCAGTTATTACTAGGGAAATTGAAACATGGCCTAGTTGATCGCCCATCGTAGATCTATGTAAATGAAAAAATGTTAAAGGAAGCGGCGTGTAACACGAATGAATAAAACCATTTGTCGAAACATAAATTTATTCTGACATTCGCTTCAGGAAAGAAAGGTCAATTTGTATTAACCGATGGAGAAGATGGCGAGGCAATATCGCGTGGTGTTTACAACACATATACACAGAGAAATCTCCGTTATTCTCAGGTATAGTGTCTTTGAGTCATATCCAGTCTAGGACAAATCACTGACCCAGAATTAGAGGGTCGTAAGTACAAATCAATATTTTGAGAAAACAAGAAAAAAACTGTCTGAAAACTACTCTTAACTTATGGAAAAACAAGCTTTTTAAACTTCAGTTTGGTCAATATTAAAATAGGCTAATAAGAACAGCCTTGTGATGCAGATTTCAAAATAATATGCATGAGTCTTAAAAGGTCGTAGGTACTACTTACGGCCTTCTAATTCTAAGCCAGCGAAATACCTTCTGGAAACTATGCATTGGATACAAGTTCTTGAAACGTCAGACCAATTCTGCTACGTAATAGGGGTGACTATTGAGTCCATTTTTGACTATTGCAATACTATTGCTATTGCTGAATGTACTATTGCAATACTATTGTATTGCTGGAAACTATTGCGATACTATTGCAATAGTTATTGCCAATTTTTGAAAACCAGATATTAACTTGTAAATGCAAATTTGCCCTGATTAAACTAATATTTTTATCACGTATATTGAAGTTTTTATCGTGTTTAGTGGAAGAGTGTATTCATGCTTTTGAATATAAGTTGAACGATTGCGATATTGGTCCTTTGTGGCCGTTTTGATGAGTTTGATTATTTAAAATTAGTTTTTAACGAGAACGGACATTGTTTTATATTAATAATAAACTTATTTATAAAAAAGGAAACTATCGTAACTATCGATAGTTGAGCTAACTATCGGCGATAGTTATTGGATCGAGACTTTTACTATCGATCCATACTATCGGGACACTCGGGATCGCAATGCATCGATATTTCGATGCATCTGTCCACCCCTACTACGTAATGAGTATTTAAGTCTCGCCAGGGAGATGCACCATGGCAGCCCCATTCAAATAACGACTTCGGTAAGTTGTGGCTTGGTCTGGTATCGAACCCGAAACATATCACACTTGAAGCGGACGCTCTACAATGGCTATTGAGGCGGATACTGGTTTTTGTACTAAATATACACTCACTTGTTTAACTATGATTTATGAATTATCACTGATAAGACACCTTTTGTTTTAGGTGGCACCATTAAATATGTACACGGAAGTGAACACTAGAACAAACCTACCTGCGCAAATAGAGATCTACGCAACCGGAAGTAGACAATATGATTTTCTGTTTATGGCAAAAGGTGGCGGATCGGCGAACAAAACATTCCTTTACCAACAGACGAAGGCTTTGCTGAATCCTGAAAAGCTGCTAAAGTTTGTTGATGAGAAAATTAAGGTACGTGCAGGTTATTTGGCCTTGTCATGTATTATAAAAATATCCAATTTATGTACACTTTTCCCAGATTGTTGATTCTGAAACTATCATGTACTGTATAACACGTCATATTCGCGAACGTCAAATTTCGCGAGTTAACCAATCTAAGAGTATGTTTTTTTAAAATGCGTTTTAATACTCGAAAGAGGCGTTCGGCAGTAGACAAAGATAGACGGACGGACGGACGGACGGACGGACGGACGGACGGACGGACGGACGGACGGACGGACGGACGGACGGACAGATAGACTGTAAAACGACCGCGAAAAACTGTTACACGGTAAGATTTGAAGAGAATTATACTGTCTATATGTGAACGTGTTTACGTATCTCAATGATGAACATTCAGCCGGTAGAGGCATATAAGCCATCTTTAGGTATGAATTTTAGGTACTATGACGTGCTTACATTTATGACGTCATTGGCATTGTGTATGTGCACGGTATGTATTCCGACACATCGCTTCTCAGTTTCGTCAGAGAATTGTTCTACATGATTGTATTTTCATATGGTTCTGACGGAACTGATAAACGATGTAACGCTCTGACGGGGCTCAGGATACATGACATTTGAGTTCCGTCCGAGCGTTACATCGGTTTCAATTGCGTCAGAGCTATATAAAAAAAACCATATTTTTTTGACGGAACTGAGAGCGATGTATCGGGATTCCTACCGTGATGTAAGGCGAGTCGCTGTATCCAGGATTGAGGAACTGCTGATAACGCGCCTAATAGATATTTAAATTCTATGCATATCAAACTTTGCAGACGGAGAGTGGATATGTTTGGCAATGCGAGCATACATTTCTTAATTCATCCCAACATTCATGTTCTTTTAAAAGCTTTTATCTCAATACATTTTGATCAGTCCATGTATATTTTATTTCTCTCAGACTTTAGGGACACAAGCATGTCCACCGTATCATCTAGCTCTGGTAGTGGGTGGTACATCAGCTGAATTCAACCTGAAAACTGTCAAACTTGCCACATGTAGATATCTGGACACCTTGCCAACTACAGGTAATAATTTACATGTACGAGTATCTTTAGTTTGCAGTTTACTATATATTTTATTTTATTTTCGTCTCATTTATGTACATACATATAACAAACACAGTTAACGTAACAGGTAAAACTATTCAATCTTGAATTATAGGAGACGTATGATAATCATATAATAATCTAATTATCATAATTCCATAATTTATCTAGTTCTCCAAAAATTACGATTACATTAGTAATGAACAATATTTACATATGTAAAACTAAGAGACTGTCGCCAATGCGTTGTATTAAAATACTGCTAAATTAATTATTATTTAAGAAACTGATATTTGTAAGTGGAGCACTAATGCGCTAATAAAAACATTTTAATAAATCATACAATGCTCAACACAGCGCTTTGATTTCACAATATCTGTCTACCAAATAAAATATGTAGAGAAATGTTGTTTGTATGATGAACAAAGGTTTACACTAATGAGAAATTTGTCAATGTACGATTTATCTCTCGACTTATTGTTAAGAGGATATGAATCACTATTTCTTGAGGAAAACATATACATAAAAAAAAAATTATTCCAGAATGTGTATCGCTATTTGAAAAGTTCGAATCGTTTCTAAATGTACATACATAAAGTACATACATGCCCTTGTCCACACCCACTTTAATTTCAATACGTTTGTTTGAATTTTGATATTGTCTTGATATGTATTTTCTTGCAGTTGCCATGACTTTGTTAATATTCTGGGAAAGGGCTTCAATAATGTTGAAATAACTTGTGCCCAATCCCTTTGTGTATAATAAATGCAATAAAATATTATTAAACAAAAAAAAGAGAAACGGAATTTTCTGGCCAGGCACATAACTATGTAGATATCTATTTCAATATTTTCAATACATTGACTAAAAGCGAAATCGTTAACGGTTTTGTATCAAGAGCATCATACGGCATATCCGTGTTAGGCGCCATTTTGATGAAAGCTTGTCTTGCATAGTTACAACGAATACACGTAACTATGGGGGGGGGGGGGGCGTGGCTACGATGCCTCTGCAGAAAGGTCAATTGGAGGGTAGTAGTTTACGTGCACTATGTATACCCTTTATTTTCATCAGTTTATATGCGGTCGTCGATTTTCAATTACGAAACCCTCTTGGCCCAACCTTGTCATCAACCGGGTGATTACCACATAGAATGCTAAACACCGGACGAACTTGTCAGGATGTCACCATTTACATTTTTTTACTTTTCTTCAAAACGTGTTTGATCGACAGGCTTCATAAGAATTTATATCGCAAAAATACCGAGTTTTGACATTCTCAGCTTTATCAGAATATAGTCTGGTTCCCGTTCCCCAATATTTCACTTCATTTACAGCGTCGATTGTAAAGATCGGGAACCAGACTATATCAGAATAGTGAAGACGAAAAGTAGGGAATGTCAAAAACTTGGTATTTTTGTGATATAATTTCTTATGCATGCCTGTACACTGTTTGGTCATACGTGAAATCATACGTTTACCACGTATACAGGCCCCGATCTCCCGAAACATCTCAATCTGAGATAAATCTCATCTCAAATTTTGTCTAGTGTCTTTAAGGTAATTGCAATGGGAGACTGGACTTAAAATTTGCATTACAAAACAGAAAACCTTATTCTTAGTTTATAACAGTAAAATTTTAAAAGCGCGAACTTTATCTCAAATTCTGAATCTGATTTTAGCAAAAACTCTATTTGAGATGAGATTTCTACTTGAGATGCTTCGGGAGATCGGGGCCTGGCTGGAGAGGATAAATGACGGTTAGCAAGTTTTACGGGTACCGTTATGTTTACGGTAGTGTCAGTGTCTGTATGGTTAAATAATTTAAATTCTAAACTGAATGAAATTATCTCAGATTTTAGCCCCTTAGTTTCTATTCACTTATGTACAACTTCACAAAGACGAACAAAAATAAGCAAACTTTTTTTATTTTATAAGTATAGTTTTTACCCATTTTTCGGGAGTTCATCTGTTTTAAAATATGAACGGGATTGATAATTTTAAATGTTTCAGGGAATGAACACGGTAGAGCTTTCAGGGATGTGGAATTAGAACACGAGATATTTAAACTCTCCCAAAGGACAGGCATTGGAGCACAATTTGGCGGGAAATATTTCTGTCATGACGTCAGAGTAATTCGCTTACCACGACACGGGGCGTCGTGTCCTGTTGGTTTAGGGGTGTCATGTTCTGCGGACAGACAGGTATATACTCTACTTGTATAAAAGTAACGACAGAAAGAGAGCAATAACTGCAATGGGTGTGACACATCCATAGCCACATGGTTTCAAATTACCTCAGTGTACGCTGTATAGAATTATCTGAGTGTACCCTAACTCTCTATATACGGTACACTCAGCTAATTTGAAACCAGGTGCGTATGGACACATCCACCACGCCATCAGTAAAACAATATAATACAAATTACATACAGAACAAACATTCGGATATCGATTAAATTTCAGGCTACGCCTTGGACAATATACGATAACTTCTGATTTCAGTTCCGCATCCACTACTTGTTACTGTACTTCCTTTCCAAATAAATACTAGTATACAATATTATCCATATAACAGAACTAACCATATGTAAGCACACGGGGCGTTTTTACGATCGCCACACGACGCAGACCGATTTTGTGTAACAAATAGTTGCTACCTATGGTGGGATTCGAACCTAGTATAATATACGGTGCCGTCGAGTGTATGGTAATGACGTTTGAAAAAGGTAATGAAAAGTCGGACAGGGAGATGTGAAATATAACAATCGTTTCTACTTTCAGATACTTGGACAGATTACAGAAGATGGAGTATTTCTGGAACAACTTGAGACGAACCCAGCTCAATTCCTTCCTGATGTTGGTGAGGAGGTTTTAAGTAAAGATGTTGTAAACGTAAGCTAACGTTCACTCTTTCAAATCTATTCATCAACATTATTTTATTATTAATGACAGCAAAAATATAATGTAGTTAATCGTACCCGCACAATTATGCAGTTGCTTAAATCCGGTGACAAATACACCATTGTGAAAAGCACAAACACTAAAGTAAACTGGTAAGGCCACAACAAATTTATATTGTGGTTCTGGTTACATGCTAAAAAATTAGGGTAGGTAGATAGGTAGGTAGAACTGATTATATCATTTGTTTTAAAAGTTTTTAAAAGTATGCACGGAAAACCAAATACATGTATGTAGCAATTTCTAAAAAACATTTTCCATTTTGCCGCGGTGACTTCCAACAAAATGGCTTGCCATAAAATGTTGATGATCGGGGCAAGGAATGGGTCTGTTTCGGGTTACAAGAACCGCGATATTATGTTGATTTGGCATAAGTTCTTTTTTCCAGATCAACTTAAACAAACCAATGACAGACGTTCTTGCAAAGTTAAACAAAGTTGAAGTACAAGGACGCGTTAATCTGACCGGAACTTTGATTGTGGCACGTGACATTGCACATGCGAAGCTGAAAGACAGACTGGACGCTGGGGAACCACTTCCGGATTATTTTAAAAACCATCCAGTGATTTACGCCGGACCCTCTAAAACACCAGAGGTTTGCATTGTTATTCTACTCCTGCCGTTGACCTTTGAACCGCGGCCCGTAAAAAGAGTCTTAAATAGCAATGCCAAACACTGGGGGTTGAATGATGCTAATTAAGTGATACAATACAATACAATACAATACAATACAATACAATACAATACAATACAATACAATACAATACAATACAATACAATACAATACAATACAATACAATACAATACAATACAATACAATACAAATGTTATTAAGGGCAATTACATAAATTACAAACTATTACGTTACAATCAACCGGGAATGAAGTCAGTAAAACTTTGATATCAAATGAATAAAATAAAATTATGTTATCTTAAAATAATTAATGTACATGTATAAAATTTAATTAGAACAAAACGTAAATTTTATCAAAGTTTGTTATTATGTTATATTAAGCATGTAATTATATATACATTTTTTTCAATAAATATTGCGTTATACCGTCCGTTGTGACGTCATTATAACGGTGGGACAATTCCAAGTTACGTGTTTATAAATGAAATAAAATTTACTGTGATGACACTACTTAAAATAACTAGTACATTATTGTGCGGATATATATGAGGTAAAAATTCATTAAAACAATAGTGTCATTGTATTTATTAGTGATAGCTAAAATGTGTTTATTCTATACCTATTCTTGCATTGGTCTTATTTGTGACATCTGATGACAGTTTCCTAAAATCACGACCAAACGCTTATTGTTTGCATATGATTTTCGCGGACATGATGTCACGTCGTTAGGTCATCGTGATACAAATTGACGAAGTTTTGGCGATTTTTGATAAAAAATATCGACACAGCATGTTTATGCATCCCGCTGTCTTGCTTTGGACGCAACGTGTGACACCGTTTTTTGACGTCACTTTCTTTTTAAAATGTAGTATATAATTCTTATAAAAAACGATATTCTTTAAATATGTACATAAGAACGAACCTCCATGTATGCTCTTTCCGTCGATATACAGGACTTTATAGTAGTACGTTATTTATATGAATTAGGCACACTAATTCCAGGCATTACGTTCGATTTATCGAAATGACACCAGTTTCGTGCGTAACGTCATACAGTTCATGTCAAAGTAGTTCAATTACCAAATGTTAAGATAGTCTTTGCAAAAGCCCTAGAGCTTGTCTGTAATTTATTTTTATGAGCTATTAAAATAAAATTTACCAAAAAGAAAAAAAAAAGATTACTCTTTTAAATAATAAAAAATCTCAAAATCAAATTTATTGTCAAAATAGCAGGTTTTCCTGGAGACTGGCTCATATATATATTATATGCCTACCAATACCAACAGTATAAATGACGTCATCATTATTTCATGTTTCAGGGTTTAGCCACCGGCTCTATAGGCCCTACAACCGGTGGTAGGATGGATCCGTATTGCGACGAGTTCCAGAAAGCTGGAGGGAGTATGGTGATGATTGCAAAGGGAAACAGGAGCAGACAGGTACTGGACTAATACCATTATATATGATGTAGAACTTTAGTAGTCTTATAACCACCTTTACATTTGGGATTTAGTTGAATGAATAAACTCCGAAGAAAATGGCTAGGCCTTTGTTTGTAGATTCCTGGTTTATTAGGGATTGGAAGCTGCAAATATCAATTACAGGAATCGAGTTTAAAATGAACAACCATTTCAAACTTATTCTGTCGCAAGAAAACATACTTTTAGTCTAGGAATCAATAGTGTGTCGTTTTTGCGTTATGCTACTGGTATCCTGACAAGACCAACCAATAAATAGAGGATCTTCCATGAGTGCTCATTACATACGAGTTTTATTAAACGAGTGGACAAAATGATATGACACGAGGCTTTGCCGAGTGTCATATTGTTTTGTCGACGAGTTTAATAAAACTCGTATGTAATGAGCACGAATGTTAGATTCTATTTATCACATAACCTTAGAAAACGCTCAATATTGTTTAGAAGGATGATGTGCGCTGCATATGTTTCAGCCAAAATTTAGCGGTACAATGAGCGCGACGTCATGGTGACCTTGATAATATCCTGACTTCAGTTACGGATCAATGCATGGATTGGCTAACGTCACGTCAAGCTAATTTAAATATTTATTGCACGGTCTGGGAGTGCCGAACGATATTTACGTCACGGCTTTACGGCACTCCTGGACCGCATGTTATGTGATAAAGAAACTTTCATGTACATTGTGCAATGCTTTATGCTTTATATGTCAAAAGAGACGTAAATTTACTCCAGTCGCCGCCGGATCAGTGGTCAATGTCCGTCCATCTTCTGGCCAAATTAGACCAAGGTACGCACGCCGTCCGATGACCGGATGACTATCAGATCTGATAAGTGACCCAGGAATAACTTTTAATAAAAGGACTTAAAGTACCTTTGTGTATTTCAATAAAACATTCCTTCATCGACTTATTTCAGGTTGTTGATGCATGTAAGAGAAATGGAGGGTTCTATTTGGCGTCTATTGGCGGTATTGCTGGAACAATCGCACAAGAATGCTTCAAATCCATCGAGCTCCTGGAATATCCGGAATTAGGTTTGTTTTAGTCAGCTACCGATTATTTCATGATGACAATATTTTGGCACAAGTTTCTTTATTTTTAACGAGTTAATAAAGCGACTGTTTGCGAAACAAATTTATACGACATACAGTCGATCAAAGAGCATCTCCTTGACATTTGTCATCCACCTTCGCATAATACATGTACGTATATGTAAGTCAATTTCAGGAGAGCAAATTAGCATTTGTTTAAAAATTGATTCCCGTCTTGAACACGTCTTGTTCAATTTAGATAGATTAAATTTATTAATGCATACAATGTACAATGTTTAATTTGTTCTGGTTCAGTTTTGGTATGTGTTGTTTTTAGTCCCCTGCCGGTTTTTGACTGGAGGGGACTATAGGTTTGCCCTCCGTCCGTCAGTCCGTCAGTGAGAACGTCCGTCCGTCCGTCCGTCACTCACTCACTCGCTCGCTCACTCACTCGCTCACTCCGTCAAAAAATCTGGATCTTGACAAATAGTTTCAAAGCTAGGTTTATGAAACTTTGTATGTAGATAGGGGACAATAAGGGGATAATGCACGTCCAAATATATTTTGATTCCGACCAAAATTGTGGTTGGTATGGCAACAGAAACATTGAAAATGGCTTCAAACCGGTAGGGGACTTCTGTATTGCTTGCAATTCTTAATGACTTGTTCTTTTTGTGTGCGTACCTTTTTTGCACTGTTCGTACACTGCTGCTGTTTCTGTTGAGTTATGCCTTCCATGTACTACTTGTTACTATCTTTTAAACCGTTGACCTGACCACGATTTCTCGAAATATCTCAATCTGAGCTAAATCTCATCTCAAATATTTCCATATGTCTTTTAATTAGATGATATCCATAGGAAATTTGAATAAAAATTCGCACCAGGAAACAGAAAACCTTATTCTGAGTTTATAACAGTAAAATTTGGAGAACTCAAACTTTAATTTTTATCTCAAATTCTGACGCTGATTTGAGCAAAATCTCAATTTGAGATGATATTTCTTTTTAAGATCGTTCGGGAGATCGGGGCCTAGTCGCCGCAAATGATCAAACACATTTTGAACAACTATGGCTTAGTGATTATGAAGCGTTAATCATGCTCAACTCAACTTGAGTTTGAAATTTGATTATCTCATAGAAAGACCATGAATTCAATAATATTTGTTACACCTGAAAATATCACTCTGGCACCGATCTATCGATGCATCTAAAGTAGAATTCTCAGCTCAAATTGAGAATTTGCTCAAATCAGAGTCTGAATTTTACTGTAATAAACTCAAAATAATGTTTCTATTTTGTATAACAATATACAAATTTAGAGTATAATTTTGCATGGGAACTATCTCAAACAATAGGTGATAAAATTTGAGTTGAGTCTGATCAAAGACATAAATTGAGACGGGAGATAGGGGCCTGCCAGCCATGTAATATAAATGATTCAGTAAATTATGCGACTCTGTTTGAGTGCGAAATTGAGTTTCGAGCATGAAAACGTTCTTTATATTCTAGGTATGGAAGCCATATATAAAGTAGAGGTGGAGAACTTCCCTGCGTTCATGGTGATAGATAACAAAGGAAACGACTTCTTTAAACAATGGAGGATTGATTAGGACCGAACAATTATCTTAAATCATTAACATGTGCGGACTCAGAGGTGGGGACCGGGGTCCGGACCTCCTCCTGGAAATTTGACAAAATGTGTTTAACTAATATATTGAGACGAATTTTTTAGGGCTTTGAATCTGGTCAGGAAACCCCTCTGAGATTTTATTGAATTGAAACTCCACACGAGCGAATTACTAGTAGCTGGTCGTATTCATTCCTGAGAAATATATGGCTGATCGAAGTCCCTGAGATTGTGGCCACGTAATTGGAAGAAGAAGAAGAAAATAGCACTGAATCCTGTTTTACCCTCAGGGTGTACATGTACGTTTACCAGTGTATAGTGTGACACGGTCATAATATTGAGAGTTTGGCTAATGTTTGTCTTGTCTTCTTTAATGCAGTTTTCACGGTTGTTTCGTTTTTAAAACAAATAATCGGAAATCAAATGCGTTCAAACTTTATTTTATCTGAGTTTACATCGATGTGAATATTTATAATTCAATAAAAGTTTAGTACATGTAGAAACACAATAGATTAATAAGTCCATGGTCGTCTGGGACAACAACGGACCAGTCTGCGACGATGTCTGCCTCCCCATTGTCCACGGTGACAGCGTCCAGCCCATCGTTCCCCCGGGTAGCAGTGTCTGTGAACATAACAATGTTTGGTAATTACTAATTAGAGATGGTACTATATGCAATATACTGTAACATTTATCGACCCTACGTACATAAAGCGCATTTATTGAACAAAAATAATTAACAAACATAGACATACGTTGCCCGATCTTACAAGTTACTTTACAGGCGTCATGGTCTCACAGAGTACAACAACATTTATCAACAGGATGAACCAAGATCATTTTATTGAACAACAATGTTAACCACAATAGCATTGGCAACAAACTCGTGTCCGTTCGTACAAGTGATGTGCAGATACCTTGGCCTCCAAACATTTTATTAGCTTATCATCATACATTATTGAAAAACGACATCAGAACGACAAACGGGGGGGGGGGGCATATTAACATGAAATGACGAAAGATTTCAAATAAAATCGACCAAATTCATAACAGTACGTTTACCTGCGACATTGGCATCTCCCGTGATGTCCACCTCCACCGCCACCGGGATACCAGCCGCCGCCCCCGGGGTAACCACCTCCACCCCCGGGGTAACCACCCCCGCCCCCGGGGTAACCACCTCCGCCTCCACCAGGGTACCAGCCCCCACCACCACCGCCGGGGTATCCTCCACCACCACCAGGGTAACCTCCACCGCCACCATGGTACATCCCGTAGTTACCTTGCCCTGTTGGTGAAGAAAATATTCAGTGCACCTAGATGATACCATACAACATCTTCAGAGCTTCCTCTATACACCAACAACCTCGCTAATAACTGAACAATTACAACAGTGACGTAAGATGATATGTACTGTTAATGTAACCTCTGAATAGAAACAACCTCTACCTCTACATGAGCCTAATATTCGCATACCCCCCCCCCCCAAATGGTGTTGCTTTACAGGGGTTCTACTGTACTAATTTATTTTAGGGTCGATTGTTAAATAAGCTTTTTTTCAAATTATATTAATAACTTTCGACACTTCCACGCTGAAATTTGACGTTCTACCAATAGGCTATCCTATCGAGGGGGCGGTGAACATTTGGTGAACCCGATCGAATTCCAGGATAATTCTATAAATAATGACATTGACATGATTTTGTAGATGTTTGACATGTTTTTATTGACGTTTAACAAGCAAGATGCTCATGTTTTACTTGATTGGTGAACATGATCTTATATCTTATAATTTATTTACTTTTCATGAGTAGGAAAATGGTTTGACTCAATATTCGTGTTTGTAATCTCGCCATTTATTATATACCTAGCAATGTATTGTCACGAATACAGGCCAAATCGCACAGTGGAATACAACGCAACAGATTGCATTTTCTGTATCATACATGTCTGGTTTTCCGAATCCGTATCATGCATGTCTGACGTGTTATATGCCGAACATATGCCAACGTTAATGACGTCACGACCAAACAATTGCCTTTTTATGAATGGGCGTCGCGTTATATGCCGAAAATATGCCGACGTTCATGACGTCAATGTATACACATCAAACGCATTTTCGCGCGTAAAAGCGCTTCTTTCACTTTTGAAGGTATATAATAAATGGAATATTACTGCAGTGGTGTTGATCCGTTAAGCCGTATTACCTCTCGTTGCTTGCGCCATACCTAGCGGTCTCGTGAGATACGGCTTTACACAAGCAACTCGAGGTAATACGGCCCAACGGATTAACACACTGTAGTGATATTCCGTATTTATCGTACCAAATACAAACGTATATTATTATTATGACGTATGTATGCTATTTCACTTAAACAACTGTCATGTCTACCATACAGGTAACTGTATCATTGATTAAGAGTAAACAAAAATATATATAAAAAAATGTCATGAATAAAACAAATTTTACAAAAAAATGTTTTTAAGTCTTAATCAATAATACAGTTGCCTGTAGTCTACCGCCTTAAACAAAGTATATGACATATTTAAATTTTATAAATTCATTACATGTATTTATCCATACACTTGATATTTTGTGCATAGTGATTGGATTAATTGATGTCATGTTTCTGTTGTTTCAATGTTTTACTGTTGAGGGCTTACGACAGATTGACAGTTTTATGTCAAGTATTTCCCTCTATAAATAAAGTATCTATTATTATTATTATTATTACAACCCTAGCAAGCTCAAGGAAATCAAATTATATAATCATACCGGTAGCTATACATATAATTATATTTTAGACATATTTTTAATATTACAACTGTCACAATTATGGCTAAGCTACAGTATGCTCGGTATACTTCAGCCAAGTATTATGCGCTCAAGTTATAGACGAGCCATAAAATTGAATTATGCCCCTATCATTGATACATATTTTAAAAAAAGGAAACTTTCCTAAACTAAGATTTCCGTTTATACGGCGTTTTATTTACATTTGTTTCACAGATTTGCAAATTATTTATACTAGAAGAAGGATGGCAAACTAAATTAAACACAAACAAATTTTTCTGCGATGCAAACTTTTATTTTTCTAGACTGAGAATATTTTTTATTCAAGAAGCATTAATATATACTATAATATTGGACAATATGACACAAATGTGACACAGTAGCAACAAGAGCTTCAGAGCTAAAAAATAATTATAATTTGTGATGCAAGTATGCTAGAGGAAATAAAAGCAACACAGTCAAAAATCCCAATCCCAACATTGAAGAAAAACTGGTAACTTGAATGTGGTTCGGTGTCGAACAATAGTTATAATATATATGCAAACCTAGAGAAAGTTTCACTAATTTAGTTTTAAGAGTTAATAGAAGTGGATGTATCAGCATCATTTCATGTCTTAAAATTGCGACTTCACTTCTATAGTTATTATTAATTCCTATTCTTACGAAAACAATTCGAGAGCATATTTAACTAAAACGTTCAATCATTTATCCCAACTGCATGCTTAAAGGGACTGCCTCACATATTGGTGTATTGCAAAAATAAAATAAATTTGTCAAATATCCCCGTAATTTTGTTTTCGTTGCCTGTATATCCCATAAACAACCACACTGACATCAAAAATACCTTGAGAAACTTCGGCATTTAGTAGTTATTTAGTATTTTTACATCAAAAATTCTACAGGGTATTAATACCCTATATAATTAACACTACTATTATTTAAAGTGCCTGAAATGTGTTCGCATTTGATGAAAACGAATTGAAAAACGAACCAAATACCTCACTGATGTTTACGCTGTACATAGTTTGTTGATGTTACCGTTTGATTATGTTTGGATTACATAATTCACAAAGCATGTTGGAAGGAAACTTAGCGTGTTTTTTCAAGAAAAAATACTCCGTCGGCGATATCGAGCATGATTAAAATTGCTTATTTGCACCAAATCTTTCATAATGCAACTGTCAGTGGGTTTCTATTACATCAATACTTGGTTAGGTTGGATTATCATGATATACACACTTTTTAGCCCAATCTGTGAGGCAGCACCTTTAAAAACGCCGCGAGCTTACTGGTTACAACGAAATATTATGCCTCGGACACAAAAGTAATCAAAGCACACAATCATTAATGTTGTTTGAAAAGCATTTTTAACGAATGATAGATTTGTGTACATGGGTAGGTTGAAAAAGCTGCATTTTTCATAAGAATCTAAACTAGTTACTACATGTGTTAAACATTTACATTACAATTTTAATATTGGTAATAATGTGGTCTGATCACCTCTGAAATAGCCAATGCCACTGGTATGTTCATTTTGTAGCTAAATAAAATATAATCTGGCATATACTGAGACAGCTACGGAGTCAAATTATTTAGTAACTACACTGCCTATCTGGTAGGTTTGGTCAACAAAGTATCATTTCTAGTGAGCTAATATACATATTTTCCTTTTACAATCCGTCAATGTTTAAGGCATTATACGTTAAAACATGTTGCCATTTTATTAGTGCGCCAAGTCATGCAGATACATTTCTTTTAAATATGAGGTGGCGTATAATTGAAGCATCATTGAGTGCATTTTAAAACTCATATTTATAAGACATGTCAGTAGATTGATCACAAAACTTCCGTGTACCAATATAAATTTAATTGATTAATATTAAGACTATCATATTAACTCTTTCATAACATACCCCTGCAGGAAAGTTCATGAAAGTCATGAACATTTATTTACAATTTGTTTGTTTAAATGCAAGTTGATTCACCCTTGACTAAGTTAAAACAAAATTCGCATACCGGTTGACAAGTACCAGGATGGCAAGTCCCAGCACCTGCCACAAGTTCAAGAAAGTCAAGAAAATTTACATTTTGTGTATTTAAATGCAAGTTAATTATATTAAAACAAAATTCACTTACCGTTTACCAGGATGGCAAGTCCTACCACCAGTGTGGAAACTGTTAACATAAGCAGCACTTTCTTCTCCATTGTAAGCGTACAGCATCAAATACATTCAAACACCAAGACCCATCAGTCTTATATAGATCCAGCTAGCTTTGTTCACCTTCGTGACATGTTATGATTGATACAAACTAATTATAAAACATGTTCCTACATATATAACTATTAACCACTCGTATGTACGCGCATTTTGCGAGCAATGGGCGAACACCAAAACAAATAAGCTGAATGCTTCGTCATTGCGATTCCCTTTAGTAAGTCTTGCTCGTTTTTATTGTGTTGTTCGCTTTTAATTCAATATTACCTCTGTAAAATATTTGTCTAACACTTGTAAACAAGTATGTTGAACATGTTTTGGTGGTAATAATTAATATCGTGAAGATGATTCCTCAACTTTTGACCAATGTAAACCCGGTGACCTCTCACGTGACCTTGCTATATGTCGTTGTTAGATTTCTACTTAGTTGACCACAATATTGCCTTTACGCACTGGATAATGTTGATTGTTTATGATATGTCAATTTGATATGTCATTAGCAATTGTATCATTATTATACTTTGTAAAATGTAATTGGTTAATTGCGAACGAATAATGTGTCATACGTATCACTGTTTGATAATGTATGCCAAAAACATGTGATATAGCCTACTGTAGATTAACATTTCAGAGTATCTTTTTTTGATTTAGCTGAACAAGGGTTGCAGGTAGTTGGTCGATCGGGCGGATTTTTGTGGACAACTGAAAGGTATCGCTTCCTATGACTGTCTGATATGTGAGTTTGTTGCCTTAACGGCTATAACCTGCTTTGCATAGTCAGTCAATACATGCATCAAGTATGACTGATGACAGTCTATAAATGTATTTTGCAAAAAATTTTAAATATACAAAATAATAATGCGATTATCTAGTAATTCTATAGACAGATAAGGGTATGATTTCAGGTTTTTGAATCCTATTTTCTCCCGATAGCATGTCATAATTATACATGTTGTCAGTTTACAGCAGTTTAAGCTACCTGTTCTTGCGGACCGTTGATGAAAGTTAGGATCTCGAATTTTATCCAGCATACAGGACCCATACAATGCATACGGTATATGCTTGAAACTAGGGTAGATTCAGATGACTTCAGTACGCATTCGGCAATTTCTTTTTGACAATTTCAGAAATCAGGTTCTAGCTAGAATTGTACGAGGTTTTCCAAATGGTCAGTACAGTATATTATAATAATAATAATAACTACTTTATTTAAGAGGCTACACAGTTGGGCAAGCTTAGTCTTCCCTATGAGCCTTTATGACGAATGATTTGTACATATACATGTTTACAAGAGAAAGCGAAAAAACATAAATTAACGATAGTATACTCCTGAAAAGAAAAAAAACATTTCATCATACATTTGTAAATAAGTGACAATATTCACAAATCGACATAAAACAATTAATGTGATAATATTCACAGATCAAAATAGTATTAATTGTGACAGTAATCACAAAGAAACATCATTATGTCCACCAGAGTAAAACCATGTGAGATATGTGTTTTTGAAGGTATTTAGTGAACTTGACTGACGTATGTTTAGAGGTATTATGTTCCAGATTTTTGGACCAGAGTATGCAAGAGATTTTCTGCATAATTCTAGTATCGGGTTTGGAATGTAGAGAGTACTGTTTGAATGAGATCTTAAGGATACATTAATAGTTTCAGTAAATAGGTTAGACATGTACTCAGGAAATAAATTAGTTAAGGATTTATTGACAAACACAGCTTTATTAGTATTGTCCGAATTAACAGAGTGTAGTTAATAATAATATTATGGTCTCGACTTTCGGCGTGAAAATTGTATACGCATCTCAGCGCTCGGAAAAGAGTTGTTCTAGACGCAAACTATTTTGCTGATAAAGTCGATCAATACAATTAACATAGGCGCAAGAAAATACAAAAATGTATTAACTGAAAACAACACAGTCATTTTTTCATAACTCTACATGCATACGAGCTGGATAGAGTACGAAAAGCGCGAACGAATCCGATGGGGACGAAACACAAATAACGGATGAGGTCTCGACTCTCGGCGGGAAAAATTTATATAACAGCGCAGGGTAAAGGGTCGTTCTAACGGTAGACCCAAACTATTCAGCCAAAGTTCTCTGGTAAGTTAATGGAAGAAATGTGGATAAATACGATCAACAAATGCAAAATATTGTAAATAATGAAAAATAAGCACGCGTTAGATTAGGAGTTTCTTGCTAAACTGTACTATGAATGTTTAAACCATGAATTGCGTAAAGTTCGTCTGCTCAACGGATTACTTTTAACAGTGACATTTTTATCGACCCTCAAAAATTATTAGTCATTTTACAGCGCGTAGGAATTTATTCGCACAAATACATTAACTCATCGACAAAAACTTTTAACAAGTTCACATAATACAAACAAATGAAAATTATTCAAATGTTATAAACAAATATTCCTTAAAATGGTTGAAAATGACGACATAAGTTGATATTCGCTGGAACTAGTTTCTTGCTCGGATGGATTGGTCGTGGAGAAATTACATCGTTAAAATCGTAGTGATTTCTGAGATGGTATGTATAGTAATACTGTAAGTAAAAATCGACCTGTTTTACAACTGGAAATATGTTGGTGTTTAACGGCATGAATCTGTCTAAAGATGATTAAAGGAATATATGTTTCCTATGTAACCTACTTCTTTCGTCCATATGTTGATCTTTAATTATTTGATCGTTTTGATTGTAGGCCTCTGTTAAAAGTTAACTATCTGACATCAGTAAGGGGGAATACTGTGGGTGAGTTGTACAAATTTAACAAGGGAGATCACTGTGTTAGAAATGGGTGATTTCCATATTTTGCTGAAAACGAAAGTAGCAGGTTCAAAGTCAAACGTCAATGATGGCATTCGGCGGACGTTCTCAAATGAAAATGTCGGAGGAAACGTTTGATTTTGTCTGTACTGCGTGTGCACGTGATAACATAACAATAGAAGCTGTGAAATATTGCGTAGAATGCAGTGGATATTGTTGTCAACCGTGTACCGACGCCCACAAGAAGTTCCCAGCTTTGAATGGTCACAACATTTCGGATATCACACATTCGACTACAGCGAGCGGTCAGCAGGCGATATTGAGGGAATTTCCTACAGAAAGATGTAGCAAACATAAAAGTAAAGTAGTGGATATGTATTGTGAACATCATAATACTGTTGGATGTTATGTGTGCTTCACAAAAGATCACAAGTAAGTCCATAATTTAAAGGGTCATAATTTGGAACACGGATATTTCTTTTAGATATAAACAAGAATGAGTCTTGTTTTATTGTACAAAACACAATGCTGTCTATTGGAGAAGGTGGTAAACCATCTATGATTTGGTGCTAGGCGGTTTAAATATCACTGACCGAGAAGTTATTTTACCAGCATAGCGAGCATGAAAAATGCATATTCATAGTTTTTATAGGCGGATCCAAGGGGGGGGGGGGCGGACCCGGCGTACGCCCCCCCCCTAAAATCGCCGGAGCCTAGGTAATTTAATCATAGATTGGATGTAAGAACAATATTGATATGCAATTTTTTTTCGCTTGCTTCGCTCGCGTCAATAACACAATAATAAATTAATGCATTTTTAAGTGAATTGAACTTAATGCTCTATGCAAAAAACAAAATATGGGACTGATTGGTAGCATAATGCCAAACATCGGCTACAGAATTGCCGAGATTCTTGCACATTAAAAATGTCCGACAAGTCAGTAATACAGTTGGCTTGATTTTCTTATAAACCTGTCATTTTCATTAAAAAATAAGATATCTCAAAATGAAGCTGACGAATTCCGTGGTTATATTTAAAAAGTCACGAGGCAGAAAGCCACTGGTCTCCCTAGTCGCTGGATCCCAAGTATTTCACATTTCCTCTTAAACAAAACTGAAGCCCTGGAGTTCGCAGAGTATGCTGCTCAGATAGACATTGCATTTTTTTCTTCGCACAACCACTATCAGTTCATTTTATCAAGTAGGGAATGAGTATGAGGGATATGCTGCTCAAATAATTAATTCATATATTTTTGCTCGCCTTGCTCTCACATTAACTTTATCAATGAATATTTTAAGATAAAGAACGAAATTGTGTGGAATGCTTCTCAGAGATACAGTTTTTTCTTGCTCACTTCGCTCGCGCATTTTCTTGGGGGGTATCACAGGCATCGCGAAAACCGTCGGTCCGTCGGTCCTGACCGACAAAAAATGCTTTGGTCCGGCAAAATTTGACTGAATGTCGGACCGTTGGTCCGACGGAGATTTTAAGTCTGGACGGCGATATTCCCACATCGTAGTTGAAGATTATTGTAAAGAATGTAACACGAATGTATTTTCGTAAATCCTTGTCGAGATTCAATAAGATATCCCTCCGAAATCGTCAAAAATGTAAAATAATTCAGCGAAATGAAGGTCGCGAAAACTGATTATTTTTTGGATGCGGATAAAACCCGTAGTACACGGTACGGATTCCGGAATGTTCACGATTTTTTTTCTGAATATATTTTTATTTTGACGATTTCCGAGGGGGCTTTTTAACACGAAAAAACGTGATTTAGTTTAAAGATGTTTGATATTAAATGGTAAAATGAAAATAACATTTCTCTTGACAGAAAGTCCTGTCTGATATATGCTCATTGAATGGGCTGAATGAGCCCATTGTGAAAAGGCAAACTATCTAATTAGGCCTATTTGAAAACACTTGTTAACTGTGTGTCAGTAAAGCTAACAATGCATTTCTAAATAATTTACCACTGAATAATTTAAGAAGAACATGCATTATCTATACATCTCTCTGCATTTTTTCGGACTGACAAATGTTCGTTCGGACTGACAATTTTTTTGTTTCTGTCAGTCCGAATGACTGACAGGTTTTTAAAGTTTTCGCGAAGCCTGGGTATCAATACATGAATGTACGCCCCCCCTAACGCCAAATCCTGGATCCGCCCCTGGTTTTTCACCTAGAACAAAATACCAGTTTAAGAAGGGGGGAGGGCGTACCCAATCCACCACCCCGATTAAACCCATGCTTGAGTTGTGTTGTGTGATTGGAATCTGTATGTAGAGAGGTTGTCGGTACTTACGGAAGTACTAGTCTTACAATAGTTGAACTAACAAGTACATGCATGACAAAGCTTTTCTATTTTTGATATTTTGTTATTCTCCCGAAAACCGAGCTCCTTTTAAATAAATGTTCAGATTCCTCCCAGGCTCTGCTACATCCGTCTAAATACGTAGATGATTTTAATACGTATTCATGATTTATTCCAAATTACTCAGTCCCGTCCCTGACACTGATGTAGGTTCGAGTCCCAAAACGGATGCATGTTTTGTATATGAGGCTAACAATTTTGCACTACTGACTGAATGATACTTCTGGTACGGGTTAACAGCACTGCTTGTCCGCCGGTTTTTTATTAAAGACGTTTACATGTGAAAAACCAGAATAAATAATACATGTTGTACAAACGCATTAAAAGATAACAGTTTCTAGCATAACATATTATTTTATAGTTTTAGTTAGACAGAAAAAGTCGAAACTGCGTGGGAAATAGACACTTGCTCATTAATTTAATATTTAAATGTTCAAATTAGTGTCTTATAAACTTTTTATTTACAAATGCTGCAAATTGATTAAATTTGGACAACTCTGTCATTTGTATTTCATTTTTCACTTCAGGTCATGTCATGATAGTCAGATTCATTCCATACCAGACATGATCGACACAATATTTAAATTGTCTGACTGTAAACAGACCCGCAAACTTCTGAAAGACCTGATGGTATCCATGAAAACACTAAGTACATCTAAAGATACACAGCTAGAAGCTTTGAACAAGGCAAAGAAAGAAGTTCTGGACAAGGTGACAATGTTCCAGAAAGCGTTAGAAGCCATGCTGAGGAAAGTTGCTGAGTCATCACGGAATGAAGTACTGGCCGCGTACAAAGAACTGGAAAAAGACATTCTACAAGACAAGCACACTGTTGATAATATCCGTGATGATTTGCAGAAAACAGACGGCAAGTTAGATCAATCCGAAGGTAATAGAGCCCAGAGGTTTGTTTGTACCAAACTAGGACAAGAACTGATAAAGGCAGCAGAATGCGAGAAGATCAAGCAAGAATTACAACACGAAGCAGATGTACAGATATCTTTCCATCCAGACCAAGCTTTGACGGAGTATATGAAAGCTTTACAAGGTATCGGTCAAGTACAGAAAAATAGACAGCAGACGCCCTACATGTATCAACAGCAGAGACACGATCTTTACAAAATCAAACAAAGAAGAAATATCAACATTAAACTTTCTGATGAGTCTAAGACATGCCGGTCAAATGGATGTTGTCTGACACATGATGACAAACTACTTGTCACTGATTATTACAATACGAAACTGAAACGTTTTAACGTACAGACAATGTCATTTGTGGACTATTGTACTTTAGATGCCAAACCTAATGGTGTATGTTGTATCAGTAAACATGAAGTAGCTGTAGCATGTGTGGGTGATAACAAGATTCAGTTTGTTTCCATTCAAGGCAAGATGACTCCTACCAGACAAATTAAAATGTCTCATTATTGTTATGGCATTGCTTTCAACGATGGTAAACTTTATGTAACAAATAATGGAAGTTCAGTTTTTGTTTATGATATGACTGGTACCCGGTTGAAGGAAATCACTATATACAATGCTGGGAATCGTCTGTTTAACGCAAGTAGACATGTTACCTTTAATGACAGCGGAAACGTAATGTTAGTTGGGGGTTGGGTTAATGGCCTTGTATGTTTTGATGGCCTGGGAAATTATGTTTCCACAATTAAAAACTCTGACGTAGACCTCGCAAACGGTGTATGCGTTGATGGTAGGAGGAATATGTTTGTTGTTGGGTACGGGTCTAATAATGTGGTTCATCTCAGTGAGGACGGGGAGAAAGTTGGTGTGGTTGTGAAACAAGAAGATGGATTACAGGATTCACGGTCAGTGTGTTTCCATCAGGGACTGAATAGAATGTTTGTTACCATGGGTGGCAGTGATGTGGTGAAAGTGTATGAACTGGAGTAAACAAATCCATTGTAAGATAAAAGTATTAGAGCTGTACATTCTGTAAGCATTATCCGATGTACAATACAGAACATGTTTAACCCCGTGGGACAGTGATGTAGTGAAACTATTTTACTTTGATTGAACCGTATAATCAGATCAGAAATTAATACTGTATTAAATATTCGTATGTATGTGTAAATGTTATGTAAATACGTATACAAAACTATTGTCTGACTAGATTAAACTGAGACTCCTTGCATAATTTGTTCAACTCCGGAAATTTCCGAAGTTATAAAAACATATAATTACATTTATCGCTATATGTGGCTGTATTGAGTTGCTACTAGATAACAATATGCGATGGCTCAGTGGGTAAGTGTGCGCTTTGTAGACCACAAGGTATCTGGTTCGAGGCACACTTTTATTTTAACTTTTTTTTCTTTATATGCAAGCATGCTATTCGTGAATTATAATCGTCCCCACTATGTTCACATATCCATTACACAATTCAGGGATACATTAAATCTATAATGGCCAAGTCGTTGAAACATTGTTCATGTACTTATAATAAAGAAATATGCAATTGGAAATATTGCAAAAACCGAAATTAAAGAACAAATAATTTAAGACCGTACGGGAAAATGTTTTAAACATAAACCCCTTGATTCAAGGATAGAATGTTGAAGAAAAAATAATAATGTCATAAGGTTACAGTAAGTTTTGAACTTGCCACCACTGGCGTTAAAGGCGCAAACGTTTCCACTGCACTACTATTCCTGCTTGATTTTTATTTGAATTTTGTTATAAATGCAGAGATTACTGCACATGTAGTAAATAAACTTACGAATCGAAAACAGCCGAGTATAGCCGGGCGGATACGGATTTTGACCAGAGTCTCAGTTTAATCTGGTCAGACAATAAAACGACATTGTGTTCTTGCTGCCGCTGAGCAATAACACAAAATGTTTGACGTGATGTTATCATGCCTCTTTGATTAACCTGTGATATAAGCGTAATAATACATAAATCGTATATCATTATAGGGTCTGTTTTTACCGCTGAGTTACTTCCCGCTTTGTTGTATAAATGTGCACTTATTTCAGAGATATTGTTCCTATGTTTGTTAGTATTTATATAAATGTATCATATATATATATTATGTGAAAACAAAATTGTAATAATAGTTTGTGATGATGTGCAAATAGCACAAATATTAGGAAATAAAAAATTATCTATATAGTTATTTTTATTATGTATATACTTGTATGACCTGCCGGAATGTTCTTCGTGTTCATACACTTGAACCGTGACCTCCTACACCTTGTATTGATTTCTGCAAGTAAATTGAATGTAATTTCTTTCACATTGCTTGGCACATATGTCACTAGTGTTGACTAGTATTTCGAAATAATGTGAAGGTCACCTTTGCCTTTCGAACTCCTTACGAGCTCCATACGAGTTGATTTTGGCAAACTCGCATGGCGTCCGGACGCCGAAGACTTGTACCAGCATCGTACGGACTTCTTAACTCGTACGAGCATCGCACGAGTGCATCTCTATAGATTGTTCGTGGTCCGTACGAGCTGTGACCAGACGCTACGAACATACAAAACCGTTAGGATTTCAAGAGCTGTGAACTCGTACGAGTTAATAATTTCGTACGGATATCGTACGAGCTTTGTGACCGTAGCATAATCGGAAAAATGATTATTTAGCAGACCGTCACAAAATATCGGCATACTGACAATTACTCACCATTACAATCACGTGCACCATTATGACGATATTGTATAATAAACTACATAACCGGTATATAAAAATCAAAACTTGCAACACCAAGACTTTAGTGTTCTGCCAAATTTTAAATTACCGAGCAGAAAAAGTATTACTTGCTTTTCTGAAATCAAAATGGTTTCTACCTCTTGTGACTTAAAGTTTTTAGTTCATCTGATTTGACGGTCTCTATTTCTTATTACGCAATGAGTGAAATTTTACGGAATGATGCATGATTTCAAATTAATGATATCAGTTTGAACTGCAAGAATGCACAATCTCAACTTCATACATTCACAAGTTTGACTTCATGAAGTCAAAATCAAGACATTGAATCCACGATTTCAGCTTCGGTCTTGTACATGTACATACTTTTTTATGTTGCAAACTCTGAAATACCTGTCGATTTCTAAGTACATTTTTGTATTTAGCTCGGGTTTATCATATCTACAGGAATATCATCAGTGCGACCTACACAAGTACTTAAATACGTAATAATAAATATTTGGAGATTGTTGGAAAAATCCGCAATGTAGCCCACCAACCAAGTAGTTCTATCCCTTCGTAGTACTCATACAATATGCATGTTGGACTAAGCCTTAGTTGCGGTTATTGACGCAATCAAATAACTGGTACACTATGAACTTCAACCTTGTGCGTACAAGTATTGTGGGCCACTTTTATTGGCTATCTGGATTTACACATAAGCTGCGTAGTAAATGATATTACGGCAATGGAGTTTGGCTTTTCAAGGGCCACTCGCTATTGTGTAAACAATTTAGCTACAGTTATTTAGATTCAATCCGCTATTATAGATACCACAAGGCGAGAGACTAAACCTGGTCCCACTTTCGACTATCGTATGACCGCAGGAAAAGAGTTGAGTGTATGTTTTCTGTGATTTTTTGGCTATTTTTACGACCGAATACAGACACTTTCCCCTTGCAAAATAACATCGAGTCCATTTTTTCCCAAAAATCATACTTTTCCAAAAAGAATGCATATTGTCCCTTCTTTCTGGTTTAAAATCAAAATAACTAATAGTATGGCTGTTAAAAAGTCAAAACAATAGATTTTTAAACTTGCAAAAGTCGTTGCTACATATGCCTTGAGTGTTTTCAGTTGGAAATAGCAAGATATGAACAATATGAACCAAAACAATATTTTAAATAATTTCCAATTGCGCAAATTGTCGCGCTAAATATTCTAAATTTTATGGGCACAGGCTGTTTCATTTTGTTCAAGAAAAATCACTGGTTTTGTGTTCAAGGTAACTATCCAGTTATAAGGATTACTTGCTGTGCAAAAATGTTTAATCACAATTCACTTCAAACCTAATTAAACATCAGATATTTATACATTACATACTGTGTGTATTATATATATTCTTTTAAATAGATCTACTTCATAATTAATTCAATATTTAACTGTTACAAGTATTATCTATATATAAATCTATTAATGTATTTAAAAAGGATGCAACTCAATTAATTTATAACTACATGGATCATTATATATACCTGAACGTATAATGTAAACATATCACTTGCCATTTCATGCCATGTCACCTTCATTCCATACCAGACTTGATTGACACCATTTAAAATTCTCGGACAGCAAACAGACACTCAAACTTCTGAAAGACATGGTGGCATCTATGAACACACTAAAATCTAAAGATACTCAGATAGAAGCTTTGAACAAGGCAAAGAAAGAAGTTCTGGACAAGGTGACGACGTTCCAGAAAGCGTTAGCCATGCTGGGGAAATCTGCTGAGTCATCACGGAATAAAGTACTGGCCGCGTACAAAGAACTGGAAAAAGACATTCTACAAGACAAGCACACTGTTGATAATATCCGTGATGATTTGCAGACAACAGACGACAATTTTAATCAATCAGAAGGTAATAGAGCCCAGACGTTTGCTTGCGCACAAAGAATGATAAAGACGGCAAAAAGTGAGATCATCAAGCAAGAATTGCAACAAGACGTCAACGTAGAGACATCTTTCATTCAAGACCAAACCTTGCCGGAGTATATGGAAACGCTACAAGGTATCGGTCAAGTACAGAAACGTGTAAAACAGAAGCCCAACCAGCAGCAGAAAAACGACCTCTATACAATCAAAGAAAGTAGAGATATTAACATTAAACTTTCTGATGATTTTATGCCATGCTGGTCTTATGGATGTTGTATGACACATGATAACCAACTCCATTCAAGGGAAGATGTCTCTTACAAGACAGTTTAAGGTGTCTCATTTTTGTTATGGTATTGCTTTCAACGATGGTAAACTTTATGTCACAAATTATAGGAGTACACTTTTTGTTTATGATATGACTGGTACCCGGTTGAAAGAAATCACTACAGACAATGGTGGAAATAATCTGTTTGACTTTAGTAGACAGGTTACCTTTAATGAAAGCGGAAACGTAATGTCGGTTGGGGGTTGGGGAAAAGGGCTTGTATGTTTTGATGGTATGGATAGTTATGCTTTCGCAATTAAAGGCTCTGACGGACATCTCGCTGATGGTGTGTGTGTTGATGGAAGAGGTAATATATTTGTTGTTGGGATAAATGCAGATTATGTGGTACAATTCAGTGAAAATGGGGAGAAAATTGGTGTTGTTGTAAAGAAAGAAGATGGGTTACTTACTCAACACTCTGATTGTTTTCACCGGGGAATGAATATAATGTTTGTTACCATGCGTTGTAGTGATGTAGTGAAAATGTATGAACTGGAGTAAACAACCATTTTGTAAGATAATAGAGCAGTACAATGTGTATGTATTAAACTAAGCCTATGTACAATACAGAATATTTATTACCACGTGGGTCAGTGATGTAGTGAAAATGGTTTACTATGATTGAACAGTACAATGTAGATCAGTAAATAATATTGTATTATATATTTGTATCATATATGTATGTGTCAATCGTATGTAAATTAGCATCCAAAACTAAAATAGCATTGCGTTTGTGCTGCCGTTGTGCGATTACACAAAATGTTTTATGACGTCATGTTATCATGCCTTCTTGATTTACCTGTTATATAAGCGATGTAATACATAAATGTATTACATTAAGGCGTGTGTTGTTATCGCCGAGTTACTTTTTGTTTTGTCGTATAAATAGACACTTATTTCAGAGATATTATTCGTATGTGTGTTCGTAAATATCTACCATGTGAAAACAAAATAAAACAATATTTTCTGATGATGTGCTTATAGCACAATTATAAAGAAATAAACAATTTATCTATATATACTTGAAAAACCACGCCGGAATGTTTTCCGTGTTTGTGCACAATCACCATTTACATATTGTCAAGATCGTGAATTCATGAAGAAATCCATGAATTGGAATTCACGAATTCACGATTTCAGCTTCGAACTTTTAAAAAAAAACGTGTACATACTTCGGCTTGTTTCAGACTTACCTCTGACATACCTGTCACTCGTTTACTATGTAGTTCGGCTTCATCATGTGTACAGGAATAGTGACCTCACACATATACATACTTAAGCAATTATATGTATAAATAAATAACTATACCTGATTTATATAGCGCACGTTCTACGGTGCTTTATACACATATAGTGTGGCAGCCACAAGGGCGCAGGTACATCCTCTACCAGTGCAGATACAGCATGATCTGACTAGAGGGACAGACTGAGACAAAGTCCCTGCAGGGAGACAGAAGGACATTATATACAGGCAGAAGTGTGCCCAGCTCTAATTTTGAATAAACAGCCTGGTTCTTTAATGTGCCCGGTGTATAGCACCGATACACAGCTTCATGGCACCCTCAACCAGATACTTTGTAGTTAAGACGGGAAACGCTATAAATAGAATTTCCTAAAATGCAAGTTACCACACAGGGATTAAACTCTTGGATTGACAGCCACAGTGCGTTATCACTGAGCTATTACCGCTATGTAAGTATGAATAATATATTCATGTTTGGAGATTATTGGAAATATCTGCAATGTTGCCCACCAAGTAATGTTTATCACTTCGTAGTACTAACTCATACAATGGATGTTGGACTAATTAAATTGTGGTTTTTAAGTAACGAGTACACTATGAAGTCAACCTCATGCATATTAGCCATCTGGATATACACATATTAAGAGCAGTTCTCTGAGAGCACCAAATTATTTTGGCCACGCAATCTCTCAGATTTTGATAAAAATGTGTTAGTTGTGTAGATCGACCCCATATTTTAATTTCAATTTTTTTTCGTTTCTTGAAATTCCTCTCCGTTTCCATAGTAACGGGTCTTAAAGTTGGGAAAATGTGAAAAAACGTGAAAAACAGACCTGTTCTCGAAATAATAAGTATTTTCCCAACAATTGTTATAACACCTGATATTCAAAGTTATATTTATAAATTGAAATAAATTACCTAACAGTTGATGGCAAAAGAAAACAAATATATGCTTTAGTAATTTTTTTATAGCCTGTTAAACGCGAAGTTGTGAGGCAAAAAACATGATTTTGTGGTCTGTTTTACCTGCATTTATACAATATTCGCAGCACTACTCAATATAGCGATTAATATAGATGAATGAGCACAGAATCAGTCTACAAGTATAAAGAAAAACATTTGTGGGCACTCTAAAAACAAATCTACAACTCGAGTCAGAAAATTGACAATTTTGAGAAATTTGCTGTAATTTGGTGGTCTCTTGCCTTAATTAATGTCCAGGATGCTCTCCCTTGCAAAAAAAACTCTTCAATTCAAAATGGCGGACATTTGACTTTTGTTTCATATAGTCAAACTATTCTTTAGATTTACAGTATTGATAGGGTGACAGCAAGCTGTTTTGATCAAGCTTAAGACAGGAACCATCAGAAAATAAGTGTTGCAGAAGTTATATTGTATATTACTGTGATTTTCACTGAGACATAGCCATTTCTGGGACAGATTTTTTGACAGACGACTGAAAACAGTGTAGGTGTCAGAGACATAAATGAACGAACTGATGTTTTATCTAATTTTAACGGTTCAGAGTGTTAATAAATTTTGGTTGACCATCTTAAACTACAAAATGAATAGAAAAGAAGAGATACAAGGCGGGCTTTACTTGGCACAGCTGCACTGAAACTGGCATGATAGTTCAAGGATTTGCCTCAGTTGGAAGTTGGGGTATTGCAATGACAATGGAAGTTTTCAGGTAGATCTTTATCTTTGTCTGTACATAAACAATAATAGTTTTTGTTGTCTCTTAAAACCCCTTAAACATTAAATATCTTTCAGACTTGTAAGGGTTCATCGCATAAAACTTTATCCCCTCCCCACCAAAAAAATGTGGGGGCATGTATAGATTTAAGTGTCCTTCCATCCCAAAATGTTGTGCTGTCCGTAACTTGAAATGTAATTGCTACACTCATTAAACTTACTAGAAATTGATCAATATTATTCAGCATGTGTTGTTGTGTATAGCTATATATTTTATTCAGATTTTACCAGTGATATTTGCAGAGTTGTTGCCCTTGAAATTATGAAATTTGATGAATTTTTTCTTATGTCATCCACAACTTAAAAAGTAATTGTGCTATTGTCATCAAACTTCATATGAATATTTGTTTGTTTGTTTGTTTGTTTAAATGTCATTCCATCATTAATTTCTTTTTATTTTAAACATTGAACTTGTTCAAACTTCAAACTGGTTCAGTTTGAGAAAAAGAGCCGGTGGTGAATCCAGGAGGAGTCAGTGAAATCTCTGTGAAAAGCTCTGTTTACACATACCCGGCTTCAGTATTAATAGGCTAGTATTTATAATATTTACATTAAAAGTATGCTCTGCACTAAGTGTTTGCATCATTTGTTTGCAACATTGGAACCATGAATATTATCAGGAATACAAGCATGATTTTACCTGACAAATACAATGTAGATTCCTTTCTTTCAGTTTATAGTTCCCAACATGTGTGCTGAAATATGCTGATTAGAAATACATCAAACAGATCAATCTATCTGGTAAGTGTCCTTTGCTTATGTTGTATTTAAATAGTTATGCAAATCATATATGCCATACTATTACTAGATCTGCATTAGTATATGGATAGAGTTTTCTAACAAAACATCCCAGCCATAATTATTTGTTTATGATAAAAAAATATTTTCAAATAATGCATGACTGCTTAAAGTGGGTGACTGTTTAATACAAGTGGCTACTGATAGAGGTTCAACTGTATACATACTAGTCTATATATGTCTAAATATGTACACTCTGTCTCATTAAATAGTTAGATTCAATTCAAACAACTAGAACACAATAACCTCAGAAAAGTATTGGTCAAGTATTATGCTGAAGTTATGAACATGAATTGCTAAAGAACACCAACAACAATTTGTAATGTCAGCTGCAATGTTGTAAAATCACCTATGCTATGGTCTGTTTATAATTGTTCTGCTGTTTCTTTTCATGATTTATTGTTATTATGTGTATTTCAAATCAAAACCTACACCATTACAGAGTTTATTTTCTTTCATTTTCAGAAATTGGAACTATAAAGTACATGTATCTGGTTATCATTGTGGTGACTTGACAGAATACAGGTACATTTATAAGTATAATATAAATAAATAATAAACTTAGTTTATAATCTATGTTAGGAGTCAGTCTGCAAATAAAATGTGTTTCTTTCTTCAATTGGGATTTATAAATTGAAATGGACAGCATTTTTGTCAAAAGATCCATGCCTAAGATTGTTATCATTCTTCTTCAACAAAGATTTTGAACCTTTCAATGTACTGTTACATTGTTGGTCTTAGTTTTAAATACATCTTATAAACAGTATGATGTCCTGTGCTTCTTTGGAATAAACTCATTGACAAACATGGGACTTCTTAATTTTAATGAGATGTATATAAGAAATAATACATGTCTAAGTAACTGTGATAATTATAATTATGACCTCCCTGACAATACCATGACTTTTAATTAATCATTGTTTGGAAAGGTAAGTTTGAATTGTATTTTTCTATTTTGTCAAGGTTCTTTTTCCTTTTGTTTTCCAGACTTTTCAAGGCTTCAAAATCATACACTAAAAAAGATGTTCAGTGCAATATATGGCTACATGGATCATGGACACTTGATCACCATTCTAGTGCATACTACATATCTATTCAAGAACTAGTGACTGAATTTCACCAGAAAAAGTTCATCCGTTCTTTTACATAGTGTTTAGAATTACCTTAATGAAAAGTTTATATCTGAGTGAAACTTTTAATAAGATGATTCAAACTGACTAAACTTTTTATGCACCAGATAATTTGTTTGAGAAACAGAATTGGCTCATGCACAAAACTGTCTTATAAATGATTTTGGTTTAAACAAAGGTTTTATATATAGACCATTTTAATGAACTGTAGTACAAACAAATTGTTTTGGTCCTCAACCCCTCTATAAGCATGATTTATTAGTTGATTTCTTGTCTACAATTATATTTGTCTGATATTTAATATGCAGAGAACATTATGAATGCCTACTATAATCACTAATCTAAATCTCGGCGGACATTGATACATGTATATTCTGTGCAATAAGCTTGTAAATGTATTCATGCATAAAGGTTGAGGACCATGCTAATTTGTTCCAGCTATACCCTAATGCTCAGATGCCATATTTTGCAGTTCAGTCTATGAAATATATACAATACACATGTACATTGCATATCCTATTAAACAACTTCAACATTGAATGACTTGCATTGACAAATAATTATAAGCCCACAAAACTAAGTTTGGGAGTATAAGTGTTCAAACTTGTCCGTCTGCTGGTCGGTCTGTTTTTAGTTTCCAGATAATTACTTTAGTAAAGAATGAGATATTGTGATGAAACTTGCTGTATTGGTAGTTTACATAAATATGCCACCCAAGTTTGAAAGTGGGAACGAAGGGGTCAAGGTCACAGTCAAGGTCACTTACTGAAAACAGAAACTCTTTTTCTAGACGATAACTTTATTTAGGAATGAAATATTGTGATGAAACTTGCTGTATAGGCTATTGTAGCTTATGTGAATTTGCTGCTCAAGTTCAAAATTGGGGACAGTGGGGTCAATGGCACTGTTACAAAACGAGATTTTGTGATAAAACTTTTTGTATAGGTAGCTGGTGTGAATGCACTGCTAAGTTTGAAAGTGGGACTGGTTGGGTCGAGGCCACTGTTATTTAAAATAGAATATCAGTTTCAGCTTAAAAACAGTTGTTAGGAATGAGATACCATGTTGAATTCTTTTGTTAAAGTAGTTTGTGTGATGATTAAGCAGCATGGTTAGAGTTGTACTTAGTTGTTAAGCTTTCATGAAAATGTGGTTCTGTAAGAAGGCGGTGCTGTTGGGGTATTATTCGTCACCGTGTCATGTGTGGCAATTCTAGTTTCGCATTTATTATTTCATGTAGTTGTACTGGTTGAAATTATTCTAATAAAAAATAAAACTTCTGTTTCTGTTGTATTTTTATATTATGACTATTTTATTTCTTTAATATACCATACATGTAGTTGTCCATTTATCAGTAATAGTAGCATTAGGATTATATAATGAAAATGCATCTCCTTGTGAAGCTGAACAGATAAAGCTAAATGAATATAGCAAATGTGGACCATGGGAAACCTTTTCATCTATGAAAATAGGAATCTACTTCATTTAAATCATTTGACAGCATGATCATAATAGTAATTCTGCAGCTAAAATGGCTTTCAGATAGATACAACTACACATGTTTGGCATTTTTCACAAATGGTTGCCATGGTAACTGCTGTGAATTATATCTTTGCCACTCAAAGTAAACATTAGAATGATGCATAATAAAAACAATTTGAAGCCATGACCTTTAAAATCATTTTCAATGTTTCTTTTACCATGGCAACCACAATTTTCGTCAAAGTGAAGCATTAATTAATAGGCTTCATCTCAACATTGATCACACATAATGCACATAGTGTCACCATAAATTGTCACCCTAGCATTGATAATTTTTGGATTATACAAAGATAGTAGTGTAACTATTTCAGTATCCATAGCAACCACAATTTTTGTCAGAATAAAAAATATTTATGTGTACACGATATTCTTATAGACACCTTTCCATATACTAAGTTTCATAAACCTAGCTTGGAAACTGTATGAGTTATGGCAGGATCCCAGATTTTGAAGTATTTTTACTGTTTTCGTATCCATAGCAACCACAATTAGCAGCAAAATTAAAATCAATTAGATTTGCACAATCTCTTTATTGGCCCCCACCCACATACCAAGTTTCATAAACCTAGCTTGGAAACTGTTCAAGTTAAGTCATGATCCCGATTTTTGACGGATGGACGGACAGACGGTAGGGGCCTAATAAACCCTATATATATTCTATGAAGAACCTGTGAACCTAATAAATAATACAAATTAATAAGAATATGCATTATTTTGCCATAAAGATGAATAAGTAATGCTACTAGAATGTTTTCCAGCATATATGACAACTCAGAGCGAATAAACAAACATTTTGGGGTATTTTTTATAAATGGTTGCCATGGCAACAGCTGTGAAAGTCATTTTTTGCAAGCAAATTGAAATTAAAATGAAATGCTACGAACATAGAATGTTTTTATCATGGGAAAACACATATGATATAACATTTAAAAAATAATAGCATCTTGTCTTAGAAAGAGAGGTAATCAAGAATTTGCACAGTACAGATTTGTGGTCATATTTGGTGTTTTCTTAAAAAAAAGTTTCCGGAGTGCCCAGCGATTTTATTTCATTATATGATAAACAAAGGTTAGGTTTTTCAGAAAATATGCACCACTGTGCCTAGTTTTGCTGCGTTGTAAATTTATATTACTTTAAAAAAAAAATTGTCGTTTTTAACATTTTTTAAAAAAATGAAATTCGGCGAAAGTGCCTACTTTTGTAACAACCATTGAACAGTATTTAGTCAACGTAAAATTTTGACTATGCTTTATTATGTTTACCTGATAATATATTTATCCAATAATGCAGACTTCATTTTACTGTATATATATTCAGTTTTCCAGCAGGGTTAGTACAAAACTGGTGTTTTACGGAAAATTTTCTACCTCAAATTACCCTATTTTGACCAAAAACTTCAACACCCGTTACCATGGTAACCAGAAGTGTTAGGAATAAAATGAACCTCAATACTTTGTATGTGCATGGATACGACCAAGTCCTGAAAGTTTCAGGAAAATCGGTGACTATGCGTGCCGCACCCCTTCTTTAAAAATTTGGTTTTCCCAGAGAACTGCTCTTAAGCTGCAAAGTAAACAATAGCCTAGTGGTTGAGCGTTCGCTTCGAGTGTGGGAGGTCATACCATAGACGAAATAATAATGGTACCAAAAATTCCCTTGCTGGGCGCTCAGCATAAAAGGGAAACTGGCTTCTCTTCTCTCATACCCTCGTGGCGATGGATAACATGGTGTCGAGAGTGATTAATATAAGTTGGAAAAACTTGTTTCACAATCGACCTTAAATAAATTAGTATAAACTAAATAAACTAAGTAAACGATATTACGGCAATGGAGTTATACAATTTATCTGTTGTTACTGGATTCAATCCGCTATTATAGATACCATAAGGTGCGACACACTAATTCAACTTATCGCAGATTATCGTTTGACATCACTACTGTAGCTGAAGATCTTTGATCGTTTTATACCTAAGTGTCTGATACCAAAACTTTCCGTGATTGACGTGGAACGATACGTTTGTAAGACATCATACATGTCTCTCAAGAATACATGTTTAATAACACAGTGGTCATTTTTATACACATAAATCAGTAACTATCGTCTGGTTAATATGTTTTATTCTGGAACTGATTTATTTGATGTGCGCATCATGTCCACACCTAGCATTGCATGTCGTCTGTTATAAGATGTTAGCGTGACAAAATGTGATAAATATACGAATTGTTGTCATATTTAAAGTTATTTATCAACCCTTATATCAGTAAACCACTATCTTGTTGCAGTTTGTGTGTATATTGTTACAAGGAAGAAGATAATGTAAAGATAAACTTTGTGGCGATGTTTTCTTCAATTTGTTGACTGTGGACATTCCTTAACCTCAAATTCTTCCTGTTAACATGTTAACAGTTTCATATTTAATGCAGGTAATCGAAGATATAATCTACAAAATCACATTTACAATAGAAGTGTTGATATAGGAAACATTACATGAAGAAACAGAGTTTCGGCATAACCTTAAACTGAATCTATCATACATCACACACACACATCCACACACACACACCGTGTATAAACACAGAGATATTCATTCACTGTAGTTCAAACATTTTCACGTGAGTTCCACTCATGGTAACAAACATTCTATTCAATCTCTGATGGAAACACACTGAGAGAGGAGATTGTAATCTGTCTCCTGGCTTCACAACTACACCAACTTTCTCCCCATTCTCACTGAATTGTACCACATTATCTGAGGTACACCCAACTACAAACACATTCCCTCTTCCGTCAACACACACACCATCGGCAAATTTATTGTCAGCATCATCAACAGTGTATAAATAATTTCCCACACCATCCAAACATACAAGACCTTTGTCACCATCACCAACGACCATTCTACTTCCGCTCTCATTGAAAGTAATATGTCTGATTTTGCTGAACAGATTATTCCCGGCAATGTCTTGTGTAATAGTTTTCAGTCGGGTACCATTTCTATCATAAACAAACAGTGTTTGACCCCAATCTGTTACATAAATCTTACTCTCATTGAAAGCAATACCACAACACTCATGACACAGTTTGATTTGTCTTGTTTGGGTCATCCTGCCTTGAATTGAAAAAAACTGGATCTTGTTCTCACGCTCACATGCAACAGCAACTTCGTGTTTACTGACGCAGCATACGCCATTTGGTGTAGAATCCATAGTACAATAGTCAACCACTGACATAGTTTGTATATCAACACGTTTGAGTTTCTTATTGTTGTAATCAGTGACAAGGAGCTGATCATCATGTGCCAAACAACATCCACGTGACCCGCATGTCTTAGAATCATCAGGCAGTTTAATGTTGATATTGTGTCTTCGTTTGATTTTGTAGAGAACGTGTGTCTGTTTTTCATGTCTCTGTACCTGACCGACGACGTGAACAGCTTTCAAATAGTCCATCAACTGATGATCAGGATTGAATGATATCTGTATGTTTGCACTCTCGTGCATTTCTTGGTTAATCCTCACATCGTCTGCTTCTCTTAACATTTCTTGACCGAGTTTTGTGCACACAAAACGTTCGGCTCTATTTCCTTCCGCTACATTCAGCTTCTCGTCTGTCGCATTTAAATCATCACGAACGCCATCAACAGTGCGCTTGTTATTTATAAGTTTAATTTCTATTTCTTTGTATGCAGCTTCAACCTCTTGTCTGGATGCGTCAGCAGCTTTTCTTACAATGGCTTCTAACGCTTTCTGGAATGTCGTCACTTTGTCTAGTTCTTCTTTCTTTGCTTTGATCAATGTTTGAAGCTGGGTATCTTTAGATGTACTTGTTTTTTCCAAAGAGACCATCATGTTGTTCAGGAAACATTGTGTCTGTTTGCAGTCAGATAGTTTAAATATGGTGCCGATCATGTCTGGTATGGAATGAATGTGACTGTCCTTGCAGAGCCTGCAATGTATAGTAGTAGGTCATGATATATAAACACATACATGTACAAGTATTTCGTCGAGTAATTCTGCCGAACTAATTTTATAGACCATATGGTGTCGTTGCATAAGCTAAGCGCTTCCGATCGCCATTATTTAATGACATCCCATCCAATTAAATATCGTGGACATGGAAAGCGCTACGAAATGTCTTGCTAGGTTTACGGACATCATATTTCAATTTGACCTGAACCATTATCAAACAAGTATATCATCAATTACATTTATTTCTATTTGTCCTGACCCTTTATCAAACAATGAAGTACAGATATCGGCGTTAATTAATTAATAAATGCGCATGTATAAATTAATCTATATAATTATATCATATCCAATGCACATACATGTATGCAGACATGGTGATCATGACTTTCCCGGTATCAATGAAAAACAACTACATGTACTCGTATATATTTCGTATTAGGAAATAATGTGAATTTTATGTTACATGTAGCATGAAATACTGTTTTTGTTTAAAGCCCTATAATTAATTGACTGTATACCAATCTTTAGATTACCATCCACGTGATTTATCCTCGTAATAGTGAGGCTCTACTTGTAAGATAGCTGGATTCCTGGTTTGAGCAAACTGGTTACTGGTATGTAATGACTCAGGTCGACATTAACTGGTTAGGTATATTATACATATTATCAGTAACAATGTATCGATGATGTGTATAGCCGTGTTATCGTATAGTGGGGTTTATATCAATATACCATAATAATGACTACAAAACTACACGGAAAGCAACAAAACAAAATAACATGAACAGTATTTAGTTTGGTTTTAATTAAGAGAAGGCAGTACTCAACGGAAACAGCTAAACGCGAAAGTCACAAAAAGGGACATACAAAAAACGTAAAAAATCCAGATCATCAATAACACAAACAGAACAAGAATATGAGACTTAACCGCTACACGCCCTAATTTCTGGCCCCGACCTCCTGAAACATCTCAATCTGAGCAAGATCTCATCTCAAATATTGTCATGTGACTTTATTTCAATTTTTATGCGAGCCAACAAGCCGTAAAATGTAAGCTTTCGTTTATAGAGTCGTATCTTACTATATACTCATTTGAGCCAGTCTCCAGGCCCCGATCTGCCGAAACATCTCAAGTTAAAAATCTCAACTCAAACTGAGATTTTGCTAAACTCAGAGTTGGAATTAGAGATAAATATTAAGCTCATGCTCTTGAAATGTTACTGCAATAAACTCAGAATAACATTTCGGTTGAGTGATGCTATTTTTGAGTCCAGCCTCGCATAAAAATTAAAATAAAGACACATGGCAATATTTGAGATGAGATCTTGCTCAGATTGAGATGTTTCAGGAGATCGGGGCCAGGAAAACATTTGATTTTAACAAAAACTATTTTGAGTTTTTTTTATAATTTAGAAAAATTATCATATTGAAGCAAAAAACTAAAATAAAGCGTGCCCAAATTTTTGAATGTTAATGACGTTACAGTTGTTTTTTTGTAGAGTACATTGTATCACATTTTAGAATTATGTTTTAAATTTTGAAATATATTATCAAAGTTCATAGATGTTTGTATTATTTAAAGAAAGATTACTACTGTTCTAAATTACTCTTCGTTTTTCTCAAGCTGAGTAAGTTTCAGAAAGTGATAACCATAGTAACGAAGTTAATAATTTCAAAATTGTGGCGACTTCTTGTTTGTTTGTTCGTTTGTTGAGGACTGTATAGTTTAATTTTTCTCTGAAACCACATTGGAATTGCTTTTTATTTATTCCTTTTTGTGTCTTTTGTTAAAACTATATAACTCTGATGAAATACAACACCTTTTCAAGTTAACACTTGTATTTTTAATTTTCACAAATTCATTTACTGTATTTTAAATTTTATAATGATGACAGAAAATATTTCATTTATTTATTATCAAATAAATTGACCTCATCCGTAGAGTCTTATCTTAAATGTCACCGACCTATACAAGAACATTCGTCTTATATACTGTCTCTACGCGCCAAAGAAAATTTCCATTGGCGCAAATAATTGGCGCATAAACAGTACAAATATTGGCGCATTAAACAATGTTCTATGATGAAGTGAAGCAAGTAATATGGCGCACGTATTCAACCGAAACTTAATATTTGTATAACATATCAACATATATCTTATGCTTAAAAACATATCAATGAAATCAACAACTGCATTTGTGCAGAAAACAAAGACCCTAAATGTCAATCTGTGTACTTTTACGACAAACATACTTCATGAGAAAATTTTAAAGTTAAGGTATATACAATTATGTTGTACTAATGGGTAAATTACTTAAAATTGAATCAATAGATATGCAACATTTTTTTTCTTTTTTTAGAACTTAATTTTTCAAAACGTAATACATACAGTAACGTTAATTACATTATGTCAAACTATATTACAGGTTTTCCTCTAGACTGGCATATTTTCAATTACTTTTCAAAAATAAATTTTCAAAAATAAACTGAATATTTTCAACGCGTTGATAATACTATCAAATACCATATCTGAGTATTCTTTGATGCTTTAAACAAGAATACATTTGATGATACCGGTAACTTACAATGACAGAACTCTTTGGAGACCAAACTAACATGGAAAATAAATGGAAATACCCGTGAAAGCACCTCTACCCTCCCCAGGGTAGCGTGAAACATTGTATTCCATCAGACAGAGACTACGACATAATACTACACAAAAATCATATTATTTCCTTATACGAGTGCTTACGAAATATACATGTACATGTAGTTGTTTTGTATTGACATACACCCATACCAGTGAGTGATATGATTAAAACGAGTATGGTATAAAACCAACATATAAAGGTTTATCATAACCTTAAAAGATACAAAAGAAATTACCTGTGATCTTCAAAGAAACACGTAGAACAGCCGACAACATCGTGACCTTCACAATACATGTCCAGTACTTTGCCTTTATGCTTGCTACATCGTTCTGTAGGAAACTCCGGCAAACTTGAAGGCTGACCACTCTCTTGTTTTCCTTGGTTGACATCTAGAAGATTGTGACTTCGTAGTGCAGGAAACTTGTGGGCGTCGGTACACAACTGACAACAATATCTGCTACATTCCACACAATACTTCACAGCTTCCAATGTCTTGTGGTCTTCTGCACAACTTGTGCACAGGAAATCAAATGTTTCTGTCGACATTTTTTCCTCATAACTCCGTGAAAACGCCATTTTTCCCTGTTTGACTTTAATTTGTTTTTATAATTTAATATGATCACGACTAATACACCTACGCGGTTTGGTTATTTCAGATAAAATGCAGTGTAACCGTCTCGTAAATTGTTTAGAAACATATACATGCATATTTCCATTTAAAATTGATTGCATGATAAATCTACACTCACATGTAACAATCAACTATGGATACCTTAAATAATACCGAAGAAGGAAATTAAATCGTAGACACGCAAATTAAATAAGCCACGGTGTAACATAAGTAGACAGAACTTATAAGACTATGCATACTGACAATCAATACTTTTGTACGAGTACAATAGGTGCGTACACTTATGATATCCATAGTTACCATAGTTGCAGGGGTTTCGTCCTGTAAGCGAAGCTCTAGGGTAAAGCTGCACATTTTTGCACCTATTGAAATTAGTTTCTCTGGCTAGTTTTGTAAAATCATTAATATTCACGAGGATTAAACTTGTGAATAAACAAGTCCTCTCCATTATCCTCCGTTTTCCTTTGGTTTTAGCCACCATCAACATCCTACGTTTGCAAAAAAAAACTTTGGTGCAAGCTCGGAAAATGTTTAGAACAGCATAGTTGGTCTTTAATCAAAAAGCATATTGTGTTGGTTAGTTCTTTATTGTTTTGTCTGTGAAGTTAATTGGTAAAACAATATAGCTATTTAAATGACCCGGGATGTGCTTGTCTTAGTTTTATAATGTTTCCACTGGAGTTGAATGCCCAAGAAGTCAGGCCCCAATTCCACGAAAAAACTTGAGTCAGCTGAGACTGTTATTTAGAATTTATTATTTATTATAAAATATGCTACTTTAAATAGCAGTCTCAGCTGAGCAATTTCGTGGTATTGGGGCCAGTGATCCTATGCCGTAGGGCTTATACGTGGGCCACTTAAAAAGTATTAATCAGTGGCCAATAACACGTTTAACATTCAATAAATGTGTATAAAAGTGGACATTTTCTGAAAGATCTAACCTTTGCCTAGCTTACCAATGAAATGGACAACATGGCTGAATTTTTTTTATCATAAATGGGGGTATAACAATACCCCACCCACTTTTTAAAAGTTGGGATGGGACATAAAATTTTGTAATAAAAAATAAAATTGAGGTAAAATTGATTAAAATCGTCCGACGACTGAAACTGCATATCATAATCTAGAAAGATTGACATATTAAGAATAAATTAGTGTTTATTTAGCTAGTACATATCTAATATTCATTAGGGTGTAGGTGTGGTATTTTGAGTCCCGGGTGTGACTTGTTTCTACTGCTATAGTTTGATAATAATTTAATGTTTTCAAAATTGTGGATTGTCATTTCAGAGTACAATGATACATATTGCAAATGATCAATTTCATTTCAATCAACCAGAATGAAATTTGAAAACAACGCTCAGAAACCGTATGAGCCCGTATAACACAATGTTCTTACGTTTTTGTGAGATATTTTTTGGCCAGTGCTTTAAACCAGGTTCTGTTTGAATATCAATAAAATAGAAATACATTAATATTAAATGATGAAAATACCCCGAATGTGTAGCTGAAGGATTGGTCTTTAAAAAATGTACACTTTTAATATAGTCAGAGGCAATGTTGTTGATTTATCGCCCACTGATTAATACTTTTTAAGTGGCCCTCGTATACAGTATACATAAGGTCGTTGAAGAAATAATATTTTTTGAAGGATTCAAAGACTTAGTGAATTATTTTCGGATTAGTACATCAACTAATGCATAGTTATATATACACGTAGTTTTATTTAAATTCTTTACTAATGTTTAACATAAATTTATTTACGTCAAATGCCGTCAGAGAGTGAAGCGCCTTGTTTTTTTCAAAAGGCCCATGCCTCACTGTCTTGTTTTTGTTACAAAATCACTTAAGATGGCTTAATTCCATAAAAATAGATTCATGAACATAGGAAATGTATCCTAGTTTTTCATGAATCCCACATAATGGAACCATATATTTTCCAATCTTTGGGGTGGTAGTCGCCGATAAAATTCGCCCTAAGTTTGCGAACGGTGAATTCGTAACGGTTTGACACTGGCGTTTATACACTTAAAACCGCGGGAAATCCGAGCGCAATTTTTCCCCTCAGTAATCCAAAAGCGGGACAAAGAATTTACCGTATAATCACGAAATTCACGATGTTGAGTGTGAAAGGTCTCTCAGTAGGTAAGAATCAAATGAGCAATTATTTTTTATTGAAACTTGATTGTTTACTTTGGTGTATTCGATGATTTCGTCTCGTTACTGTTTACACTAGTACGAAGTGTATTTGACTTCGGTTAATCAACATTTCGGATAGTGCCAGGGGAATTTGTAATTTTTAATAAAAAGTAATTTTAGGATTGACATTGGGAGACAACATTCCAAAACTACGTGATTTAGTATAAAATTATGTAAAATGTTTCATAATCACCAACACGGACAGTCTTTCAGTGTCGCTGCTTGTTGAATAATTTTGTAACTGAAGCGCCTAATTGCACTAAAATGTTGTTCAAAGACAAGTGCAGCTAGTAGGGGTGAGAATCATCAACCTAGGCCTCAATCATTCAATTCAGTCGACAAGAGGTCAGCTGGACTTTGAGCTATAGTTCCAGAGTCTGACCGCATAGACAGATAATAAAATTAAGCTGTCTCCAAGTGGCTGCTCTTTCATTTCTGACGGTCCAGCCACTGCCTGCAATTGGTTTGACTAACCGCAGAGGGATGCAGGTTTCATCAATTTGGTTTATATATAAACATCGGTATGAAAATAGGGATCAGGAACTTGGTCAGGGGTTTCATTTGACCCTGGCGTATGGGTTTTGACAGTTGAAATTGCCAAAGCACCACATTTTGCCCCATTGACAGTTGAAATTACCAAAGCACCACATTTTGCCCCGTTGACAGTTGAAATTGCCAAAGCACCACATTTTGCCCCGTTGACAGTTGAAATTGCCAAAGCACCACATTTTGCCCCGTTGACAGTTGAAATTGCCAAAGCACCACATTTTGCCCCGTTGACAGTTGAAATTGCCAAAGCACCACATTTTGCCCCTCGTTTTATAACTTTTGAAATTCAGAAGCTAGTGGAACTACTGTTGCTGTGTTTCCTTTGGTAGTAGTGGTGAAAGGGTTGTATCTGCTTAGATGATAGAAATTAGAGGTTTTTGAAGTTTTAAGAAATTCCTGAAGTATTCTTAATTTCTGTCTTTGATTTCAGGAAATGTTCAACCCACCCAGAAGAGGCCACCTCGGGCAAAAAAGCCATTTACAGTGAGTAGAACCTTGTCATCAGATGGCATTTCCCATCAATTACTAGTCTATTGGGAAGATCATGATTCGTAATGTGAAGTGCCCACCAGTAGTCTATTGGATAAATAGACAATAAAAACCTAGAACAAGTTATTATTATTATTATTATAGTATCAAAGATCTAAATATACATGTATATTTAGCTCTTTGTGAGTATTGATTATTCACCAATAGCATGCTGGTGGGCACATGCATGCTGGTGGGCACATTTGTTTATGGATACCATTCCAATACCCTTGTATATAAAGATGATCTCTTTTTTGGGCATTTCACTGACTGTCTTATGTGCAATCAATGGTTATCCGGTTTTATCCCCAGTGATTTTTTTTGGCTATTTTTAGGGCCAAATACAGGCCCCTTCCCCTAGCAAAATAACCTCCATTTTTCCCAAAAAATCATAATTTTTTCCCAAAAAGTAGGCATATTTTCCCCCTTTTGTGCTCGCAGGTTTCAAAGCAACAACAGTTTATATGTAGCTGTTTAAAAATCGAAACAATATATTTTCTAACTTGCAAAGGTTGTTGCAACATATGAATAGTGTATTATCAGTAGAAAATACAAAATATGACCACTTTTAACCCAAACAAACTTTTTTAATAATTCCCAATTTTGCGAATTGTCGCGCTAAAATTTCCCAATTTTAAAGGCACAGGCCGCTTAATTTTCTTCAAGAAAAATCACTGCCCTGTCTAATTTCCCAATGACCTCCGGCTTCAAGGGAAGAATATAAGATGCAGAAATGTTTGGGTGATTCAAGGAACCGGAGACTTCTTGGTTTGCTAACGTGCCTGGTGTATAGTACCAACACACAAGAGACTACAACCTGTAAATTTTAGTTCGGTGGGAAAAACTGAAAAGCGTTCCAGAATTTAAATGGTTCTGGCCGAGATTTGCACCAGAGACCTCATAAAACAAACTTGGTTGATTTTGTGCACTAATGTTTCTCCGACCCAATTAGGCAAAGGTATGCCAGGTGAACTTCAGACTGCAAGCAGGCGAAATCTCAGCTCAAATTAAGAGTTTGCTCAAATGGAAGTCTGATTTTGAAATAAATCAAGTTCAAGCTCATGAAAATTTTCCTGTATTCAACTCAGAATAATGTTTCTGTTTTGTGATGCAAAATCTGAGCCATGCCTTTCATGGAAATTAAGTCAAAGACACAATGAAATATTTGAAATGAGATTTAGTTCAGATTGAGTTGTTTCGGGAGATCAGGGCCAGATCGGATTTATGACCCAGGTGTTAGGCAGTTGTCCATGACATTAATTTATATACATTTGGATGTTTTGACTGTTGTTTCAGGTCGCTGTCGAAGGCAATATAGGAAGTGGTAAATCAACATGTCTGGAATACTTCAGGAAACAGAAACAAGTGGAGGTATAAATAATAAACTTGTACACTTTAATCATTTAACATCAGGCCTAAAATAAAATATTGTTTGTTTCCCCATCCCTACCTACCTGATTAAAAAGGGCCCTACCCAAAATATTTTATTGCCCAAATTGAAATAATTTTTTTTTTTATTAAAAATTAGAAGTGAAAAATGAATATTTTGTTTACTGGCTCCTTAAATCTTACCATTAAATTTAAGACTGGTGGTTTTCACCTTAGAGTTAATTCTAAATTTCATTATTGTTGGTTTTCACCTTAGGGTTAATTCTAAATTTCATTATTTGTATGTCTTAACCAATAACTATCATACTGAAACAGTTCAAAAATTTTTTTACCCTACCTACCTACCTATTGTAAATCTGCTAGGGTCGGGGTGGGGAAACCAAGAATATTTTAAGTTCGGCCTCATATACTCTAAAATCACATATTTTCATGGGTATTAGAGTTCGTGGATTTTGGTAAAAATTGCAATTTTTTGGGATCGTTAATTTGTGGATTTATATGAAACATGGAAAGGTGAACCCATCAGGCCTTGACACTAACTATTTTGGGCACTGGTCCGACAGGGCAAAAGCGCCAAATTTGTAAATAGGACAGTTACTGGTCCTCCAGAATTTTCACTGGTCCTTCTGGATTTTCACTGGTCTCGGACCAGCGGACCAGTGTTAGTGTCGAGCCGTGCCCATATTGTGTATTTGGGAGGTTGATTAATCATAGGGATTATATTTCATGGTTAAGAACGAAATCAATGAAAATTCTACTCTCTTTCAAAAAATAATGATTTTACTGTCAATACAGGACTCATTGCTTTTTGAGACTGGGCCCTGGACCAGGGGCTGTGTCAGGGGGGAACATTGCAAAATTATATGTTTTCAGGATGAGGGACTCCAACTGATGTTGCTTGGGTACTTATCCAGCACTCGAGGCTGTGGCTATTGTCAGAGCTACATATAAGATTTTAGTCTTATTGGGTATTTTACAGCCTAATAATATTTGATTTGGGTTTTGACAAATTTTAATTGGATATTCAAAAAAATCTATTTAGAAAATGAACAATCCATGTACTAGTTATACTATGACACTGTTCTATATTTCACCCTTGTAAGGTCACAGGTAACTGTATCATTGATAGAGTAAAAAAATGAAATTTTTGTTAGCTTAGATAATATAAATTTATATAATTTTTTTTTTTTTTTTATCAATGATACAGTTTCCTGTGAGTAAGGTAGCAGCTGATTGTTGCTCTAGTCTAGTCTACATTGTCATAGATGTAAAGTTGTAGTCTGGTTATATCTGGATACACATAGTCACCATTGATTTATCTGTTTGTAGGTTGTTCCAGAGCCTGTGTTCAAGTGGAAAGATGTTAAAGGATACAATACTCTGGTATGTCACTGACTGACGGCTGACTGACATCAATTTGTTTTACCATAAAAGCATTTTATGTGTCATTTTAGGAACCAATGACAAAAAAGAATATAGGATGATTGAATTGTTAATCAAAATAAATGAATATATTCAAGATTTATATATCGCCCTTTTCATCAGAACACATGTTCTAAGGCGCTTGACATATAGTGTTGCAGCTACAAGGGTGCAGGTGCATCCTCTACCACTGCAGATACAACATGATCTGACCTGAGGGACAGACAGAGAAAGCCCCTGAAGGGAGAGCATGCATGTCCGGCGCTGCAGAAGTGTTCCTAGCTCTAATTTCGAACAGACAGTCTGGTTCTTTATTGTGCCCGGTGTATACTATAGTACCAATACACAGTTTCCTGGCACCTTTAACCAGTCCACACGGTCAGATACAGCAGAAAATGCTACTAATAGAATATCCGAAGAGTCCAGTTACCATGTAGGGGATGGAACCCATGACCTCTGGATTGACAGCCCCAGTGTGTTACCACTGAGCTATCGCGGCTGTATCAGATAACATAAAAAACATTTTCCCTGATTATATTTTACCGTTAGCTTCTCTTCCAAAATACGAATTACATGTGACCATATCACTTTGTACAATTTGTATACTATAAGACTTGGTATTATAAAACTGAAACTTGTCCACAAAATGATTCCTCCTTATTGTGTTAATATCAACAAATGTAAGAAAATAGATTATAAGTAAAGTTGCTTTGTGGTTAATAAGTTTGCTAGGTGTATAGACTTGCTTTGTGGTTAATAAGTTTGCTAGGTGTATATATATTGGTGAATGTGGCAAAGTTTGCGAATTTAGAAAATCACTTGTTTAGATAAATTACTAGTATCTCAACTAGCGTGCTAATATCTGAACGAGTGTAATGTTTTGACAACATTACTAAGAAAATTAAAAAAAATTGGTACTCTATCTGAATGCCAAATCTCTGAAATTCAGAATTTGCTTTCTTTTTGACGTAAGGAAATGTTAACATACATGTATACAGTATCTGATTATATTCAACAGGAAATGATGTACAAAGATGCCTCACGTTGGAGTCTGGCTTTTCAATCATACGTACAGCTTACAATGGCAGAGGTTCACAGGAAGGAGTCAGTACGTCTTTGATTTGTGATCAAGGTTTTTCGGTGATATTTGGTGTGGTGTCCACGTGATCAAACCAGTTTTCCTGGAAATATTTATCACTGAGTACACGGGTCCGTTGCCTATATGGGTGCAAGTTTTTAAGGTGTATACCTGATTTCAGGTTTTTGAGTGTACCAGAAGTCAGTCAATTGACAATTTTTCAGTTTTCAGAACATTTTACTTGCACCCATGTGCCTAAGCAAAGCGCTACTGAGCGCCTTAAAATACTCCGTTACCTCCTGTTCAATTTAATATAGAAGGCATGTATTATCTCTCTTGGAAAGCGCTTACGTAGCACTTACCCGTGTTAACAGTCTTCAGGTTTACTCTTCTGCGAACAGCTGGCAGCTTCTCTCTATGTGATGGGTATGACAATATAGTTTCAGGGCTTTTTTTCGCTGAATTGTGGAGAGGCCCAAGCCCTTTTGTTTTGTGAAAATTTAGCGCGAAAATTCTCAAAATTGTATAAAAGTAGGCGCGGAAACTTTTCAAATTGTGAAAAACTTAACGCGATAAATCATCAAATTATGATACAAAATTTTCAGATGTTAGTTCATTTTTTGTCAACTTTTCCCAAACATGCATGTATCTATGATATAATACTTTATATCAAGTCCTGTACAGGAATAAATGACTGTTATCTGTGATTTGTTTGTTTGTTGCTATGTGAAGTTAATTTTACAAAAACCATGACGCAAATTCTAATTGTGAATTAAGGGGCCTTTAAGGTTTGTGAAAGGAGCCTATAGCAAATTGTGAAGGGGCCTATAGTGAAAAAAAGCCCTGTAGTTTATATCGCAAAACCTATACAAACATATTATCTTTTATCTTGAGAGTTAATTTACATCCTCAACCTGATTAAAAATCAGTAAAAACAATATTTAAACATTGTTGATGGAATTTGTAACAGCCAAATTTACGGAGTTCCAACTTAATATGTTATACTTTGTGGTTCTCAACTGACGAATGTTCCACCATGTTCTCACTCTGCAGTGGTCTATACATGTACTCTAACAGACAAAGGGAAACAACTCTTACTATTTCAAGCTGGTTAAGCTGTCAGTCCTCAGGAAAAGCAGGCCTGTGTATCTTCAGAAGACTCTTCTTCTACTCTGATTCTGATTTGAGGAAAATATTATGTCACATAATGTGTAGTATTGTTTTATTGGAGCTATAGTCTCAGTGGAGAATTTGACATGACTCTCAACCCTTTATTAGCATAATTTAACAGCTGATATATTGATATATTTCACAAGCGGGAAGTATCACGAAGACTCCAGATGTAATGTACGAACACAAATCTATTGGACCGATATTGCACAATTTGCTCGCGGAAATTTATATATTCAAGGCAAGAACCTTGTAACATATTCATTAGCTCACCTGTCACAAAGTGACACAGTGAGCTTTTGTGATCACTCTTCGTCCGTCCGTCTGTCCGTCCGGGCCAACATCCAATGGTTTATGAGGTTCATTCCGTCCATAATTTTAGTTAAATAAAGAAGGAAGACCACATAAACCTTTATGTGGAAAAAAAACACATAAAGATCGAAGGAAAAGCCCCGTAAACCGCAAATGTTGGAATGTCCGTCCGTCAACAATTGGGTTGTGTCCTCTCTAGAGGTCACAATTTTGGCCTAATCTTTATGAAACTTGGTCACAATGATCATCTCAACAAAATCTAGGTCAAGTTCGATATTGGGTCATCTGAGGTCAAAAACTAGGTCAAAGGATTCAACCCCCACTGGAACCATACTTTTTATTTTTTTATTTTTATTTTTTTAAGTGTTAAGGTATTGTTTTGTCTTTAAAGCATGTATTTGTACAGTTATATGGAGGAAAATATTTTTTCCAAAATATTTTGTTTAAATTATAGGCCAAATCATAGAAAAACCTTGTGTCGTCACCAGAGGTTACAATCTCAACTTAATCTTTATGAAACTTTGTCACAATGATCCTGTCAACAAAATCCAGGCCAAGTTCGATTTTGGGTCATCTGGGGTCAGAAACAAGGTCACAATGTCCATTGACATTTTCCTGATGGTCGTGGGATCAAACCCCACTGGAACCATAATTTTTATTTTTTTTAAGTGTTTAGGTATTGTTTTGTCTTTATAGCATGTATTTGTACAGTTATATGGAGGAAAATATTTTTTCCAGTATATTTTGTTTAAATTATAGGTCAGATCATAGAAAAACCCTGTGTAGTCACCAGAGGTCACAATTTCAACTTAATCTTTATGAAATTTGGTCCTAATGATCATCTCAACACAGTCTAGGTTATGTTTGATATTAATTAAGTCATCTGGGGTCAAAAGCTAGGTCACATGGTCAAATCATACAAAAACTTGCAATAGAGGAAAATGTGTAGGGTCACCATAGGGGTGTGCATGCACTAGTATGACAGGTGAGCGACCTAGGGCCCTTTGGGCCCTCTTGTTTATAAAGGTCAGGATCATGTCCAATTCTCTGTACTATATATTATGTTGTTTTACATTTACATGTATTAATTGTGTATTGCAGGAATGTCCCATCAAGATGATAGAAAGATCTTTGTACAGTGCTAGATATTGTTTTGTTGAAAACTTGTACAAAGGGTGAGTTTTAACACAAGTTAGACTTTAATACATTAACTGCTTGGTTACCACCAAAATTATTTTGGAAAAAAGAAGAAAATCTACTTTTTCCCACCTAGTTTTTGGAGCAAAAATGTTTTATTCACCCCATCATAGACGAGCAGTGATTTTTCTTAAGAAAATTAAGAGGCCTGTGCCTTTAAAATTGGGAAATTTTAGCGTGACAATACCCGAAATTGGGAATAATAAAATAATAAATAAAAATGTTTGTTTGGATTAAAAGTGGTCATATTTTGTATTTTCTACTGATAATACACTAGTCATATGTGGCAATGACCTTTGCAAGTTAGGAAATATATTGTTTTTACTTTAAAACAGCTACATGTATACTGTAGTTGCTTCGAAACCTGCAAGCACAAAAGGGGGAAAATATGCATACTTTTTGGGAAAAAATTATGAATTTTTGGGGAAAATGGAGGTTATTTTGCTAGGGGAAGGGGCCTGTATTCGGCCCTAAAAATAGCCCAAACATATCATTGACGAGGAGTGTATTGCTTTACACATCGTCACATGTTGTACGGCAGATAAAAAGGGTTTCCGCTCAAGAACGGTTGTGCCTATTATCTTCAAACTTTATTACTCTACAGTCAAGTGACATGGTGTTTGCTTAAAGTCTTTACCGTTGTGTCATACCATAGATCTGATAAGAAAATGGTACTACTAGTTCCCTTACTTGTTTGTTAGTTTGTTCATTTGCCATCTTATTATTTTCTTTGATGTGGGGTTATATTGTTTTGCACATGTCTGTTGGTAGGTTGGTCAGTTTGTAGACCAAATGGTTTCCATACAATTTATAACTCAAGAACGCTTTGCCATAGGATCTTCAAACTTTGAAGGTTCTTGTGACCTTTAACATTAATGACTATTTGGCTGCTATGGGTGCATACATATTTTACAAATATCTCTTGTTTAAACATTCAATTTAAATTGTTCATGTTTTTCAGGGGTTTAATGCGGGAAGTTGACTATTTGTTCATGTTTTTCAGGGTTTTAATGCCGGAAGTTGACTATTTGTTCATGTTTTTCAGGGGTTTAATGCCAGAAGTTGACTATTTGTTCATGTTTTTCAGGGGTTTAATGCCAGAAGTTGACTATTTGTTCATGTTTTTCAGGGGTTTAATGCCAGAAGTTGACTATTTGTTCATGTTTTTCAGGGGTTTAATGCCAGAAGTTGACTATTTGTTCATGTTTTTCAGGGGTTTAATGCCGGAAGTTGACTATTTGTTCATGTTTTTCAGGGGTTTAATGCCGGAAGTTGACTATTTGTTCATGTTTTTCAGGGGTTTAATGCCAGAAGTTGACTATTTGTTCATGTTTTTCAGGGGTTTAATGCCAGAAGTTGACTATTTGTTCATGTTTTTCAGGGGTTTAATGCCGGAAGTTGACTATTTGTTCATGTTTTTCAGGGGTTTAATGCCAGAAGTTGACTATGCTATATTATCAGAATGGTACAACTGGATTCAAGAGAATGAAGACATGCATATAGATCTCATTGGTACGATAAATTTATACATTTATTACTGTCAACCGAGAAATTATTTTGTGCGATTTAAGTGCTAAAATTATTAATAAAGACATTGTGGCAAACTTAAAAACGCAAAGATTAGTAGTCGCGAACATGCCGACGATCAGCAAAATGTGTGAGTTAGTATTCGCGAAAGTAAATTGGTCAACAGTAGTTGTTTCCATAAAGTCTATGTTGAATCATTTGCGACCAAAAATAGGTTGACTTCTAAATTTCGTAATAGGTCTCAAATTACATATTTGATATTTAGTGACCATTTTGGACTCTGTACCCCATAAAATAAGTGAACCCTACAAAATACGGTTATTCTTATTTGAGAACAAAAGTTGGAAAATAAAATGCCTTAAGAAATTTGAGAACAGTCTAGTTGGATATTGAATGAGTGTTGGTTTATTACTGAATTTATGGAAGAAGTTGAATAAAATGATATGCAGCGAGCCTTTGCAAGCTTCATGTTTGTTTCATAATACGAGTTTCCTTCAGCAATGTCATTTACACATTTAATGTGCATAATCACTGTCAGGGTGGCCACAAACTGGAATACAACAGGGCAAAAGCCTAAAATAATTTCCCTGCAGGGAAAAAATTATGAATTTTAAAATTTGACAAAAATCGGGGAATCATCAGGGAATTTTAAAATTGGAGGAAAAAATGTGTCTACTGGTAGCTCCTTTTCACGACTTTATTTAATAGACGTATTTCTTCAAACAGGCTGTTAGAATATGTATTTATCATAAGATACATATAAGGGAATTTCTTTGTTTATTTTCTGTGGCCATCCTGACTGTGAATTATGATGTTATGGCACTGCAGAAAAGTGCATAGGTGTGTTATAAACCTGTATATTATAAATTATGGTTTATGACAGTTGCCGTGTTGTTTTCGTTGTTTAGTTATCATGTGGTTTTCTTTACTTTTTACAGTATATTTGCAAGCTTCACCTGAGACTTGTCAAAACAGAATTAAGAAAAGGAACAGGCACGAAGAACAATGTGTACCTATTGTAAGTTTATATCCAAGTACTTTTATTGAAATCTTGAAGTTACACACAAATTTAGATAATTTAACTCATAGAATCAGAGCTACTGATGTTTTAGTCCATTGGGTATTTTACTCTTTAAGTTTCAATTTTGTTGGGTTTTGACAAATTTCAATTGGGTATTTTATCAAACTCATAGGGTAAATGATCTTTTATGTACTGTTTTTCATTACAACATAATTTCCTTTTTGGTTATTCCAGATTGTCTTTGCTTTTTCTTACTCCCTCCTCTTAAAGTTGCTATCGGGTCCAGCTTCTCTAAATCATTGTATCCAAAATAAATGCACAAACTATAAGAAAAGTATCTAATTTGAAGATTGCCAGCCAATATAATTCTCACTTCCTCCGTAAACTCCGATTCCTGTGGAATTAAAACCAACGTCCCGGTTACGATTTCATATTGGCCGACTTTGTCATCAAACTTCTTCCACTTAAGAACTGACGCCAGTTCTTAAGAAATGGCGCTAGCGTTAAGAACTGGGCACATAACCCAAAAAAACAACAACACAAATATGACGTTTTTATGCTTTAAAATTATAAATTATAGTATTTCGGGTTTATTATGTGAGTTTAAGTACAATTGGAATGATAAAACATAAAGATAACATTTATAATTTTAATACATAAAAACTTCATATTCGTGTTTGGTTTTTAAGTTAATGGGGCCAGTTCTTAAGGCTAGCGCCATTTCTTAAGAACTGCCGCCAGTTCTTTTAGCGCACAATTTAAATATTTTATGACCCCCGGGGTCATAAAATAAATTCGATTTTTATATTAATTGTATTTTAACAATGCCAACACTTCTGGGTGAAAACATAGCGTCAACGGCCAAATAGCAATGCATTTTAATAATTGCAAATATAGTTTTTGGCCTACTTTATCGTGATATTTAACCCTAATGCACCTTTAAATTATATTGGGTTTTTAAGATAACTAATTGGGTAATTACCCCAATACGCAGCTTATCTGTAGCTCTGTAGAATCTATATATAATTCTTCAACTACACATTAGGGACATATAAGTTTATGGTTTGTAGGAAGTTTCTATTATTAGCTGAAACATTGTTAATTGTATAGATTGTAAAAGAACTATATTATAAATGATTTAAATTTAAGCGTAACTAAGATTTTCGTAAGTGCTTTGATGAAACAAGACATCGGTGGTTAAATAAAAAATTTTTTAAACAGAAATCTGACAAGCTTCTTGTACAAAATGATTTGGTTAGACTTGTGGCATTTGCAGTGCAGCACGATGGCCCAATCAACAACGATAGTCTTAGCCTACTGGGGTAGAGAGTCCGCGTCAAGTTTGAGTGATCTTTGGTTCATTCCCTGGCCACAACATACCAAAGTGTTTAAAAATGGTTTGGGTATATCTTTCGTGCTGGACGCTTGGCATAGTTAGTCCAGGTAACTCTAGTTGGCCGATTGTCAGGATATTGTGAATGGCTATTCTCCATATGACAGAAATATTGTTGACCAACATCGTTACAACAATATTTGAAAATATAGAACGATGGCCCTATATATATTTTTTTTTCAGAAGTTTATAATTATTTTGTTTTCCTCATCATAATAACTCATAGTCTAGGGATTTAGGATTTGAAACTACTTGCCGAATAGCAAAAATTGAATAGTTTTCCTATATATATAATTACTGCAAAAGTTACTTGCCCAAATCAACAATTACTTGTCCCAAACGACTGGACAAGTGCTACTTTCGCAGACTGTGTTTGATATGTGCGTTGAGGACATCCACGAATATCTTAATACAGTGAATCATTGGTATCATCGATGGCCCTATAGTCATTGGGTATGTGTATATCTGTTAACATACATGTGTTATATTCTCTACAGGATTACTTACAATCATTGAACTCCCTACATGAAGATTGGTTGATCAATCAGAACAAATTCAAGGCACCTTGTCAAGTCCTGGTATGTATATTATTACCTACTTGTAGTAGGGTAGACATTGTATCTTTATGCTGGATGTCTGAATGGGATGTCACAAAGTTTAGAATTAGAATAATGCCTTGTCTCATATTTTCAAGGTCATGCTCTTCATCAGGAATTCAATCAATGAAATATTTACATTTGTACTCTAAAATAACTGTAATGCATTATGATACCTATGTACATATATATTTATCACATGTCTTTCCTTATATCTGGGTTAATATAACGAGTATGTATATTCTTATACTACGCTAGTGTAATTTAAAGTTAATTTAAAGGACGTTACTTTCTCTTCTAAATGACATCATAATATGCTGTAAATGACGTCATTTTGGCATTTATATAGCAGAGTCCACATAGCGAGTCCGTTTTTCAGCAGAGAGATGTTTATTTTTCATGTAATTGGTGTCTTATGATATAAAGAATCTAACACTCGTTGTCAATTGAAACAGACTTGTATTAAACATTCAGGAATTATTATTAAGCTCTTCTGAGGCTCGCTTAATAAAATTTCCAGAACTTGTTTAATATAAGTTTATACCAATTGACAACTCGTGGTAGATCCTCTATATACGTACATGTATTATGATATGTTTGACAATGACATTTAAGAAAGTGTGTCTGGTTAAATTTGGCCAAATGAAGGAACTGAAGCAGGTTTATAAACTTCGTCACTTCTTATTTCCAGGTGATCAACACCAACTGTGAATTAGATGAAATGTACAAAAAGTTTGATTTGAACCGAGATAAAATCCTACAGATGAACAAAGAGAACTGATATTCTTACCTTAAAATAGGAGAACTTATATTCCTACCTTCAAATAGGAGTTCTATGTAAAAGTCAAAACAGTTTGCGAGATTTATGACAGGTAGAAACAGACAGATGTGTAGAAACGTGACGGAATATGAAGTAAGTTATGCTGTCAATGCCTGGTATGGTTGAATTGGAAGGGACTATGTTCTATGTAGAAAGAGGTTCTAGACGTAGAAAGACAATTCAAGACTGCTACATGTACATGTAATATTGTCACCATGTTAACTCGTGCATATCTTCGAAGTCTTGGAAGCAGTGCTACTGTGTTCCGTGCTAGTGTCGTTCCTGTTTATTGGGCACAACAATGAAGGCACTCACTGATCTGAAGTGTTCAGTTGAAATGTGACTTCTTTCTTACCATTAAATTTAAGACTGTTGGTGTTCACCTTAAATTTAATTCTAAATTTCATTATTTGTATGTCTTAACCAATAACTATCATACTGAAACGGTTCCAAAAAAAAATTTAACCCTACCTACCTACCCATTCAAAATCTGCTAGGGTCGGGATGGGGAAACCAAGAATATTTTAAGTTCGGCCCTACCTGTATCATAGTGTTTACTGAACTGACTCGTATAATTCTACTAGGACAGTCGTTCCTCCTGAAGACTTCCACTGGGAATCTGATGATTGTGCAGTTCCTGTGACTCGAGTGTTGATGAGTATGCTTACACTAACTACACTCAGTACTTGCATATCTCCCTTAGACACGACCCGTAAATCCCTGCCGTCACAAATTTGACTGTAACACATCCGATGCTCTTTGAATTTGTTGTGTTAAAGTATTCATTTACTAAATCATTAAACATCTTGTATATTTAATTCATATAAATCTTTGTTTGATAAAAAAGAGTGCTACATAGTAGATTGGCTGGCCCATGATGACAGAGTACATAGATCTTCATAATAAAATTGAATGTTTTGTCTTTTTCATTACCGGTTATACTGAATATTTTAGTGTAGTGTTTCAAATCTGTTTGTTTTGCTTAATGCAGACTATTTGATTTTAATGTTAATTAAATACATACATGTACATAGGCGTTAGATGACCTGTTTATACGGTGAAGAATTATTTCAATATTTATTTTAACATTGATGTGTTTTATTATCATGTACTATTATATATTTTCTATATACAGTATAACCTGGTTTATCCGGAACCTGTCTAAACGGCATGGTTTATTTGTTCATTTGTTATAACTTTGTCTTTTTATAAGCATTTATACAAGTACATGGGTTTCTATAAAACCTGGTTTTACCGGCACACTGCTTTATCCGGCACGCTTATCCGGTCCGATGGGATGCCGGATAAACTAGGTTATACTGTATTATGTTAATGAATTGATTAAATTTGGATTGACTCATGGAATTCATAAGATATGACATAAAACAGCTGCCATTGTTAGTTTTAAAGGAAGTATAACTTATTATAAGGGTTGTAATGTTATTATAAATTGACTCCATGTACCACAAGTGTGGGGTATAAAGAAGCTAAGAACACAAGCGTGATTTCGATGCAACTTTAATAAAGGAACTGAATCATTGGTGGGAAAACATGCAATGTATATGAGATGCTGACCAGTGTAGCGAAGCATGATGCAATGGAATTTTACCAGAGAAACATAGTGTGGTTACTATTGTTACATTTCCCTCTCTTTGAAAATGCCAATGTTTATACAGATAAATTCGTTGTTGAAAAATATGAGTATTCACATACTGTAAAATCATTAATATTCGTGGGGGATTAAATTTCGTGGATGACCTCAACCACGAAATCAAATCGAATAATTTTACCAACTAATCAATATGTAAATTGACAAAGTGCAAATTTACCGCGGCCGCCATTTTTTTACAGAGTTCGTTTTTCCAGTATATTAGTCTAGGATTTTTAAAGTTTACTTACCGCATAAACCATAATTACTTTTTATCACACTGTCCATTCATTACCAGATCAAAGCATATTACGTTTCCAATAAGGGGTAATATTTTTTCTGAACTGTGACTTCATAAACACAACTGACAGTATTCGTGATTTAAACTGCATATTAGTATAATTAGCACTACTGTATAATTGGAGTGTTTATTCATTAATCCATATTTGCTTGTCAGTTCATAGAGACTTATATTAACAATATTACTTATTAGCATTGATTGATGTTTAAAAATAATGGAATTCTGATAATTAGTGCAGATTTTCACCCGATTTTTTTTTACTGAAATACGAAATCCACGAATTTACGTCCCCACGAAATGGTCTTTTTCACCAAAACCACGAAATTTCATCCCAACGAAATTAAATGATTTTACAGTATAAGTTTTCATTACTGTAATCATTAAATTTATATTGCATAACAAATAATATAATTAAACAATAAAAGCAATATATATATATCATTCAGTAAGATGTTTTTAATATGTCTCTCTTCATGTATCTTATTTAACATGATAAAAACTTTTATCCATTGTAGTTTATTTTCACATCGTAATGTTCTTCGCACAAAGTTATTTATTCGTCCAGTTTTCATCAAAGTACCGTTTGTTCCTTTTTACCTCCCTACCTGAACGTGTTTTGTAAGGCTCATTATGGCGGGGCATATCAGGGAATTCTGAGGTAATAGCTTGGTCATGTCTGTTAGGTTCTGGAAAACTCCTATCATTGGGGCACAATAAGGGCTGTCCGAAGAGGGGCCTTGTAGGATGTTTGGTGCAAATTCTTGGATTTCAGGAAATATTTCCTTTGTTTTGTTAAGTTTGACCCTGTTTCGGCGGTACACACCACCTGTTTTAGTTTGTACTGTGTATGATCGGTCATCCTGGATTTAAATTACTTTGGCTGGTTCCCAGAGCTTTTAAACCTGAAGCCGTACATACTCATTCAATTCCAGTGGTGGGAGTTCTTTGGAATTCTATCAAAGCAAGATTTTTGTTTTTGCTTGATATCTTGCATTTTCTCTTTAATGACTTTAAGATCAATGCTTTGGGGCTTAAGCTGGGCATTGGTGGTTGGAATGATAGATTTTGTTCTTCTACCCATTATTAATTGGTTTGGTGAAAACCCAGCTTCTAGTGGCGTATTCCTATATTCTAGGATAGACAAATAGGGATCTCTATTGCTATCATGTGCTTTCTTGAATATTCTTTTAACAATAGATACTGTTTTTTCAGCTAGGCCATTGCTAATTGGATGCAAAGGACTTGATGTAACATGTGAGAAACCCCATTCGTTTACAAATTCTGGAAAAAATTTCTGCAGAGAATTGCAGGCCATTGTCTGTCACCAGTTTGTCACAAATGCTGTATCTGGCCATATGTACTTTCAGTTTCCTAATTACAGTTAAACTTTGAGTGTTTGGAAGGGCGTCCACCTCAAAGAAACGACTGTAATAGTCTACAGTGACCAGATAGTCTTTGTTATCAAATGAGAATAGGTCAGCGGCAATATTTTGCCATGGTCTGTCCGGTCAAAGGTTCTTTGGCATTTGAATACCTATGATTCTGACAAACAGCACATTGCGAAACATAGTCAGTTATTTGTTTAGACATGCCGGGCCAAAACATCGTGTCTTTTGCCCTGCGTAATGTTTTATCCACACCCATGTGGCCTTGATGAACTGATTCTATCAGTTTCTGCCTAGAGGGGGGCGGGAATTACAATTGTTTGTTTACAATATTAGGTCATCTGCCTCAGAGAGTTCATCTCTGTGATTGAAAAATTCCACTACAGCAGAGTTACAGTCTGCGCGGGAAACTGGCCACCCGTCACTGATTGTCTGCTTCAATAGCGTCATGTTTACATCGTTTTTTTTGGCATGTTTTAATGACGAAGTCTGGTCAGTAATGTGTAAGCCTTTGAGCACAGTGTGTACATGTAGGTCGATACCTTTATTGTCAAATTTCTGCTTCAGAGGCTGTCTGGAAAGCAGGTCGCTTATAGGTATTTGTTTTGGGTACAAATTTGACATTGAGGTCATACTTGAGGGGTCTGCTTTAAGGCCAGTCGATGTGATCAGGTGTCCAAAGAAAGGCACTTCAGTGACACCTATCACGCATTTGTTGGGATTGAATTTTCTACTATGACTAGTGAGTTTACCCAGTCTGTAGGTTCCTTGACCTTACAAATAATTCCTTCTTTCTCCATTCGCTGGAGTTCATCCTGTAACCTGTCCCTTAACGCTTCTGGAACCCGTCTAGGAGGATTTATCACAGGAATAGCATTAGACTTAATGAGTAATCTACTTTCACCTGGTATGACCCCCACACCCTTAAATAAATCACCAATCTCTGACATAACACTCTGTTTACAGGGTTGGAGTTTTCTACCACATATGAAACCTTGATTAACCCTAGCTCTACCGATGTTTTTAAACTCAACAGGGGAACACTGTTGCTGTCTACCATGTAGCAATCGGATAGGCAACATTTATCTTTATAACTCATAGGCAGACTTAGCATTCAACATACAGGTAACCTGTTACCAGTATATGAGGTCAAATGGCTATTTGGGGCCTCAAGCGGGAGATTAATATTAAGCTGTTTAAACTGGCTTGAGGGAAGGATATCCACAGCACTGCCTGTGTCTAATTTGAACTTGACTGGGGTACGGGAGGGGCCAACATTTATATGTACAAAGGCACGTTCAGGAAAAGAAACATTACCGTATCGACGTAAAATTCCTGACTGTCCTCACTATCATAAGCACTATATGAATGTCCACTAGCAGAATTAACGTCATGAATGTTTTTCACTTTCGATCTGCACGTGGTAGTAAAATGGTTCAATTTGCCACAATTGTGGCATTTTGCTCCTTTGGCTGGACAAGTTTGATTTTTAGAATGTTTTCTTCGTTCACAGTATGAACAATTTTCCTTTGTGCCTTGACCGTCACTGTGTTGGGTGGTCTGAAGTTGCTGCTGTTGTTGGCGGCGATGATGATTCGGCCCTTTCTGCTTTACCGCATCTACGTTTTCGTTTCCAATCGTCCTTAGTTGTTCCTGGCAGTATTCAATATTCTGCATAATTTGAATGGTTTTGTCAAGTGTCAATTTGTCTCCCTCGTTTATCAACTTTTCTCGTGATTTCGATCTATTGGTTTCGAAAACTTTTCGATCCCTGATCATTTCCTCTGGCTTGTCAAATTGACAGTCTCTCACTTTGATTCTAAGCCTTGTCAGAAATGAGTCGAAACTGTCCGAGCCCTGCGTCTCGTTATAAAACTTATAACAAGCGAAGATTGGGTTGAGCTTCGGCTGAACATAAGCTTGGAAGCGGGTATAGTATGTCGTCCGCTTCTTGGCATCTTCTTCATTCATGTCTCGCCATGTTTGCCCGACTTCTCTTCCTCTGTCACCTACCCAGATGAGGAGGTAGTTAACTTTTTGTGCCTCTGTTTTTTCACTTAGTGGTCCATCGAATATTAATTTTACGTGTGTCTCAAATTTCTGCCACTCGTCAGGTAAGTTGGTACTAGTCCAATTAATTTGTGGCGACTGAATGCCTTTCATTTTCGTATAAATGAAGATGAACACTTAATTAATTAATCCTGTATCAGATTTATTATTTATTGATATATAATTCGGTTTTACTTCTGACACCATGTAATGTTATTATAAATTGAGTCCATGTACCACAAGTGTGGGGTATAAAGAAGCTAAGAACACAAGCGTGATTTCGATGCAACTTTAATAAAGGAACTGAACCATTGGCGGGAAAACATGCAATGTATATGAGATGCTGACCAGTGTAGCGAAGCATGATGCAATGGAATTTTACCAGAAAAACATAGTGTGGTTGCTATGGTTACAAGGCTGTTATAAATTAATTGCTAGACATAAGTATAAAATGTACACTGAATATAAAATTGTTTCAGTAAGGAGAATTTAGCATGATCCTGACCTTTATGCATGTATATTACAAGGTTCTTGCGTTGAACATATACATTTCCAGATTAATCTAAACTGATTGACTGACTGTACCATTTATTTATTATAATAATGTACCTGTGCAATGGGAATGTGAATACGGATCTCACACCAAGACTTGCACATCTACTCTGTATATTTTAATTGTCTTAGTTTTTCTTGTATTTGTATCCTAAATTTGTAATAAAAATTAAAAGATTTGTTTGGCTTCTTAGTTTATTGTTGTAACGTGAACATTTGAGTTTCATATGAATGAGATTCGCCGTAAACTGGAAATCCTTGAGCTTGAAATCCAGGTCAAGTTTGAATATAGATCATCTGGAGTAAAATCAATAGGTCACAGTCTAGCCATACAATTACATGGTCAGCAAATTCAGGCTGCAGTTTTCACTAGATTTTCGGAGGTCTTTGAATGATAACTCAGGATTGATTTTATAAGCATTTCTTGTCGGGGCATAACTTTGTCACCATAAGTATGAAGGACTCCAAAATTGGTATGCATGTTTCTTGCCGTGACATGAAATGCAGTGCACAAGAATCATAACTCAACCTTGTGTAGCTTTTGAACAGGACATTATTTGGTCCAGAGCATAACTTTGTCATTTTTAGTTCAGATTACCGGTACTAGAGAACTCTTTGTGAGTCGGATATGTAGCCCAATACTGGATAGTTTTCCATGAAAAATGTGCACGTCGTCAGTCGACACATGCGACTTGCGGAGCTTTAACTTGTATTTTAACCAGTACCAACTTGTCCTTCCACAAGGAACCAGCAACTTCTCAACATGTAGACAAACACAAACTTTTGTGCAATACCTTCAGAGTAAACCAAAGAGAACAATTACTGTGCAGTTAGGATAGTGTGATAGTTACGTTTCATTTAATGTGTACACAAAAGACTACAACCACTGTCTGAACAGGTTAAGTATTTCAGCATAGCATTGAAACTATAGATGTCTGGATAAGCCTCTATACAGTAATTGGTTTTACACCTTAATAGTGGACTCGACCACTGTGTCACTATTATTACCCTAACTGGACAGTAGAAAGAAGAAAAGCAAACAAAATCATTTCATGTTTTATTTTTGTTAAAAACAAAATATAACAATCAAATAAAAAGTAAATGCATAAAACTATACCGGTACTTTATATACACTTCTACTTTTCTTGGTCATAAATAGTAAAACTAGAAATGTAAATCATGCAAGCAATTCTGAAATCCTACTAAAGTTAACTTTAGGGCTTTTTCGACTGGGCTGGTTTGTGGAGCTTGTTATAATCTGGTTCCCGGTTCCCGTTTCCCCTAAGCTTACAGTACTACTACTGTTCTTAAAGGGACAGGAACCAGACTTCATGTATAACCAGGGGTGTCAACAGGGACAAATAAAAAAAATGTATTTGGCCGACCATTTTTTGTAAAACAGGCCTTCAATGACATTGTTTTCATAATTAACTCAAGTTTGTATTAAAGACAATCCTTCAGAGCAAATTAAATTCACCATAGTTTTGCCATTTCTTAAGATATTTTCATCAAAAAACTTTTATTTTGGTCAGAAACCATTGCTCTTTTAGTCATGCTAAATCCTAAATTCCGGATAAATCAGGAAAATTGACACTCCTGTGTATAACTATTCCACAAAATAGCCAAGGCGAAAAAGGCCCAGTGTTGCGAAGTGTTTACTATTCCCATAAGTGCTTATACGCAGGATAAAATGTCTTATCTTGAAGTGAAACCTTCAAGCTTATTGTTAAGTGGATTAATTTCTGCTGGAATGGAACAAGTTCAGAATGATGCGTGAAACTTCAATAGAAATAAAATAGTTTAAACAAATTAACTTGATCCTCAACCTTTATGCATGAATATATTACAAGCTTCATCTGTGGAATTTATCAACTTTGTAATTTACAGACCCTTTAGTGTGTTAGTTTACAGTACAACTTATACATAAATATTCGTAATAGTCTCTGTATGTGAAAACAAACGCCGGAATTAAATTATACATAAATTACAGCTATAAATTAAGAAATCCACTGTTAGATTATGCTAATATGGGAGGATTAAGGAACATGTTAATTTGTTCGCACTATACGAAGCTCTCAAAATCTGGTCATTACATGATTGAAGGCAACTATAGGCTCTATGGTAAATGTTGAAAACACAGGACCATTACTAAGGCTGACCAGGAGCCACCATGGGGTCAACACAGCCCTTATAGAGCCCAGCACATCTTGGCTTTCAGGCAAGTGGCCAGGTAGCGATGGATATGTAACACACCCACTTTAATACAACCAAGTTGCACTGAAATTTCTGTCAATAAGCAGCATCAGTGTCACTATGACATGCAGCAGCATCATTAAATGATTCACTGCATAGTCTGAGTTAAAATACATGCTCTTTCCATTTCACTTTTATTTAAAATCCATGTGAATAAAATACTAGACAACAGTTAAAAATCAGCCCTGTCCGTTAGTAAATGGTGGCGGTTGGTCTTCTGTGATTAGATGTCCTGAAAGAATAAACATTTGTAATTAGAATATTAAAATTGGAACTATTGTTAGAACATGGAAGGTAAACAAACATTTGAGTTTTGGTCATAAAATGTTGAATTTCAAGTACGAGTTTTGGTCTTTAAATGTTGCATTTCAGGTCAGGGCTTCAGTCTTTAAATGTTGGATTTCAAGTCTGAGTTTTGGTCTTAAACTGTTGAATTTCAAGTACGAGTTTTGGTCTTAAAATGTTGCATTTCAGGTCAGGGCTTCAGTCTTAAAATGCTGGATTTCAAGTCAGGGTTTCGGTCTAAAAATGTTATATTTAGGGCCCACAAATTGTTTTGTTGCGGTGCCCTATAGTAATCACCTTGTCCGTCTGTCAGTCAATGTTTTTTCCCAAATAACTTGCTAACCATTATAGGTATCAACTTTAAATATAAGCTCACATCAACAGTACGCTATTATATGGCAAGTTACATTACTCTAGCTACAATATTGAAAGAGTTATGGCCCTTTGTAAAATTCTTATTTTTTTCAGATTCACATATCTACTCACGTGATAGTGGGATACGTATCTTCTCCTCATCTTTCACTGTAGTATGATGAAGCTGATTCCTAAATTTATATTTGATGTACAAACTTTTCTCTTCTCCTAAACATGGATCATAAAATCCAGGAATACCGCACTGAAATATGGTAACAGTAAAGACTTAAACTTATTTATTACAATGTCATTCCTATGAGGGCCTTTTTCCTTATATAGAAGGGGCCATTATAAGGCCACTTCCCCAGGAAAAATATCTTTAAAATCAAGAAAAATGAAGTTTACCCCTACCAAATCTTTTCCCCATGTTACCAAAACAACAATTTTGTCCCTGATTATAGATCTTAAGGGCCCGTCCCCATGGTTACAAAAAGCCTTGCCTACCATCCCTAAGGTTAGAAAAAGCCCTGTCTATGTTATAGTTCAGGGTCAATCCTTAGGAAGCACAACAAAATGTTCGGCCCACAGAAACTTGCATCGAGACCAAGCAGCGGGGAGATGTCAGCAACATACAGAAGACGATGCAGTTCATCCAAACTGAAGACATAAACTTCCATAGAAGATTGAACATAGAAGGAGAATATTATGATCCTACCTTGGTAGTATTATCAGGTGTTATAAGTTGTGAATCTTTCACCAGAGCCTGTACGGGTAATGTCACGTCTATACAATCTTCTATCTGTAGGTTTCTGTATTAAGATACAAACAATAATATAATAATACAGTCAGGACTCGTTACAACGACACCCGATATACCGACAATTTTGTTATAACGACACCAATTGGTGGGGACGAATTCTATATAACGTTAATAGTATCCGTTATAACGACATATTCACTTACTGACACAGACAGCAAAAAGATGGGGACGAATCGATTGTTTACACAGTAATTAATACTCGATATACTGACACTATCAAGGGACTATTTTTCACACCTGAACTATTTATCGGCTTCACAAAGTCACCGTCTGAGCAAGGAGCCTAATTATGTAATTACACTTGTGAAAATCATCTTAATTGCTCTCTTTATAATAGTGGAATCTTTCACAGTCGAATCTGTTTGTATGCTATGGCTCGCGCATTCATACTCAAGGGAGATAAGCGAAGTCATCGCATATATTCATATTTTAGATATCGTACGGTTCACGAAATAAACGATGTTAATCTAGATTTCTCGACTTGATTTATTACTTCATCAATTATTAAAGACGATAGGGTAAAATTTAAAATTTGTAACAAAATGAATTACCAAATTATTCTCTAGAGCGTTAGATTTTATAGTTTACTGTAGTAGTATCCGGACATCTTTAAATTTGGACGCCCTTTATTTTGGAGCTCTCTCAAAACATTGTATTTTATTTTAAATATTTTTTATGTAATTACACGGATATACACAGAATGTATTTCCGTGGTAATTATGATAATTTCATACTGCTGATTTTGCTGATTATGTAAATTTTATGACATAATAAATTATAAGTTAATCATTAATTGATTTCTATGAAACAATCTCCAAATCAAATTTATCGTCACTAGTGAAATTCAGTATAATGACAAATTTGTTATAACGACATTTTAATCGGGAACAAACAGTGTCGTTGTATCGAGATCTGACTGTAATAATAATAAAGACTTTATTTAAAGAGGCAACACAGTTGGGTAAACCCAGTCTTCCCTGTGAGCCTCATACATATAACTTGACATAGTATGTGTACAAAAGCAAAGTAATATTAATATTTACATATTTACACAGCTGAAAGAAAGTCAAAATGCTAAAACGGTTGTGACACAAAAGTGTATGTCTCCCACAAGGGGCAATAACTCATCCTATCTAAAATTCCTGACAATATGCACAACTAGCCCTGGTACCAAGAGTTCATGAGAACTTTGATTAAAATTGGACCATTGATTAAGAGGAACAAGCATGGGCAAACTGTGATATCCAGACGACCATCACAAAATCAATATGTCTGCGCCACTACAATATGTCTGCGCCATGACCACTTCCAATTTTCATGAAAATAGGCTCATAAGAAGCGCCTTAAGATGCAGATTTCAAATATGCATGATGTCTTATAAGGGTGACCTTCTAATTCTAAGCCAGCGACATGTAGTAGTGTATAAGAGTTTACTTACTGTGTATATCCCGATGAGAGTTTACCATATAACGCCGAGAGGATGATCAAGCCTCTCATACTTTCTTCCCTCTCTATAATCCTAGTCACTGTTTCCTCCATTAACTCCACCTACAAATAAACAAGAGATGTTTGTACAGCATGTATAACCCCATGGCAAACAACCAGATTGTCAGTAATCTTAAAGGTCATTGCGACCTTGACCTACTGACATCAAAATCAACAGGGGTGAACTACCAACGGTGATCAACCTCTATAAAGTTTTAATACTAGTATCCTAGGTTTAATCATTCTGGAGTTATTGATTAGAAATCATTTGGTCTATTTGTTCATGTTCAAGGTCACAATGATCTTGACCTTTATCTACTGACCTCAAAATTAATAAGGTCATCTACTGATGCTTACCAACCACATTTTTTCATCAAATTCCTTTTAATTACTGCAGAAAAGTTCATTATTTCTTGCACAGAAAATTCGAATTTCCTGATTATTCTGGATTCCTGAAGCAATACAATCATGAAATTGTCAGATAACAATGTTCTGTTTGTTTGTTTGTTTGACTAGGACAGTCGTAAGTGCATGGTAATTTGGTTTTCCCCTGTCTTATTGGCCGATGACTTCCAGCTACAAGGGAAAAATCTTCATATAGACTCCTTTGGTTCTTTAACGTGCTGGGTGTATAGTATTAGCACCATTACACAAGAGACTACCTCTGGATAACCAACTAGTTAAACTTTAATTTGGTGGGAAATATTTAAAAGAGTTTTAGAAATGACCCAAGTGCCCTAGCGGAGATTAAAACCATGGACCTCTAAATCCATGGTCTACAGCCTTATCCACTTGCCCCTCGTGCCACCCATAAACCCCAGGGCTTTTTTTCATTATATATGAGGGGCCTATATTAGGCCCCTTCACAATTTGCTATAGGCCCCTTTCACAAACCTAAAAGGTCCCTTTATTCACAATTAGAATTTGCGTCATGGTTTTTGTAAAATCAACTTCACAAAGCACCAAACAAACAAATCACAGTCATATATTCCCGTACAGGACTTGATATAAAGTATTATATCATAGATAAATGCATGTTTGGGAAAAGTTGACAAAAAATGAACTAACATCTGAAAAATTTTGTATCATAATTTGATGATTTATCGCGTTAAGTTTTTCACAATTTGAAAAGTTTCCGCGCCTACTTTTTCACAATTTTGAGAATTTTCGCACTAATTTTTCACAAAACAAAAGGGCTTGGGCCTCTTCACAATTCAGCGGAAAAAAAGCCCTGAACCCATACATGTTCTAATTTCTACAATACAAGAGAACACAATCAACATACCAGGGCTTGAGCTTCTTTCTTCCTCTGACTGATTTTCTCTCTCTGCTCTTGTTGCCTTTTTTCTAATTCCCTTCAAATAACACGGAAATAAACAGTCAACTTTTAACACAATATCTGCTAGTATAAACCTACCGACAGAGCATGAAATTTTATTACTTTCTTGACTTGTTTAATCATTAAATTCAATATGAAAGACACATATGTAATATCTTCCACTTAAACTCATTGCAGACAAATTTTCGATGATCTTTTTTAAATTGACAGCACAAATTAAATCCCCAATTTATAATTATTTATCTCTCTATTTCATTTTTGTTCTGAAATTTAACTTACACCAATCTGCATTCAAATTATTGCCATAATCTGCATATTTTAAAATTTTCAAAATTGAAAGAAAAAGGTAAACACTTTTTAAGTTTTACATATATTCATTAAAACATACTGATAAATTGGTGTATTTTAATTGTGCATTGCATATGTTATCATTTTTTTACACAACTATAAGGGTTTTTAAAAACAAGAATGTTCGTCTCCAAACTAGGGGTCATAACTCTAAACAGAAATCAAACACTCTAAAATTCCGGATAATATGCACAATTAGTCATGGTTACAAATATTCATGCGAGGTTTAATTGAAATGTTAACAATGGATAAAGAGAACTAGCACGAACAAACTTTGTGACATCATTCAGACAAATGTCCAGCACAAAATCAATAAAGTATCCCCTACTATATGTGGGAGAGAAATAACAAGTGCAAAACAAAAATTAGTGACATCCATCCAGACAGACATCCAGCACAATATCACTTCCAAATAAATCGGGATGATAATCTATTGCAAACCAAGAAATTATTTCTCGCAATTTTATTTTGCGGAGTTTGCGAAGGTAGAATTACGCCGAATTAAGTTGCCGCGAAAGTGCTAAAAACATTAAGGTGATTCCCAACTCTTCAGTTGAGTGGAAGTTTAGAAATCGGTGTAAATAAGACGTATTGAAAGCGTCTGACTACCATGATGAAATAGTACCATAAACTTAAAATTGATGTGTCAGCATGTTCTCATGTCTTAAAATCGCGATATTACTGTATTATACCATAATAAGCCTGCAGAATAAAGCTATAGCTGAAATTGTATGTGCCATTTATCCCAAACGTTGAAACATCAACACTCGCGAGTACTAGCTACAGCGTATGTGAAACGTAATATAATGCGCCCACACACAATTTTATCCAAGTTTTATTATTTGTATTTAGCAAGCATCCCGACTACTTTAGAGGAAGATTCTTTTGCATTTATTTTGCAAGAACATAGACTAGCTAATGCAGAAGATGTGGGCTCATCTTTAAATATACACATTTTTTCAAAAACAAATTATCGCGAAAACTGGATACAACGTATTCAAAACGTTGATGTATTTCGTAAACTCTCCTGGTTTTCGACATTTCCGAAATCACTAGTGTCAATTAAAATATCTAGCCGAGCAACTGCCATGAAATTTGGAATAAAACTTCTATAATAGTTACTCTACTGGTTGCATGTACGAAAACAGTATGTTGTTCAATTTTTTTTTTTCGTATAACTTAAAAATGAAAAATCACATATTTTAAAATATCATTTAAAAATACATATAACATGTATAGTCTAAAACAACCATTATCGTGTGATTCCGTATATACGAAATTTCTTGCATGCCAAGTTTCACGTAAATGTCAAACTTTTTCGGTAAAATGCAAATATCAGTTTTTAGAGCAGTTCCCCAAAATCTAAAAATATCTTTAAAACTAGCCGGGCAAAACTATTATGGGTTTGCACAATCACTATCATGAGTGTGTTCTTCATATAAATCAGGTGATTGATACCTCTTGTACAGAAAAAATTAAGAGTTGGGAATCACCTTAATATGGACATTGCGGGAAACTTAAAAACACGAAAATTTGTATTTGCGAATATGCCGACGATCAGCAAAACGCGAAAGTTAGTATTCACAAATGTAAACTGGTTTACAGTTCATGATATGAAACAGCATTGACAATATTTCATGTGAGATCCTAGCTATTTGCGGAGACCAATAATAATAGTGATGATTTCTTACTTTTCTTTCTGTCGTAAGATAAAGGGATCTACGATAAGTTTTTTCACAGCATAGTAAGTCAGTATAGGTATAAAAGTACCGTACAGTACTGAACTAGGTAGTATTTCATCAGACAGATATATTGGCATCAAAAACTCATGGTTCCCTCGTTCACATCTGCGGGTGAGAAAATACAGTTACAGAACACAGTATAACCTAATGTATGTTTACCAGAGTTAATCAACCACTGGTTAAGTTAGCTTAGTAGAGATATATGTACATTTCATATCCTCTAGCATAAAAAATTGTCTTACACTACACAGAAATCTACAAAGAAATTATAATAAAATTTATACAAATATTTTACGACTCTGTAAGCCTAAAATTAAAAAATTTGGTAATACGAATAGGTGTACTATCTAAATCACCGACAAGGTATGACTTTCTCATGAAAATTGATTTATTCCACTTTCAAAGCTTGTAATATATTCATGCATAAGGTCGAGGACCAGGTTAAATTCTTCATACTATGCGACTGGTAAAAGAAATATTAGTAAGTAGCACTTTTTTATTGTTTTTTTATATATTTGTTTGTGTATAAAGTAATCTGAATAAGACTGGTAAAGTCGTAAGCTAATATTGAGAACTGTATTTGTTGTTTTGAAGGTCAAGGATCACGTTAAATTCTTCATATTATTGTTTTGAAGGTCAAGGATCACGTTAAATTCTTCATACTATAAAAGAAAAGAAAGAATTAATAGTAGAGATACATACTTGATTCTAACTTTGACACCTGATGGATATCCAACAGAAACGGAAGCACCTAATTCACTATAGTCTGTTACCTTCTTCTGTACACCATAATCAAATACCACACCTAATGGTACGTGACCCATTGACCCTACCCTGGAAATTAAATACTAAGAATATAAAACAAGAAACACATATACTAAACAATAAGACAGCCTTGATGACCCTTGATCAATCATGGCCGTAGATCGCTCACCTTAATACTATATAATATTAACATGTACACGTCCAGTTTTTTAACAAATCATCCTGGCATGTGAAATTACATTTAAATCAGCCCAGTGGTTGTGTCTGACAGTCTGTGGATTTAAAACTTGATGTTTGTTTGTTCATTCATTTTAAACGCTGTTTCTAAAAAAAATTTCAGTTATATATGGCGCCAGAGTCATCAAGTTTTCCTGGACTGTATTCTAACCACTAACCAGTACTAACTTAACCTTCCACATGGAACCAGCAACGTCTTTGTATGTGGAGGAAAATCAATGCTGTTGTCAGATTTTCATGTAAGGGTATCTACCACCTAAACTCGCTGGGAATCACACATGGTTGTAAGGTTACGAATCCAGCTAACTAACCACATCCACGGTTACAAAAGGCAATAACTTTGGCAAAATATCATTCTTCCAAAAATTCCAGAAAATATGCGGGGAACTAGACTTGGTATCAATGAATCTTGTGATGCTTCATTGAAATCCAACAAGCGGTTAAGGAGAACAAGCACAGACAAACATTGTGACATCATTCAGATGTACAGTACAAAATCAATATGTCTGCCACACAAAATATGCAAGGGTAACAACAGAGCTAAACTAATCCTGAAATCATATGCGACCGACCATTTTTGCCAAACAAGAATCCTTAAACCACATTGTTTCCATATTTAACTCATTTTTTTATTGAATAACAACCTTCAGAGCAGATAAAATTGATCATAACTTTGCCATTTCTTGAGATATTTTCATCAAATAACTTTTATTTTCGAAGGAAATCATAGCTCTTTCAGGATAGATAATCTGGATTAATCAAGAATACTGACAACCCTGAGTATGGGAGAGAAAATGACTTACTTCAAACTGACAGTGGTTGATATATTGTGGTCTGTGAACTTCCTGGTGTATGAGGTAAATAGATATCTTTCTGCAACTCCTAACTGGAACACAAATAATAGATCATGTACATATACAGTGCCCACCAAAAGTAAGTATACAGATGTTATTTCCCCATTTACTTGTCTGTATTAACACTATTTGTAAGACAGTGAAACAACACTTTTTTGAAGAAAAAGGAATATTTTTGTTTAGTATATGTAATGACCATACATTAATTGGTACCCTAGGTGCAAAATATAAAGTTTCTTTGTCCCGATTGAATGGTAACTTAGTCACAAAAAGATGGAAAATTCAGCATTTTAGATCACATGGGTATTTAAATTCAGAACATATTCATCTTTATTTCTATCTCTGTTATTACTCATTTAGTAACTGTAGTTTCAGAAACAAGTACAATTGTGACTGTCTGATAAAATGATATTGAATAATTTAACCAAGTTAAATTTAGCAACAATTATTTACTGTATACTTATTTTTGGTGGGCACTGTATATTGTTACAGGGGTTCCACTAGCTTCTGAATCTCAGGGGTGTCACAGGCTTCGCGAAAGTGAGAAAAAAAGGCCGGACATTCGGTCCGGCATAAAATAAATTTGGCCGGACCGAATCAATTTTGGCCGGACCGAACAATATTAATAGGAAACAGTTAAAAAACCAAATGTCTTTTTTTGTTGAGATTTGTATTCACAAAATGTGTTTCGGAAAATAATATACTGAAGACAGAGTACAGTATAAGTATTCGTCAAATCGGCGTCTTTTTGCAAATAAGTTCTCTTTCCGTCCTTTAAACAACCAAACTGCGCATGCGCATCGTTAAATTACCGGAAATAATGCTTCGTACCGATAAATTTCGTACCAGATGATACGAAAATTTTGTCGGACATTCGGACCGGCGAGCTATAATTTTTGTCGGACCAAACTAATTTTCACCGGTCATGACCGGCGGTCCGGCGACTTTCGCGAAGCCTGGTGTCAACAGAGCCAAATTAAAAATCCTGAAAATCATTTGCGGCTAACCAATTTTGCCAAACAAGAGACCCTCATGTCACTTCAACCACATTGTTTCCATGTTTAACTCAGTTTGCATTGAATAAAATCATTCAGAGCAGATTAAATTGACCATAACTTCGCCATTTCTTGAGATATTTTCATCAAATTACTTTTATTTTGGTCAGAAATCATAGCTCCTTCAGGAAAGATAAATCCGGAATTCCGGATTAATCAGGAATATTGACACCCCTGGAATCTAAAGGGTCATTTTTTGTTCAGGAGTTCTACTAGTTTCTGAATCTAAAGGGTCATTTTTTGTTCAGGGGTTCCAATTGCTACTGAATCTAAAGGATCATTTTTTGTTCAAGGGTTCCACTGGTTTCTGAATCTAAAGGGTCATTTTTTGTTCAGGGGTTCCAATAGCTTCTGAATCTAAAGGGTCATTTAATGTTCAAGGGGTTCCACTAGCTTCTGAATCTAAAGGGTCATTTTATGTTCAAGGGGTTCCACTAGCTTCTGAATCAAGAGGGTCATTTTTTGTTCAGGGGTTCCAATAGCTTCTGAATCTAAAGGGTCATCTTGACACTTTTGTCCAAATTTTACCATTTTAGAGTCAAAACACCCATGATTTTAAGAGAAAATGCCCTGTCAAACCAAAATCTTGAGGGTCATAATGTGGCCCTTTTTTGGAAATTTCAAGAGTCAAAACCCCCATTTCCAAGTCAAATGGAACCCCTGAGTGTTGTAACATGTTATGTTGATACCATGGGGAACAATTACATAACATTGCCTATCAACGTGAGCCTGTCATGAGATGTATATACTGCATATTGGAAATTTTGCCTATCAACGTGAGCCTGTCATGAGATGTATATACTGCATATTGGAAATTTTTGTCAGTAGATTAATTTTCGCTATATTCACAAAATTGATGAGTTCGCCAATGTTTATGATCTTGGACAATAAAATGCAAAAACTGGTTCCTTGTCAATGTTTTATTGTGTGGACGTCAGTTTCTCTTTCTAGTAACACTAACCTTGACCCCACCAGTCCAACTTTCAATACCAACTAGGGTCTTTAAACAAATAACAACAACAACTTTTATTCAACATTAAGTAATACAATATTACTTCTAGTCAAATAAGCTATACTGCAAGTTTCATCGCAATTCCTCCTTCGTACCTAAATTAAAATGGAAACCCAACCACCGACCAACATATTAACTGACAAGCTCAGTCCTAAATACTAGGGATGCTACGCTCCATACAGCGCTTTGATTTCCACTTAACCGTTACAATTCACACGCTGCTTAAAATACTAGAATATTTTGATATTTGACCTTTACAAAACTGCTGTGAACCCTGATACACATTTTCATTGGCTGATGAAAGTTTACTTGTTTGTATAGACAGTAGAGAGTTATAGCAGAGAGTTTATAGTGAATATGAAGGCTACTGTGTTGAAAGGTTTAAACGAGTACACACTGTATGAGGTTTAAATATTTCATGGTTCTATTGACTGGTCATTATTTATTTGTTTCAATCAATATGATAAATTGATAGTGCGAGAGTTTTAATTTATAATACAAGTCATTCTTTTAACACACGAGCGTTTTATATACAATGCATTTAAAAACCCGTTTACATGATCACATTTGCCTCGCTGTACGCTGGTTTTGGATTCTCCCGTCTAAAAATAGCAATAGCGCTAATACACTAGTAAACCACAAACCTTTGTGTTACATATCTTGTTTTAATTGTGTTCTGCAAGTTAAATACATGTTGCAAGCTTATACCTTCCTATTTAGACGTCACGTTTTATTGCTTAAAGAAAATATCATATGATATATCGAATATCGTTTATTTTGTATCGATCATTCTAACCAATACGCAGCCCTACTAAATACTCCCTAGCTTGGATTGTAGCGGTATAGTAAAGCAACTGACAGGTTTATACTATAAAATCATGTACTTTCGTGGTTGTTAATGTTTTATCAAAATCCATTTTAATGCAAGGGTTGAAACTATGTTACGTATTTGGGAGTTCGATAAATCTTGGCCATTAGATTTCGCGGTGTACCTCAACAACGATATCAACGAAAATTCAACTCCCTCGAAAAATAATTATTTTACAGTATGCAAAATAACCACCCGAAAACCTGTACGCTGTGTATGTTGTACACCCTTACATGCTGGACAACAACCCAGTGGTTCCATGCATGCATAACAAGATTGGTGGGCTTCTACTATAGTCTGGTAAAAACAAGACTGTGTTCAATAAACGCTTATGACCCTGGGAAGCCTTGTCCATAATAACTAGCTATGTCAAATTGGGAGGGGGGGGGGGGGGCATTATTCTGTTCAAATGTTAGATAGTGTTACATGACATTGACAATGTAAGGTATTTCTGATGGTTAATAAGTATGCCAAGGTTGAAAGCAATGCCTTGATGGATTTTGAAAATATTGAAGTTTCAAAAACTTGAAAATTGATCAATTAAATGGGACAGACAAATGGACGAACGCCCCCCTATACGCTACCTTAGGTGGTCTTTCCATTGTTTAAGATCAAAGGTATGACCACTTAAATAGCAAATGAATTCAAAGGATATTTTATTGTGTTAGGCCCCGCCTCTAACCATCTATGGTGGCATAAAAAAAAATAAACCAGATTTATATAGCGCCCTTTTCATGCAAACGCACGTTCAAAGGCACTTTACCCATGTTGCAGCCACAAGGGCGCAGGTGCATCCTTTACCAGTGCAGATACAGCATGATCTGACCAGAGGGACAGACTGAGAGAAAGCCCCTGAAGGGAGAGAGAAACATTAGATACAGGCATGTCCGGCGCTGCAGAGGTGCGCCTAGCTCTTATTTCGAATAGACAGCCTGGTTCTTTAATGTGCCCGGTGTATAGCACCGATACACAGCTTCCTGGCACTTCCAGATACTTTGCAGACCACACGGCCAGATATAGCGAGAAATATTATAAATATTTCAGAAATGTAAAGTTTCGATGCCAGGGATTGAACCCACGACCTCTGGATTGACAGCCCAGTGCGTTACCACTGAGCTAAATCTGCTTATGTGTGTGCCAACAGAGGGACAGGACAATCACTATATGCCTCCCACATCAGTAGATGCCAGGGCAACAAGACTGCGTTCAATAAACGCTTGTGCCCCCTGTGGAAGCCTCGTCTATAAATAAGTCCAAAATTAGGTCAAGGTGAAGGTCAAAATGGGGTTAGGTGATACAGGTGTGTGGAGAGTGTTCATATACAACATCCATGCAAGTATGAAAGCTTTGTAGCAAGCCATATTAATGCTAGAAGAAACGGTCAATTTGGGTTAACCAGGACAGACGGATGGACGAACGAACGGACGGACAGGTGAATCACTATATGCCTCCCTGTCTATCGATACGGGGGCATAAAAAAAGCACAACCAAAATCTTCTTGTTTTCCATCATATTAAATTAAAATATAGAGAACTTACATTAAAACTGATGTTTGCATCCTGTACTTCTGATTTATACATAACTGTTGTTCTCACTTGTGAGGGGTTTATAATATTCCAATTAATACTGCCTTTCCAATGGTTGTCAAACTGATAGACCAGACCTAGAGAGAAGAGTGACATAGTATAGAGATAATGACCTGATCCTAATCTTTATTCATGAATATATTACAAGACTCTTGCGTTGAATATATAGAGGATCTTGCATGAGTGCTCATTACATACGAGTTTTATTAAACGAGTGGACAAAATGATATGACACCAGGCTTTGCCGAGTGTCATATTGTTTTTGTCGACGAGTTTAATAAAACTTGTATGTAATGAGCACGAATGTAAGATTCTATTTATCACATAACCTTAGAAAACGCTCAATATCGTTCAAAAGGATGATTTACGCAGCATATTTTTCAGCCAAAATTTAGCGGTACAATGAGCGCAACGTCATGGTGCATGGATTGGCTAATGTCACGTCAAGCTAATTTAAATATTTATTGCACGGTCTGGGAGTGCCGAACGACATTTACGTCACGGCTTTACGGCACTCCTGGACCACAGGTTATGTGATAAATCAATTTCTGCAAGCAAATAATTTAATCATGCAATATATCAGTTCTTGAGATTCGTGTTTATATAACACTCAGGCATCTTCCTGATACACCCCGTTTATAAAAACATACAACCGGGGTAACAAGTATAGACAAGATATCAGCGGTTGAATTATGCTAATAGAATAGAAGGTCAAGGATCAAGCCAAATTCTCCATACTGTAACAAAATTAAACAAGTAATTAAGAATTGCAAGCAATACAGAATTCCCCTACCGGTTTGAAGCCATTTTCAATGTTTCTGTTGCCATAGCAACCACAATTTTTGTCAGAATCAAAATATATTTAGCTGTGCATAATCCCCTTATTGCCCCCTATATCCACATACAAAGTTTCATAAATCTAGTTTGGAAACAGTTTGAGTTATGTCAGGATCCAGATTTTTTGACGGACAGACGGAGGGCAAACCTACAAAACTGCTACAGGTTATAAGGAATGTTTTGCAGTTTTTGAGGTCACAACATTTTGGCTTTTGTGCAGGCATAACGTCACTTTAGTGAGGTCGTATACACAAACAGTATATAAATCCTACTTGAAGAGGGAGTTTCCAAATCATGGCCATGATGCAATATAAATAAATATCATAAGTTGTGACTAACTTTATAAGGAGCATATACTATCACAGTGTATAAACAAGTCAACTTCCGGTTATCGCAATAAGGAGTACACGTTGAATTGTACTAGTCTTGCAATAAGTTGTACAGTGATAAAAAAATCACCAGATAATTCAATCACAATAAGTTGTACATTGATAGAAAATCACTGGATGTTTCAATCACAATAAGTCATACAAGTTGAATTGTACAGTATCCCAATAAGTCATACACAGTGACTATACTTACTAGTACTTGCTGTAGGAAGCATTTGAGTACCGCGATGCAGTACTTGTGTGTCGACATTAAATGATCTGAAATGGAATATAATGTTAGTATAACTCCAACGTGAAAAATTGCAATACAAAAACAAACACAAAATCCGCTATATTTATCGTTTATGAATATATAGGAGCATGAAAACTTTACATGTTGTGATAAATGTGTGAATGCTTTCATTGGTAAGTGTTACGGTCCTTGATTTTAATCCATAACAAAAATATAGGCAATATTGTGTTTGTTTTTTTACTGCAATTTATCGCGTTGGAGTTATAGTTTTCATCATGTTTAACACTTTTATCAACAAATATCAGGACATTTAGTCAATTTTCCTGGAATTAGTGATCATCTAGAACAGACAACTTCTCTACAAAACCTCCACACAAATTGCACTAAATATGGTTGTGTTTTGCTTGATTTTTAGTAAACAATTATTAATGAATATTATCAGCTATCATCTAGGGCAACTTCTGATTTTGCCTAACTTAGATTAGTCTAATCACGGACAGACTTCAATAATCATACTCTGCTACAAAATTGTATTGAATTAAATCATATATGACAGTTAATGTGTCAAGTCTGCAATACCATATCCTTCCTGGTAGAGCCCATACAAATATCAAAGAACTAAAATACACAATTGAAAACGGAGAGAAAATGCAAAATAGCATGCAGCAGACTCGGATATTTTGTGTGCACGCTTTGCATATTTAGGTCTTTGCAAATATCAACCCTGAATTGTGACAAAATAATTGCATCCTTTGCACAGCATTAGACATTTTTCAAGTCTTCGATGGGCCAGTTGGGATTGGCTATATTCTTTCATTGGACATTTATTTTTGTGAGCTTTCGCATTTGACATTTTTCTGTGACCCTTCTTCCATTTATACCTGCACTAAATACACAGAGCTTTGAGCACACACATTAAGTAAACTCACTACAACTTATGTAAAAATAAAATCATACTTACATACTTCTAAAAAAATGTTTTGAAAATCGAAACGTTAATCCATTTCGTCCACCAAACAGTGTACCCACCTGCAAGAAATAATAAGCTTTCAACCCCTTACTGTAAAACAGAGGAACAGATAAGGTTTAAGGCAATTGGGTATTTTACCCCCAAATTTTGACAAATTTTAATTGGGTATTTAACAAGAGGGCCCATAGGGCCCTAGGTCGCTTACCTATACACATTGATCCAGATATTTCCATGTTTTTTTTAAAAAAGTTTTCTTATCGGTTGCCATGGCAACCAGAGTTCTGCATGGATTATAATTATTTTAGCTCTTTTTAGAAAGGATAACCCAAGGAACATTGTTACCCATATAACATGAAATACCAGAACCTTTAGAGAAGAAAATTTTAAAAGATTTTACTATAGTATATAGAAAAACAGGGCCCCACCCACTGGCGGCCATGTTTTTTGACGAAGCACGATAAAAATGTCAATTTTGTAAGAGCTTCACCCGATAACTATTTCTATAAAATTATTTTGAAATCTGGCCAGCGGTTGATTTTTTACGATTTTTTAAAAGATTTTCGTATTGGTTGGTATTGGTTGCCATGGCAACCAGAGTTCTGCATAGGTTATAATTCCTTTAGCTTTTTTAAAAAAGAACCACCCAAGAAACAATTTTACCAATTTATAGTGAAATCCAACCACGACTTTTAGAGAAGAAGATTTTTAAAGATTTCACTATAGATATATAGAGAAAAACAGAGCCCCACCCACTGGCAGCCATGTTTTTTGACGAATCACAACAAAAATGTCAATTTTGTAAGAGGGTCAACCAACAACTATTTGCGCAAACTTATTTTGAAATCTGGCCAGTGGTTGATTTTTTAAGATTTTTTAAAGATTTTCCTGGTTGCCATGGCAACCAGAGTTCTGCATGGATTATAATTCTTTTAGCTATTTTAAGAGTGGACCACCCAAGAAACAATGTTCCCAATTTATAATAAAATCCAATAAGTACTTTGAGAGGAGAAGATTTTTGAAGATTTTACTATAGATATATAGGGAACAAGACTGCGTTCAATAAACGCTTATGCCCCCTGTGGAAGCCTTGTCCATAAATAAGTCTAAGTCCAAAATTAGGTCAAGGTGAAGGTCAAAATGGGGTCATGTGATACAGGTGTGTGGAGAGTGTTCATATACAACATCCATGCAAGTTTGGAAGCTTGTAGCAAGCCATAATGATGCTAGAAGAAACGGTCAATTTGGGTTAACCAGGACGGACGGACGTACTCATGAGACGGTATTTGTGGGGTTTTCTTTTGTTCTTTCTTTTGTTGGGTTGAAACCCACAAGTAGCATTTTGCACCCCACAAGTGACGGAATGAATGGAATCTAAAAATAGCCTATTGTTCCACACCCCACAACTACCGGTGCATTCGTACGGACAAACGGACGGACGGGTGAATCACTATATGCCTCCTGATCTATCGATACGGGGGGCATAAAAACAGCGCCCCACCCACTGGCGGCCATGTTTTTTGACGAATCACCCAACAACTATTTCTGTAAAATTATTTTGAAATCTGACCAGCGGTTGATTTTTTATGATTTTTTAAAAGATTTTCCTTTTGGTTGCCATGGCAACCAGAGTTATTTATAGATTAAAATTCTTTTAGCTCTTTTTAGAAAGGACCACCAGAGGAACATTCTTGTGAAGTTTGGTTGACATTGGTCAAGTGGTTTAGGAGGAGAAGTTGTTTGAATGAATTGTTGACGCACGGACGGACGGACGCACGCACGACGGACGAAGAGTGATCACAATAGCTCACCTTGTCACTATGTGACAGGTGAGCTAATAAAACTAATTGGGTAATTGGTCTTTTATGTATTATTTTTCACTATAACATCATTTTCTACAGTGTATTTGCTTTTTCTTACCCCCTCCTCTTAAAATCTATTGGGTTTTTAAGAAAATTAATTGGGTAATAACCCCAATACGCAGCTTATCTGTAGCTCTGTGTAAAATATTATTATTCACAACAGATTAATTTCACGGATGAACTAGATCACTATTACATCCCATCATAGAATTCACCTCAAAAATATGTAACAAGGGATTTTTCGTTCAATATTTTATACCCACGAGTTCAAGAAACAAGTGTTTTGAACAATGTTTTCTATAATCTATCAGTGAATAATGAAAATCCTGGGAAGCCAGTTACATAAAGGCCTAAATATGAGATTTAGAAATATGAAAATAGATACTAAACTGTAAAACTGGCTTGGTTTGGTAACAATCTCCTCCACGCTACCATTAATATGTTAGAACCATTCCCATTGGACGACTGTATCGTACCAGTCAAAATACACGTATCCCGTGTAGTTAACTGACATTCCACCGAGTCACTTAGACTCATGCTACGTATTTCAATATGAGGTATTCTTCCTACGCTGAAAGCAGAAACATTCATAAATACTATAAAATCAGTAGATTTATCAGCATTTAATATTTGCTACATTCCAAATTTCAACGAATTTGCAAAATACATAACTTATGCTTGTGGGTGTTATAAAAAAGATTTATAAACAACAGACTGTAGATTTTTCTGAAGTTCTGAACATTTCAAAATATCATAAACACATTAATTTGCCAAATTTTGGCTTCTCAAAAATATATGATTATACTGTACATTATGGCATCAATGGAATACTAAAAGTCATTTAATCACCATCACTGGTGTGATTGTTTCATAATTGTGTCAGCAATGATGAGTGGAGAAATGTTTTATTCAACAAAATCGGCCAAACAGCTATACATACCTTTCATCCATTTCTTCATCATAAGACATAGAAGGTTCAAGTATATCTGTAGCATCAATAGCTACCTTTGCCTGTGTCTGTAATTATAACATAACTGTATTTATTATAATCTATAATAGTGTACATAATGTATCATGAATTGTACTATTTAACTGCTATATTTAAAGTAATTTGAACATACGATAACCATTACAGAGCACTCTTCCTTGAACTTAAAATACGCCCCTCTAATATAAAGGATTTTAACAATAATGACTTTATTTATTGTGGATGAAAGTCACATATTTGGTTCTAGACCAATTTTCAATATGGTCCACATCAGCATGGAATATATAGTAATTTACAGAAATACATGAATTTTTTATGGTTTTGATGGTTGAGATATAGAACTACACGATCATTGTTTAAGTGACCTCTGAACTTTGAGGGTAGAAGAAAAGGAATCTGGATCCAATACCCTAGCTCTTTCCAGATGGACTCCAAGGTTCTTTAATTTTAACATACCCAGTGATCAGAGCTGACTCACACTACACTATCTTTGCATTTCTAACCAATTCATCTCTAATTGAATACAATGAATACATATGTGGACTTAATAACTTTAAATTAAAGCCTTCATCAGGGTAATTAGGTAATACATGAAAAAGTTCATCTCTAGTTGGGTAGGAAAGATTTTTTAGGAGTTTCAGAAATGACCAAGTGCCCCAGACAATATTCAAACTAGGGACCTCTTGATCAGTAGACATCACACAGTCACCCACCGAGCCACCCAGGAAACTAAGAAAGGAGACATTGCATGGACATGTAATAGTATAGTATGTTTCTTCAGATGTGTAACTTGTATACAAACATTGCAATATCATAACATTGTATTTTTATTGTTTTAAACATTTTAATTGGAGAAAATGTCAATGGAAACCAATGCCCCATTCAAAAGGTACATACTAATACACATGATATCTATCAAAAAAGAAATTGGAATGTTTATCCTAGAGAATGTTATGTAAACAAGTGACTGACCTGAATAATCCATTTATACATACCTTGGGATTTGTGAAACGTTGTAGGAGTCTTTGTTCCTCTTCTTCTTTGTATCGTTCATAGTCGGCAATTATTTCCGCCGGTGTCTTTGTACGAGATACAACCTGCAGGGAGAGCCGGAGTGGATAATTACAGACTCTTTGGTCTATGTACAATAAATTGCCATTTGGTAAATGTTTATCAGAGTACTGTTTTATCAAAGCACTTACGAAAATCTTAAAGTTACGTTCAAATTTCAATTCTTTATAATTCTTTTACAGCTGCAAATTTGAGCTAGACATGGTTTGAAGGAGTTAATTAATTGAATCATTGTTAATAGTGCAGCTCCATTTACCACCCTACATAACTGTAAACAAAATATAAAGACTTTAAATTTGTTCGTAAGTTTACGATTTCCGTAAGTGCCTTGATAAAACAGTACCAAGGTGTGTGATTGCTCCAAGATCAAAATCGCTGAAATATACTTTACCCCCGTCAATTTTTTGTTTCGAAGATTTTAAGACAAAAATATTTGGTGGAGGCATGAAAATGAAGAGCCTAAGGTGGGAAACACTGAAAAGCATTTCACTTTTTGACCGTCTGGAGTAGGGATCGAACCCACACCCTTCAGATCAGCAGTCAGTAGCCCTTACCACTAGACCACAATTTGCTTTCACCCAGTGCCTTATATACTCGTTGTCTTTCAATCACTCTGGGTGTAAATATGTTTGGTTTACATTGTGTTATTTGAGAGATTGTGGCTTGTGTTACATAGAAAGAGCTTAAATGAGTCTTTAAATTAAGGATATTGATGAAGTTTTTCAACAGTTAAGCCATTCTTGTAAATCTTTTTAAACACAAATCCCAGCATTGCCCCAGTGCCTTAAAAAAATATTGTAGGAAAGGGCCTGAACAACTATCTAGTCACACTATCAGAGTACCTGACACTGGGCGTACCAGTTCAATTCCCATACAAGAGCACAGCCTACGAGTGCTGGACGCTCGACTTTCTCGTACTACATAGTTACCTTGAGTCAAAATTCTAAGAGTAACAAGGGCAGATAACTCATAAATATAGATTACACTACAGAGTTGCCAGCCTTTTCTGTTTCAACTCCCCTTGTGATAGTGAATAACTATGTTGAGTTTCAAGTGGATACATTTGATAGTCTTTGAGTAATTGACATTTTTGGGTATAGATTCAAAGTCAGAAAAGGGAAATAACTCTTATAAAATGCTGTATAACTATGTTGAGTTTCAAGTGGATACATTTGATAGTCTTTGAGTAATTGACATTTTAGGGTAAAGATTCGAAGTCAGAAAAGGGAAATAACTCTTATAAAATGCTGTATATAGTTGTTTCCTCTTGTCAGTAGATGTAAGTCATCATATTCCACAAGTGTACTGACTTTTAACTTGAAAGCTTTGATAGTGTTTGAGAAAATTAAGTTAACATGTAAAATTTGCAACTACTTCTATGTACAAAGTTCAAACAAGGGCAGATAACTCCATAAATATTGGTCACAGAGTTATCAGCCTTGCCAGTATGGACTCCCCTTGTGATGGTGAATAGCTATGTTTAGTTTCCAGTTGATAACTTTGATAGTCTTTGAGTAATTGACAGAGAAAATGACACTGACAATAAACTTAACCAACGCACACGATCCAGTCACGACAATATTAGCTCAACTGGTTTCTTGAAAAGTCGAGCTAACAAGACTTATAAGCATTATTACCTCCATTTTATAGGTTTCAAGTCCTTTCTCTCCGTATAAATCATACACCACTCTCTTGTGTTCATCCGATAATACTGTAAGATGTAGAAATAAAGATTAATACATTATATACAAAGTGTGCGCCAGATTAGTGTATCAATACAACAAGACTTTGACATGACTATTACTAATGGCAAAAATTCCAAGACGAAAATTGCCTCGCTTCGAAAACCAAAATAGCCGTAAGTATTCCATTTCTTCATCATTTTCTATGAAACATACGCCAGGGATTTTTTTTAAAGATTTCCACGAATATAGGATCTTTTTCAGAAGCTGGGTCATTATTTCCAGCACCCAATGAAACCTTGGAAAAGAAGACTCATCTGCTTGAACGGTGGTCGGTGGCTTTAGAGGTATGGAACGCGCTTAGGGAATAAGAGATCCAGGGTTTGATCCCCATCTGTGCCACTGCTCAATTTCTTTGAGCAAGAAAAACCAAAAGTGCTGGACTCCACCAAGGTGTGAATTGGTACCTGTGAGGGCGGTGTCTGTACAATATAGTATTTGGTAGCAGTTTAATAAGACCAAGGGCACCTGAACTCTCAAATACACCTGAACACGGCAAAATGAATCACTGAGCACTCATACCTTCATGCGCCCTCTTCAGTTTACTGAATAAAAACTCAGCATTCTTTTTCTTGTCACAATGTTGATGTTTATCAGGATGGTAAATCTTGCATAACTGCTTGTATGCTTTATCAATGTCTGTTTTTGATGCCTGAAATTTATATAAAAAATTGTCATGAAATGATGAATTTAAGCTAGAACTGCATAGCCATATTTTTAGTTTACCCAGCTATTCTTGATATCATTGTTATATTTGTTCCATAAATTTACAAAAAGTAAAATAATTAATAGGCAGTAATAGTTCGTTTAGACTTTTAAAAATAGGTACGTTTTATAGACCTGAGTTGTGACTTGGGTACGTTTCGGTATGGGTACGTTTGATAGCAGCACCTTGGAGTTCTTGAACCATTTTTAAGCCTGACATCGTGAGTCTTGCTTAAAGTGTACTTTAATAAGGAAATAAGAAAATGATCTGCTCACATCAGAAAACAATACCCAACGTTGTCACGTTGCGACGTTTTACACTCAGCATGTTCGCACTGGGACAGAAAAACAAAAAATATTCGGCGCTGAAATCTTACGCAATATTTCCAATAGCGGACGAAAGGCTAAAATCGCGGAATAGATAATTGATAATATGTAAAATAAATAACTTTAGGAAATTCATGAAGATACAAACCTCTCTTGACACATTTAGCAAAGAATAATAATCGTCCTTCAAAAGTCCATCACCGTCATCCAATTGTTCTGCCATTTCCTTACGGTTATGTCTAAAACCCTTTATAAAGTTAGTCAGGATTACCTCCCCTTTCCCTCACTATGAAATTCAAATCAATATAATTTAATTTAATTTAATTAACATGCGTGATATAACATAGTCCGTGGCTTTATATTAAATTAGTAATTCAACATTGCTTCATGTGCTGTCTTTATGGTATAAGATCTTATTGATAGTGAGACATTTACATTTTGGATTGCAGGGACGTAAAATTAATTGGTGGGGGGCTTTGCTGAAGCCCAACCCCCCTCCATCTGGCTGGTACTAATACACCATATTGAACGAATGTACATTGTATTGGCATCATCATAATTACATTCTAAATCGCATGCTGTGTATATGATAGATAAAATAACCCCCGACATTACTAATTAAGCACTCAACAGGACCTACTGCAGAAGTTTTTTTATGAGTGTCATCTAACTATATAAGGGTGTTATTAGGTTGATAAAAGATTATCAGACAGTGAATAAATAATGATGTTAACATGTTATTACCATTTATCTGATTCTCATTAGTTAGAACACTTGATTAATAGAAACTGAAGTTTGACTTGAAAAATTGGCGGTTAAATGTAACATGCATAATCATTACCAAAGAATACGGTATGGTAATGTAGGCCTATGATCTTTGTCATTACAAAAAAATAATGTGAGAAAAAGTAATACATACTTTTTTCGAATTTCTTGTTGGTCAGTGTGATTTTTAGGATTTCCATTCATGTAGTTTGAATGGCTAATGAAGATCAAATTATTCAAATAGTTTTTAAAATATGCATCGAATTTCATTGAAACCTGTAATATTATACGATTTCATGTCTGAATATTTTAAAAGAGTTAAAAGTGCAGGAAATCTCATTAGGCCTTAATTAAAAATGGGATGGTTGAGAAAGTTCATGTTGGTTTCCGACAATTTGGTTTTCTTTTTTTGATAAGTATATGTTTGAATTGTCAAATCAAAGATCTAAAAATACGTTTCAAATACTTTCGACAAACCAGCTACATGGGTGTCATATCCTGTCTTGAACTCGTATTTATACTCGTATATATGCATAGATAACCTCAATTTTACCAAAATATCAGAGCTAGCGTGTCCGGAGCCCTCAAAGATCTATGTATAGGCCGCATGATCCCCGATGTCAACCATTCTTCAATCCGCACGCTTCTTTAAAATGAATAAAACATAATAAAAGGAAAATGATGATTGATTGGTTATGGTAAACCATGTAGCCTAAGAGCTGAGGGCGATTTATTCAAAATTGGAGCCCATCTCTTAAACTTGCAACACCTTATTACCTTATGTTACCTTATGTAGCTTCTGCACGCAGCACTGATGGGTGCTCTGTATGCAGCTCTTCGTTATTCTGATAGTACACAATACGTTTAACTTCCGGTGATAGTTGGACATACGACCGAACATTAAGAAAATCCATTTCTTACAAATTTCCTCTTTCACAACCACTCAGCATCCAAGATGGCGTCCAAGATGGCCGCCAATTTTACGCCAAAATGGTACTGAACGCTTATTTGTGCATGAAATGAATTGTTTTCCAACAAATATGTTTCAAAATGTACTTATAAGTTGAAAAATGAATGGAAGACACACTTTTAACTGTTTTGATAGTAAATTTTGACATTTTGAAAAAGCTATGACCCATATAGAGGCCCAAAATTGGCTAGTTTTAGGGTATTTTTCTTAATTTTGTGTTGTTAATAACATAAAAGTACATTTATAACTGTAAATTTTACCTTTAAATGGTGTTATTTATTCGATAAATTTAGTGCGAAAAATATGAGGGTATAAGATGTACAACTTTTTTAGTTTTATGCTATCCCTAAGGGTGTAACGTGGGTGGGGTAAATTCACATAAAAGACCATATTGGGTTGACTTGTAAAATGTGAATGAAATTATGTACTTTAAAATCAGTTTTCGTTGCTCTTGCTCTATTTTATGAAGTGGGTGGGGTAAAATTTCATAAATAATTTTAAAGATTAAATAACGGGATTAACCAATGATTGTTTTTAAACTCTGATCTCTGTTTTTCTTCTGACCTATGATAAACTATTCTGAAATGTTCTTCAAGTTACTTTTGTATATAATAAATGAGAGATTGTACAAATAAACACGTTACATGACTTCGCCTGTTAAAAGTGGGTGGGGTAAAAAACTGCAAAAATGAGAATAATGACTATTTGCAGAAATTTCATTCTATGAATTATTTTGATTATTATAGACAGTACAAGTCTCTTTGGTTTTATAAGATATATTTATTGCAGCATTTCGCTGTTTTAAAACTGATCATGCTTAATATTGTGAAGTGGGTGTGGTAAAATCACGTAAATAATGAAACTTCATAAAGGGCGCCATTATATAGGCTAAAACCAATGGGTCGTGTTACGTAGTCCTTATGATTTGGTAAATAACGTAACTCGTAGTGTTCGTATAGTGGTTTTATTAGTTTGTTACACAGTTCATAAACATAGTATAGTACTTCTCAGGTTCACAGTATAAGTCAACTTTTCATACTCATAAACATACTGTCCAGGCTTATGGCCCAAGCTACTCGCTTGTTGACGGCCCGCACCAACTGGTCTCTCTCGACTCTACTTCTCAACTCTCTAACTTAACTCCGACTGACTGACTTAACTCCCCACTAACATGGTATTAACCACCCAGACATATATTAAATTTACACTTCCTTATGATACTGACTTAGCTGTCTGGTGTTAGTATATATTCACTTATAACTGTCAGTTATAGTGTAACCTGTATTTATTCATAGTTTATATGAAGGTTCACTGAAATTAATATTATATAATTAGCTATCCTTTGATCATTACATTACAGTCGGCGATCACAAGAACTTTCATACACACCGTAATTATCAGTAGTACAACCGCCACAATTGACAATAAACCGAATCAAATGAGACTCTTAAATTTCATACATGTAAATGATGTTGAATATTTGCATTCTGGTATATCTCATGATCTGCAGCAAATTGCCTTGCAACACTGACCATTTCTAGGTCAAGGTAAGGGTCAATGTAGTTATAAGGTCAAAGTACAGAACAAGCAAATTAATAATATTTTCTCACGTTTCAGGTGATGTTTGAAATACTGATTCGATTTTATAATGCTTAATAATGAAATTATTTTAAATATAGGTCTACATGTATATATAAATAAATGTTTCTGTAAAAAGGACAATTATACACATTGTAAAACGAAATAAAAGCAACAAGCCTATAAAGCCATTTCTAGCCGTTTGGAGTAGTCACCACCAGTGGATGAAGCCATTTCTAGCCTAATGGAGGAGTAACCACCAGTGGATGAAGCCATTTCTAGCCTTATGTAGTAGTCACCACCAGTGGATGAAGCCATGTCTAGCCTTATGGAGGAGTAACCACCAGTGGATGAAGCCATTTCTAGCCTTATGGAGTAGTCATCACCAGCGGATGAAACCATTTCTAGACTTATGGAGGAATCACCACCAGTGGATAGAGCCATTTCTAGCCTTATGGAGTAGTCACCAACGGCGGATGAAGCCATTTTTAGCCTTATGGAGTAGTCATCATCAGTGAATGAAGTCATTTCTAGCCTTATTGAGTGGTCACCACCAGTGGATGGAGCCATTTCTAGCCTTATGAAGGAATCATAACCAGCGGGAAAAGCCATTTCTAGCCATATGGAAGAGTAACCACCAGTGGATGAAGCCATTTCTAGCCTTATGGAGTAGTCACCGTCAGTGGATGAAGCCATTTCTAGCCTTATGAAGTGGTCACCACCAGTGGATGGAGCCATTTCTAGCCTTATGAAGGAGTCATCACCAGCGGAAAAAGCCATTTCTAGCCTTATGGAGGAGTAACCACCAGTGGATGAAGCCATTCCTAGCCTAATGGAGGAGTCACCACCAGTGTATGAAGCCATTTCTAGCCTAATGGAGGAATAACCAACAGTGGATGAAGCCATTTCTAGCCTGATGGAGTACTCCCCACCAGCGGATGAAGCTATTTCTAGCATTATGGAGTAGTCACCGCCAGTGGATGAAGCCATTTCTAGCCTAATGGAGTAGTCACCCCCAGTGAATGAAGCTATTTATAGCCTTATGGAGTCGTCGAAGCCATTTTTAGCCTAATGGAGTAGTCACCACCAGTGAATGAAGCTATTTCTAGCCTTATGTAGGAGTAACCACCAGTGGATGAAGCCATTTCTAGCCTAATGGAGGAGTAACCAACAGTGGATGAAGCCATTTCTAGCCTTATGGAGTAGTCACCACCAGTGAATGAAGCTATTTCTAGCCTTATGGAGTCGTCACCACCAGTGAATGAAGCTATTTCTAGCCTTATGGAGTCGTCACCACCAGTGGATGAAGCCATTTCTAACCTGATGGAGTAGTCACCACCAGTGAATGAAGCTATTTCTAGCCTTATGGAGTCGTCACCACCAGTGAATGAAGCTATTTCTAGCCTTATGGAGTCGTCACCACCAGTGGATGGAGCCATTTCTAGCCTTATGGAGTCGTCACCACCAGTGGATAGAGCCATTTCTAGCCTTATGGAGGAGTAACCACCAGTGGATGAAGCCATTTCTAGCCTTATGGAGTAGTCACCACCAGTGAATGAAGCTATTTCTAGCCTTATGGCGTCGTCACCATCAGTGGATGGAGCCATTTCTAGCCTTATCGAGGAGTAACCACCAGTGGATGAAGTCATTTCTAGCCTTATGGAGTAGTCACCACCAGTGAATGAAGCTATTTCTAGCCATATGGAGTCGTCACCACCAGTGGATGAAGCCATTTCTAGCCTTATGGGGTAGTCACCACCAGTGAATGAAGCTATTTCTAGCCTTATGGAGTCGTCACCATCAGTGGATGAAGCCATTTCTAGCCTTATGGAGGAGTAACCAACAGTGGATGAAGCCATTTCTAGCCTGATGGAGTACTCCCCACCAGCGGATGGAGCCATTTCTAGCCTTATGAAGTAGTCACCACCAGTGGATGAAGCCATTTCTAGCCTAATGGAGTAGTCACCACCAGTGAATGAAGCCATTTCTAGCCTTATGGAGTAGTCACCACCAGTGAATGAAGCCATTTCTAGCTTGATGGAGTAGTCACCCCCAGCGGATGAAGCCATTTCTAGCCTTATGGAGTAGTCACCATCATCGGATAGGGCCATTCTAGCCTTATGGAGTACTCCCCTACTATGAAGACATTTCTAGCCTAATGGAGTACTCCCCGTCTGCGTATGAAGACATTTCTAGCCTTATGGAGTACTCCCCTACTGCGTATGAGGACATTTCTTGCCTTATGGAGTACTCCCCACCAGCGAAAAAGCCATTTACACAATATAGCCTTATTGGGTACATGTACTCTCAATCAGCGGATAAAGACATTCCTTGCCAGATAGAGTACTTGTCACAAGTGGATATGTCATTCCAAGGCCTACAAGAAACTCAATACTGCTCGAAAAGGCCATTCATATCCATTTGTAGAACTCCCAACCAGTCCTGTGAGTGTATGCACCACCACTAGAAAAAACATTCCTAGCAGTATGGAGTACTCACCACCAACATATCAAGCAATTACTAGCCAAATGTTTACTAACTACTCCTAGCAAAAACCATTCTTAGCCATATTAAGTATGGAGTATGTATGAAAACGGTAGTTTTACTCTTATGTTTGCCTATCCATTGGTTTTAGCCTATAAAGTCGCCACACTATAAACGCTCCTATTATCAGATATTTTACCCCACCCACCCCATAAACTAAGCACGATTGATACACATCTAGTTTAAAAACAATAGGTCACAACAAATAAGTATTTTATAAAGAAAGAGATGGGTACTGTTTATATTGAGCAAAATAATTCATAGAATTCAATTTCTGCAAATATCCATTATTCTCATTTTTGCAGTTTTTTACCCCACCCACTTTCAACAGGCAAAGTCATGTAACATGCTTATTTTTAAAAACTCTTACCTATTATCTACAAAAGAAACTTATTGAACATTTCAAAATAGTTTATCATACTGGCAAGAAGAAAAACAGAGATCAGAGTTTAAACAACCATCGGTTAATCATGTTGTTTAGTTTTTTTATTACATGTATTTGTGAAATTTTACCCCACCCACTTCGTAAAAAAGAGCAAGAGCAACCAAAACAAATTTCGATGTCCAACTGTGGTGCAAGTTAAAGAGATGGGCTCCAATTTTGAATAAATCGCCCTCAGCTCTTAGGCTAATGGTTCTGAAGCCGATTACTCATTTAAGTGCCTGTGACTCAATAATTGGATAATATAGTTGGTCTTTTTTACCAGAACAGAACAGTTTATTGTCGTAAACAGTACAGTTTCATGACAAAACAACAAACATATTTGCAAAACATGTTTACACAATTATAGTCCCATGATGCATGGGATGATACGGTAACATAATAAGTACATAACAAATACATTTCAGACAAAATATACAATACTAGTAAAATAATAATAGCTCCACATTGAGTGTTATGTGGGATGCTATGTGAATGAGTTATACAGTTATTAATAACAGAATTTCTGATGATAAATGCTTGTGAAATAAATTTACCAAGAATAATTAGAAGGCGTTTGTTTTTTGATGTTATCAATTGTATGAATTTAAATAAACTTGGGTGCCTGAGAAAATAAGGGTTTAAAAGCACACACTTAGGCTACTTGAACTATATGTATACTTATGATACAATCGGGGACTCTATATTCAGTCCCAACCTATTCAGCACCAGAATACAATAGGGCCTACAGATAGAGAACATAATACTTACTTGTTACAATATGGGTAAATTAACAACTTCATACATTTATTTAATTATTTGGTTAATTCATAGTATAAATTATATATATATTGTATATATATACTACAAAGACGACTACGACGACGGATGGCATGGTATTGCAAAATTTCAATTTTTGATACTTGTTTTTTTTTGGGTTATGTTTTGACTCGACCCATACTAGACATATATATATTCGATTACATTTTCAAATACTGTATATACATCGTCATGCATTAATGCAAAACTCGCCATGTACCCTAGGTGGTTGTTTTCCAAAACCACCCCTGTTTTTTAATGCGCCCAGGATAATGAGAAAGGTGGGAAAATTAAGGTGGTTTAATCAGATGTGTACGATTTATCAGTGATGTATTGACTACAATACTGGGGCTGGTATTCACAAAGCATCTTAGCAGAAAACTTAGAAATTTCTTAAAATCTTATTTTTTTCTAAAGTGTATCAGCTAAGCAAGAAAACAACATGCTTAATATATTGGATAGTTTTGAAGCATTATGTAAACAGCTATTATAATCACTAAGAAAACATGGATTATTTTTCAAATTATGGGAAATATGAGCTGCACAAATTATTGACTTAAGTCAAAATATTTAATTTTCACTTAAGATGCTTTGTGAATACCAGCCCTGGGCTGGTATTCATAAAGCATCTTAGTAGAAATCTTAGAATTTTCTTAAAAACATCAAATTTCCTTAAGTGTGTCAGCCTAACAAGATACTCAAAATTCTTGAATTTTTACATTGTATTAAGAGCTACAATAATCACTAAGAAAACATGGGTTAATCTTCAATGTGTGGGAAATAAGCGCAACCCAAGTTTTTGACTTAAGTCAAAATATTTAAGTTTTCCACTAAGATGCTTTGTGAATACCAGCCCTGATCTGTTTATACTTCCATTGACCAATCCGATTCATGTTTGTAAAAATCACATTATTATAGGCGCACTGTAGTAATGTTGAATTACACTCAGAAATGAGTGTTATAAAATTTCTAAACTATTACTATCAAGTACATAGTCGAGCGTTATAAATTGTCGTGACGAGATCGTGTGCATCGAGTAAATGAGCATTAAATGATTAACTATCAGTTCTTAATAAATAAAATGTTACTTAAACGGTATCGTTTAATCTTCATATTTTACACATATGAAGTACCAAATTACCTAGATAATATGTATATAAAAAATCTTATTATCAAACGTAACCAGCGTATAAATAAAATATATTTAATCAAATCTTTATTAAAGGGAGGTAATATAAAACAATTTTTTCGACAACTGATTCAAAAACCTTCGTGAATTCTGATTATACTGTAGTAGTAAGCAAAGAAAAGCGGTTTTAGGAGCAGAAAAATGCAGCGAGCTGTATTGTAGATTAAGTGAGGCTAATTCCGACCCCGTCTTTTAATCGAACCCTCCCTACGATTATTATCCATTCTAACACGATCCGCGGATTAATCCATATTAAGATATATTAAATTAAACATAGAAATGTAAGATGTAACATAATTGACCAATGCGCAGTGTTTAGCAGCTCGGCAAATTCATATAAGTATCGTTATCCGCCCAAAAAGTAGATGCGGTGACGTGATGGCAACTCCATTTCGCGTTGTTTCATTTATTTTGTTTTATAATATCACTGGATCTATTATCGATGATATAGAACCAGACTAAATTCTTTAACCATTCTTAGAAAGCTTCTTAATCCAATCAATCCCGGAGAATGCAAAAAAATCTGTAATTTCATTTCAAAAAACATGGTGACCAGATAACTACTAGGTGTTTTAGTGTTTCGATAATGTTTCATGTTTCACTAATGTTCACTAATTTTCTATATTACTTTGAATGTTTATTTCAATGTATATATTGTATTGTTATATATATGTATTATCCCATAGCATGAATTGTCTCGACAATACCCAGCTATGTATGGAAGACACCATTTCATGTGGTTTTCTGTATAAACATATTCTATTCTATTCATTTATGTGCCGTTCAAAACTTCGAGTAACAAACCGTGAGCGAAAAACATATTCAACTGAAAACGTAAGATTTAATTTCTTTCCGCGACAAGATTTGTTAAAACTTCAGTATTTTCTATAACTTAAGTCGACTTTCTATAATCTTTATTTTGACAAAAAGTACATGCATCCTACTTTTGAATTGGGTATAATTTGTACGATTAAGACTTGGAATTAGGCTTTTAATATAGGTATACTTTTTTCTAGCCACGATGTCACACGCATCAAAAAGTGCTCAAATTAAAATTGTTGATGTTGCTACGCCTCAAAATATTTAAAGAAGTATGCATTTATTAAAACGACAGCGGCTACAACCAAAAAGTACATATTATTGTCTGTATTTTGATATAAATAAGTCTTACATTCAACATAGCTTTAATTTTATTTATGAATTTTGGCAAATCTAGCCATAATGTCACACCCTTGAAATAAAGTAACGTCAACGTCTACGTGATCGGTAGATTCGTACCCGTTTTAATAAAAGAGTCGATGTACTGCAGATTTAAATGACATTTTGTATGAATGAAGTATGAGCTGTGGGGTTTATGTAATTATGGTGTTTTAGTCTGAAATAGTAAGTTTAGCGGTATTTAAAGCGCCACTTGTCGGGACGTGGTTTTCGTAGTATTTTTTAACTTACTTTCTCCTTTTTGTACATGTATTTTAATGTCTCGGCAAAAAGTAAAACATCTACTTGTATGGAACGATACGCAGCGTATTATTGGTATATTCTACGTGGGACGTTCAGAAATAAACATGACTATTGTCACAAAACCCGCATGGTTAAACAAAATAAATCAAATTATATACCGTCAGAAATCGGAATCCTTTTTTATATACAGTAAAATTATGAACTAAAACAACTACGCGGTCCGAGAGTTACGTTATAGTTAGAACATATTAAGTAAATTTTAATGATTAAAAAGGGCGGAGCGAGCGAAGCGAAGCCTTTTTAGTCATTAAAATTTACTTAATATGTTCTAACTAACTTAGAATATAACCTACATTATGAGCCAATGAAAACGCCGCATTTTCGCGGTTAAATGGAAATTTAATCATTAAAATTTTCTCTTAACCGTCTTGCGTTGACGCTAATTTCTATCGGCCAATCAGAATGCAGAATGTTATATTCTAAGTTAGTTAGAACATATTAAGTAAATTTTAATGACTAAAAAGGCCTCGCTTCGCTTCGCTCGCTCCGCCCTTTTTAATCATTAAAATTTACTAAATATGTTCTAACTATAACTTAGAGAAAATTTTAATGATTAAATTTTCATTTAACCGCGAAAATGCGGCGTTTTCATTGGCTCATAATGTAGGTTATATTATAAAGATGAATAAACAACGCCACTAACGCCGACCCGGCGCACAAAATGACGTCGCTATTTTACGAGGCGTTCGTGCTTCGCATAGGGCTATGACATTCGATGTTTATAGTGATATATGGTGATGAATACAGTCCTGTACCACACTGAACCACTCAAGTAAAGTGTTGGTGAGAATCACATGTATTTTTCCGGTTCTTACATCAAATTATCTGGTCGAGGCAAAGTACCATGAAACGTTGATATTTTGCAAATGTCTCAGTAGCTGACGTCACAAACGTTATATGATTTCCTATTACTTCCCTGCCTTTCAAAGCTGAACAGTTATTCCTAAAGCATTTATGCCATTCTAAAAATGATAAACGACTCGTAGAAATATTGCCCAACGTAGTTACGATAATTTCGTACGATTCAGAGGACATAGTCATCTTGCTGTTGACAGAACTTGGCGTTTGTCCGTTTTTCCTAACGTTCTGGTGACGTTACTTTGCGTCACGACGTTATCCCTCCTGGAGTTCAAATTCTATTTTTTTTCCGTAGCTAACGTCCGAATGTCATCATTTATGCAGACATCGTCCAATATGTAACTTGCAATGTCATGGCGAAGTTTGAAAACTATCGATAGGATAGTATTAAAGATACACCCTATTACGTAGTCGCCATCAATGGTAATTGGTGGGCCGCGCCGGGTGCGTGTTACCATGGTTTCAAAATTGAATATTATGAGCGGACGTGACAGTGTAACCCTAAAAATCAGATATCAATTTTTCGCAATTGAATTCCGATTTAACGTTATGTAATAATATGTGTATAATATTTAAAACTAAACAAGTGAGGGCCCCTGTCCTGTTTATTTTTGAACGTCCAACGTATTGTATGTTTAATTAAAATGTGGCCGATCAAAAAACTGCCATACATTTTGCGTACAAATGCACTTATCAATCAAGCGGGTTGCTCAAACCCAATTTAATTTTACAACAATATTTTTTAAACCAATCGCGAAATATGTGACGAATAAAAATATGGGGTTTACGGCATAATTTAAGAAAAATTGCATTCGAAACACCCAAATAAGTCTTGTAACGTCAATAATCGTTAAAAACGTCAACAACGTCGGAATTCGTTACGCTAATGTACGCCAACATCGAGCGTAACGTCATATACACATATGTAGAGCAAACCAGGACATGTATTATTACCACAATAAAACATGGTATCAAATTGGCTGTTACTATTTACGCCCCGTATCACGTGACATATTTATGAATGAATGAACGTAAACTTTATAGTAAAACTTCAACGGGTCGCGAGTTGCACGAGTATCCAGTGTTACAGCTATGACGCATCTATTTTTAGAAACTCCAATATACACTCGAAATTAAGATTCACAAAAACTTCTGATAATCAATTCATTTATATTTTTAATTTCATGAAATAGATTCACTATACTCGAGTTATTAAAATTGTTTCAATGTTTAAAATGTGTTATTTCCTTCAGAAAATTACGAAGGTCGTTTTCATTAACGAGGGAGGTAATTGTACCAGCTAATAAGCCACTCAATTTCAGCGTGGAATTATGTTCAATGTCAAATGGGTGGAAATGGAATGCGCGCAGTTAAATAGTGCGGGATATTATCGTATTTAGAATCGAAATAAAAACTCTGTTCCCCTCGCTACGCACTCGTGATTTAATTTTTCCGCATCCGAACTCCTGCCCATGTTTTATTCACCGACAAAATACGCAAACAGATTTTTATAGATACTTATTTCCATAAAAACCGTGTTTTAAGGGGTCGATATGCTCTAGTCAAATATTTATGTCGAACTTAAAAATGGTGTTGTGATCTTTATTGGGCGCCGTTTTACTATTTTGTAGATTTTTTTATTCTTAATTACCGACCATTTTTTTATATAAAAAATCGAATTTCTTGATATCAATAGATCTATATCAATTCTTGATATCAACAATTCGCTACGATCAAACAATACGTCTCAATAGTTTCAAAGAATGGGTGCAGGAAGAACGGAAACGTCAGAAGGGCAAACATCTTGAGAACGTCATAATTACTGAATAAACGTCACAGGCAAAACTAGTTAGGACTGTAAGTGTAATTCAGTAATTTATTTAAGATGCCTGCCTTTCTGACCTTTCCCTTCTTGCGCCCTTTCTTTGACACTATTGATAACATTTGCATATCTGCCTATACTAATCTCAATTCTTACCTAAATAGCCCCTGAAACTGTAAACTTTCTTTTTGGACACCATATTGTATATGTACTTGTTTAGATCTGTTCCCAATGAGAGACATTAGTGCATATACATTATCTACCTTGTAAGATAAAGCCTGAGGTAGACCAATTAGCACAGTGGTCCTAACTAGTTTAGATCCTCGGACTTTATCCTTGTTTCTCACAGAAATATCCCTGATTTTAGATATGACATTTCTCACTTCTGTATTACCTAATATGTTAAGGCCGTCAAAATTTATACTTGAAATTGGCTTTTTGTACAGTAAATAGGTATGACTTTTATAATAGGCCTAGTAATGATATGTATTAAAGACAAAATTCCCCTTTTTCTTCAAAACGACGCGAAATTCCCCTACCCAAAAGTGAAGTGAGGGCCCTGTTATTGGTGATATTTATACAAAGCGTTGTCATAGAAACAAGTAACGCACAGGCGGGTCTAACTGTAATTTTTTATTACTAACCATACTAAACACGTAAATATCTCAATAACCACTGAATAAATAATATTGGCAAATTATGTGGTATTACCATGATCTCACTGACGTGTGCTTGCAAACTTACAAAGCAATCGCTGCTTGGTTTATGATCACAACTGTGTAAATAAGAGAATTATATCTAAGCGCGTCATGGACAAAACGACGTCAACGTCAAACACTAGAAACCGGGCGATTGTTAAAATTTATCAGAAAATCATTTCGTGTTATTAAAAAGTCGAATTCTTGATATCAAGAATTCTCTAGTACGATGATAACTTGGATACTTTGAAGAAAAATGTTATTTACTAAAATTACATTGTCTTGCCGAAAAAATGACGTCTTTTCAGTAATTTATGACGTTCTCAAGATGTCTGCCCGTCTGACGCTTCCCTTTCTTTGAAACTATTGCCATATGTGTCTAAACTGATCTTCTTACCCCAATAGACACTGGAACTGTAAACTTTCATTTTGGACACCCTGTATTATGTAAAGGTCTGTTTCCAATATGTAGCCTAGTTTTGTAAAGACCATTACATTTATAAAACTGTACTGCTGCCCGGATAACCCACGATGACATTACATTAGAGTCGATGTCAAAGGTCAAGATATTGATTTTGGAAAAATACGGGTTTCTCAAGGAACCGATGCGTTGAATATTAATATATAAATATGAGTCGTGAAAACAATTTAAGTTAGGCCTACATTGTACCTTTTCATAATAAGTAGGCCTAAGCATTTTTTAAGGTGGCATGAACATATGAATAATTTTATGTATGCTTTGCAAAATTTCAAGTTTGGAAGTTGTTTTTTTTTGAGTGAACGTTAATAACTCGACCCTTAATCGACATGTTCGATTACATTTTTAAATGCGCATGCGCAACACAAAACTCGCCCTACCCAAGGAGGTTCTTCTCGAAAACAACCTCTGTTCTAACACAACCAGCAGTCTCACCAATAAAAACATAGAGAAAACCGAGATATGTGCATTTAAAATTACCATAATTCTAAACAACAAGTAGTTTCAGCTATATATGTACAGAGGAAACCAAACTGTGCTTAAACTATCGATAAAACACAACGAGGTACATATTCATTATTTCTTCATTCAACAACAGCTACGGCCTAAACACTTTAGACCGATAACGTTCCGAACTTCCGAGGAAGAAACAAGAGCTGTCCACGAACAGCGCGCTCCACTATTCGCAGCACCATGCTGGGATAGTACAATCATTATAATATTATATTCAAAACAAAATGCTTCATAACAGCAGCATTTACCTCTGCTGTGTAGAGGTTTGGGCTTCTAAGTCGAAAAAGGGGGATAATTTGGGCAAATTATGCAGGACCGTTACCTACTCATGTGTAGGTCCTCTGGGTCATGAAGGTAAACAAATAAGCATTTCTTAGTCCAAAAGGGGACATAATTTCAACAAAATGTTAAATAGTTATCTTCTCCTGTGTAGGGGTTGGGGTCATGATGGTGAACAAGTATGCAAATTATCAAAGCAATATATCAATGCACTTTGAACCTATTAGAGGTTAAAAAACATGTACCTATACTTTAACATTTGCATTTCTAAGTACAAAAGGGGGCATAATTTCAACAAAATGCTTGGTAGAGTTACCCACCCCTGTGTAGGGGTTGGGGTCATGATGGAGAACAAGTATGCATAGCAATATGTGAATGCACTTTGAAAATATTAGAGGTTAAAAAACCTGTACCTAAACTTTAACATTTGCATTTCCAAGTCCAACAGGGGGCATAATTTCAACAAAATGCTTGATAGAGATACCTACCCCTGTGTATGAGTTGGGGTCATGATGGTGAAAAAGTATGTAAAACAATATGTGAATGCACTTTGAAAATATTAGAGGTGAAAAAACCTGTACCTAAACTTTAACATTTGCACTAAGTTGAAAAAAGGGGACATAATTTCACCAAAATGCTTAATAGAGTTACCTACCCCTGTGTATGGGTTGGGGTCATGATGGTGAACAAGTATGCAAACTATCAAAGCAAAATGTCAATGCACTATGAAGATATTAGAGGATAAAAAACCTGTACCTAAACTTTAACATTTGCACTATTTGCACTAAGTAGAAAAATGGGGCATAATTTCAACAAAATGCCTGATAGAGTAACCTACTCCTGTATATGGGTTGGGGTCATGGTGGCAAACAAGTATGCAAAGTATGAAAGCAATATCTCAAAGGACTTAGAGAATATAAGAGGTTTAAAACCTGTACCTAAACTTTAACAAAAGTGTTACGCCGACGCCGACGCTCGGGTGACTGCAATAGCTCCCCTTATTCTACGAATAGTGGAGCTAAAGAGTGCAGCGGTTGGACGTTATGTATTAAAGTGGTGTTGCAGTTTGAAGTTATTCAGTCGTAGCTGTGCTTTATCGGTAATTCATGCACACCGTGGTTTCCTCTCTGTGTATAATAATAATAATAAAGACTTTATTTTACGAGGAAACTCATTTGACAATTAAATCAAATGGCAACCTTCCATTAGATCCTCAACAATAAACAGTTGAACAAGAACACTAGTACATAAAATGAAAAAAGCATAATGGCAATTTGGCCCATATGACGTCCACAATATCATAAGTTTATATATAATTGGGGAAATTCATAAAAGAGTTTCAGTGAAAGGATGTGCGAAACCGATATGTATGGAATCTACAATAAAAGGAAGGTATAAATTAAAATGCTAATCAATTAAATTTATAATTAATCATTATAAAGCTTAATTAGATATAGGGACATCATAAGAGCCAGCATATCATATAACAACATGTAAATTAAAACAATGCCATTTTTAAAAGCATGATACGGAATTGAAACATAAAACACACTGCATGTCATTCTGCAGACATATATATATATATATGTATGGCTATACATGTGTATTGAATTAATGATTATGACTAGCCAGTCATTAGATATTTAAGTAACAGAAACATGGGGTGTTTCAAAATAAGACGGCTTCACCCAGCGTAGATATACAGTTTTAAACTGATGAATAGAAGAAGAATGTTTGATATTATGAGGAATAGAATTCCATATTGAGGTACCAGAGAATGCAAAAGTGTGGCGAAACAACTCGGAATAGGGTTTAGGACTATATAATTGGTATGTAGAAGATGAGCGTAACAGTCGTGAATAAAATATGTAGAAGATGAGCGTAACAGTCGTGAATGAAATATATATATATATAGCCGAAATCGCTAGTTGTGCTTGAATCTACGACAAAACACAGGTTTATCTTTGTTATTTAAAGTGAGGTTAAATTTGAATTATACTCATTTATTACACTCGTAATGAGTGTTATAAAATTTCTAAACTATTACTATCAAGTACATAGTCGAGCGTTATAAATTGTCGTGACGAGATCGTCTGCATCGTGTAAAAGAGCATAAAACGATTAAATACCAGTTCTTAATAAATAAAATATTACTTAAACGGTATCGTTTAATCTTTATATTTTCCACATATAGCGTATCAAATTACATAAAATACATACATACATCGAAATCTTATTTTAAAACGTAACTAATTTATAAATAAAATATATTTTATCCAATATTTTTATTAAAGGGAGGTAATGCAAAACATTGCCACCACTGGCTCAAAACTGAAATCAATCTTACAAGTACAATTATCCTCTTACAGTAAGCAAATCAAAGCGGAGCTGAACAATGCAGCGAGCCGTAGTCCAACATTTTATTTCATATTTCTTTATAAAAATCCAATTCATTTAATATCAGGAAAAAACACATACTGACCATATCAAAAAATCGAATTTTTGATATCATAAAATCATTTCTTGATAACTTTACCAAAAATTTGAATTCTTGATAACGTTATTAATTGAAAGTTTTATGTAAATAAACAATGCTCAAAGTGAAATTTGGTGCTTTCAAAACTCATAAGTATGGAGCCATGTAACTGCCACCACATAAATATTAATTTTCATGAAATATTTCGTGAAATTAACAAGGGATTTCAAGTAAACAGAAAAATATTATCAATGCAAGATAAATATCTTAACGTGAAAAATGGCCAGTTACTGCTTTGATCTGCCAGAACATTCCTGTTATTTTTTTTAAGAAACCAACTTACTTTTTACGAAAGCGTATTATTTTTTACGAAGACATTTTTACGGATCCGGCAATATATAACGAGAAAATGCTTATGAATTTACTATTACATGTTATTTTAAAAAAATATTTTATGTGGTGATAAATAGATATGTTAGAAGAAATCGTATGAAATTATTTTCAAATGCTTAGAAAAATATTTTTTTTGGAGCATTTTTGCCGACTTATGGAAACGTAAATTTTGCAAATTTTAACGTAATGCGGAATTTAATTACGCAATTATAGGGAGAAATTAAATTACTAATTTTTGTTTCCTTCTCTAATCTTTATCCTAGCTATTTGAATTTTCAAATGTTAGACATTCAGTAAATGGACTTAAGCGGTTACTCACAGTATGCATGCAACACTAGCGTTAGAAAAACCTGAGATTTTTATTTGTACCCTAACACGTGTAACTACAAGACCCTATCGAACGCTTTTATGAAGAGATTTAAATACGTCTATGCAACGACATGTTACCAGCGAGCGGTGCTCGACGATAGCATACCAACACTTTGCTAGGCGAGCGCCACCGAGCCCTTTCTTATGCAGATCATAGTTCACTGTAGTTGATTCCAACAAAAATCATCAATGCATGCACATGTATCACGCACGATTGGTAACTAACATAATATTATGCAATCCTTTAATGGGCTAAAGCATCAGTTGATATGTTGTGCTTCCGCTAGGCTATTGCACCTGTTGTAGAAATTTCGACATAAAAGGTGAGCATTTTATTTCATAAGCATATTACTGATTTGAATTAAAATAATTATAATGATGTAACCTTGTAAATTTAACGACAGAACACCTTAAGATCTGAAGTTCTGTAGGCCCCCACATATTTTTAGATCTTTGGAACACCCACACATTCAATACACCGCATTCTCTAAAGACATACTAATGTAAGAGGAACATTTTTTATTAAGTAGATCTGTGAGTGTTGCACTCTGCAAGAGAGTGCTTTAAAATTAAAACGTCTGTAAAAGACGAGCGTATTTTGTGAACTAAAAACACCCTTGGCAAGGCGGTAATCGCGTACAGGTACAGAAAGTGTAAATACTCGACGTTTATTTATGAAATGTATGCACAATAAATCGTTTTAACTTCACCAATTTTAGTGTATGGAGTATCCAAAAATCTTACTGTCAATGGTATCTACAGAAATAATATTTAAATCTGACACAATTATAATAAGATAGTATTTCATCATTTTTTTTATTAAAGGGAGGTAATGTATGCTAAATATAGCCGAATAATTACACTAGTTGTTACTAGTTGCCTCCATTTCAGGGCATATGCCTATCTAGTGATAAGCAGAATGATTCACCTGCAAATCTATCACGGATTATTGGAAATAAAAACTAATATATTGGAATAAACCACAGGTAACTGTATTATTGATTAAGAGTAAAAACAATATGAAATAAACAAGAAGAGTGGTGATGCATACAAATATATATATTCTTCCTTTTAAAGTTGTTGGATACAATGATTGTTGATATCCATATCGGACCCCTCTGTGCAAAATGAAAAAAAACGGGACCACTCTCTGTATGCTGGCACAGGACACCCTCTGTGCAAAAATCAACATTTTTCGACAAACGAATCAGCAACTTCTTCAAACGTGGAACACAAGCGCACTGGGTCACATTATATCATTGTCCATAGTCAAACAAAATATAGATAGTTAGGGGCGTAACTTCCTATAGGCCATATAGACCGCGGCCTACACTTTTTCACAGAAAGTCGAAAAAATAAAAATGCCAAAAATGCAATAAAAATCAATGGAGTATGGGGTATAGGAGTGTCAAACTCACCTGGACTGTTATTGATATTTAATCTGAAAACAGCCCAGAGAACACATACGACAGAATATTATTTTTAAAAATTCGGGGGAGCATGTCCCCCGGCCCCCTACAATAAGGAAATCTATGTTTATGTAGAATCTAGACAATACTGTAGAGTCCTGCTTGTGTGATGTTTCATTCAAGATAATGCTTTAAATAGATTTCTAATTTGATGAATTATATTTACCCTAAGTATCACAATTGAGAGTAGTAGTTGGTCTTGTTTTTTAGTCTGAAAACGACTAAGAATGCGCCTGCGACGATACAGAAATTAAAAAAAAATTCAGGGGGAGCATGCCCCCGACCCCCCTAAAATATATAACGGGGCCTACACATTTATTTCGACTAAGCTACGCCCCTGAAAACAGACACATATTTATGTGAATGTGCCATTTTTATTTCAAATGACTATTATGCTTAAATTCATAATCTATAAAACATGATCGATATAACTTTTTCAGAACATTATATGTATGAGCAATTGAACATACGATGGGGGACATGCTTTATAGTACTGATTATTTCACAAAAGCTCTCTTAATTAATGCATCTACTTTGCAGATTTAGATACGTCATGAGTTAAAGTCAAAATTTATTTATTGTCGGAAATTTGGTACAAGCAAAACAACATAAGCTATAGTCCAGTCAGGGTAAGAATACCAGGTCCACTATTACTAGGTAAAACCAATTATAAAGGCTTAAGGTACATTGGTTAGCTGAAATTGAAGTTATCACAGTGAAACTGTGTCAGAAAACAATTTGATTTTTCAAGTCTGCAATATAATTTTCTGCCAAAATGATTATGCTATATTGAAATATGTACATTCATAAAAATATTTGTATCAACAAATGGAAATTGAATTTGAAATGTATCTACCTAATACACAATTAAATCTAAGCAACATCGGGCATGTGTGAAAAAAGTTTTGTTCATAAGTTCTATGTAAAATATTTGTAGTTTACAATGAAACTTCATGTTAGAAGACTCGATACACACAGCAGCTAATTTTATGGTCACGTGACACGTCTAACGGTAGATTTACGTATTTGTAACCTATTTAATATAGCATATACGAGGCCCGTCTGTGCATCTGTACTGTCTGTGACTATCATATTTTTGGGTCTAAACGTACAAATGGCTTGCGTCTAGCAGCCTCCTTCTCTAACTATGAAAACACGGATTTTACAGCGTCTTTAAACGATTTTGACTGCATAATATTAGGCATTCTTCAAACGTGTAGATGTATCTTACTTGATTATTTAGTACTGGTTCAGTCATAACACTACATGTCATTGCGCACATAAACATTAGAATGCTTTTATTAAGTTCTTAATTTAACATTATTATATACGTGTATGTCAATGTATGAGTATATACATAGTTGATGTAGCTTAGTGAATAAGGGTTAGATTTGCATTGCTTTTTCGTAATATTACGTGTATTATACATAATCTGTATACACACAAGCGACATACCTAAATAAATCGACTTATATGGGCCTCATAAATTTCGCTTTCATTACAGCAATGTTAATCTCGCTGATCACGGATTATAACAGTTAAAAATGACAGTAAAACATCAATGGAATACCAGATTACCTCCCTGCGTTAGTGTCCAAATTCAAGTAATATCAATATACAATACAGAATAAACTTGTTTAAAAGAAGTAATTAAAAAATATGAAATTTGAAATGGGAGTAGGTAGAATGTAATTATGATTCTTCGTAAATTTTTATTAACATCTGTTGAATAGAGTTTTAACAATTCAAAATTTAGACGATTTTTTCGCTGCAAACGGGCTATAACAAACTACATTTATATTCTCACTACCTATTCAGACAATGGTTGTAATATTCTGTGTACACATAAACGGCTACGTCAATGTTTATTTGCTTTTATTTATCCTCGCCACCGGAAATCCATATGGGCGAGGCCTCTAGAAGAGGCTAGTCACTTTAGTTTTTGGGAGATAGTGCATGATACAGAAGATGCTCCAGTTCCAGAAGCATCCCTGGTTTACGTGCCGATGTAAAGCATCATACACGGGACCTCGCTTAACGTATCGTCAAAGACTGTTAGTAATTTTAGTTAATATGTTAGGTAGGAAACCCCTGAAAAGCATTTCTGTTTTTGACCGTCTGGAGTAGGGATCGAACCCATACGTCAATTTCACCTGATCCTAACTGTTTTATATGTATAGCTTTTGCCCGACATATTTGGTTTCCGGCTGTTTAGTTTTAGGTTAAGATGGTATCCCGATCTACTTTTCGGAACATTCCATGATATCATGGTGAGTTCATGTTGTTTCATCAGTAAATTATGTATAATAAGGACTCGCTGAGGTGAGCTGGAATAAGATCAAAAAGGATTCCCCTAATATATATCTCTATTGTCGACCTTTAGATAATAAATATAGTATAAAGTACATTTGTATGTCCATTTTTATACTTATCAGTTATATATATATAACGTTACATTTCTGTTCTTATAGATGCTAGAGATAAGATAGTAGCACCGAGAATTTGACCTGATCCTGACCTTTATGCATGAATGTAAATATTACAATGTATTTGCGTTGAATGTATCAATTTCCGCGAGCAAATCGTGCAATATCGGTTTTTAGACTTGTGTTGGTATTACTCCTCGAGCGTCTTCGTGATACTCTCCGCTTATAAAAACATACAGCCGGGATTATAAAAATAGACAATATATCAGCTGTTAAATTATGCTAATTGAAGGTCGAGAGTCGTGTCAAATTCTCTGGACTATATACATATGTGAATGAGTAAACATTGTTTCATGGATTTAAACTCGGAAGACTTCTGATGGTTTGGATTTAATTTTAAAGAGAACTACTCATGAGGTTGTATTTTTACAAACTTACTGTATTTTTCTTAAAATTGTGATTTCAGACTCAGACCCTTCTTTCCATTTTTTTGTCATTAAAAACCGAAATTTTATATAATGTTTTGATGTTTATGTACCCACCTTCTTTACCAAATTTATAATATCTTAGAAAGGTTTAAAACACGGGAAACTGACCACACAGTCACCGAGATGCAGTTTGTTTTTAATAAACATTTCATTAATACTGGTGTTATTTTAAATATTATTTCATAATCAGAAACTAGAGAGCTTCGTCTTTAATTTGATATCCATATTTCAAAATCCGTTCATAAACAAGAAAATAAACCTATAGGTGATATCACTTTCTTTTTTCTTGTTTAGAATAGCATTGTCGTTTTCTATTGAATGCACCTCAGTGATTGACTGGACACCGTGGTATACATTTCATGGTATAATTTTTCAACTAGATGATCAATTTCCAAGGGAATTTGCATGGCTGTAGTTCTAACGATGTTGTCTATGAATGTATTTAACATTATGAAGATATCGAAAGCCATTTATTTATTTTGATACCATGAAAATCTGCGCACTTTAGTACAAAAGCACATTTCTAAGATAACATACATTTTACAAAATATGTTTTTACTCTTTATCAATGATATAGTTACCTTTGCCCTGTTTTATAATTTCGTTATTGTGTTAATGATAAGCTGGTACATTTTGTATTACAAGTGCTTCAGTGATGTGTACTAGTCTTAAGATAAATTGGCTGTTTTCTTAAGCACTAAACACTGAGATTGATTGCTATGCATCGGATCGTCACTGACTAGTCTACCACTAACAGCATGGCTCCTAGGCCTATATTTTGGGAGTTTTTATTTTTATTTTTCCCCTCCGTCGGCGGACATTTCACAAATCGAAGTCTGGTAGTGTATCATGATTATAGTTAATTATTCTAGGTAACAATCACTTTTTAATCTTGTTTTGCTGACGTACAGAAACACCCCTTAAGGGTACTGAGTTTTAGTAGCAAAATTCACATTATAGAACAAAATTATATATTACATAATTATGAGCCAGGCTCCAGGAAAACCTGCTATTACCATTATGTAACAAATTTTGTAAAAGCTCTAATATAAGAATAAAATACATATTCAATGATTCTATCTCATGTAGTTTACTCATATAGTACTATACCTTAGCTTTAAACTTTCCCATGAATTATGTCGAAATCACATACTTCGTTGCTATGGTGACCAGTTTCGGAAAAGTACTAATAGTGAGAAAAACGAGGAGTTAGTTGTTTAAAACAATAGTAGCCTTTCTCTGAATGCGAACACTTTTGATTTTGGTAAATATTTTAAAAATTAAAAGATATTGCTAAAATGTGATACCATTTTGAACAATTCATGTCAATAATTGATCAAATGGTGCAATTACGAAATACGTGTTATAGTTACGTCAATTAACGTTTGAATGACGTTTTCGACGTCAAACAAAACCGCTCCGAATGGGGACACTACAAACACAGCTGTAACTTCCTTAAAAAGCAAGACATTAACAAGATTTCTTTTGTATTTTGCTTCATAAAGATTATTTTTTCAAGCTATAGAAATTTCAAAATAAATATTTTTGTCAAAATAGCAGGTTTTCCTGGAGACTGGCTCATATGTTTTAATATTTTACATTATATTTCACCATTTACAGTGTCGCAGTACACTTACCTATAACGTTTAGTGAGTGCATTACAGCTTATAAGTAAAAGACAAAAAAAGTACCTAGCTATCATCACAACATGACTTAGTATTGGTGTCATCATGATATAATATAATGCTCTTACATATTTATACTAGTATACTTCTATTTCGTATTGCAGATGACAGTTTCGTGTGTTATGTTTTGTGTGATGCAGAATTTTGCCATACCCTCCAATTGCCTCGCCCGAATATTCCGTTGCACTTCACGTTCCTGTGAATTGTAACGGTTAAGTGAAAAATCAAAGCGCTGTAGGGAGCGTAGATATTGCCATTGCAAATCAAATCTATTTCACATTGATAAAGCATAATAATGTATCATAATCAGAAAAGACAAAATTAATGTCTTAATGTACAATATAACTTCTGTAAATTACTGTAAATCAAAATAAAAAAAACATGCAATGTATCTTGGTGTTTTGTGTTATTTTTCATCAACGAATTCTCCCAACACTACACTGTGGATATATTATAATAATACGAGTACATTTTTACCATTGTCGTGTGTGCTCTATAAGTAGTATCTGATGTATAAACTGAACCACTTTTTCAAAAACCTTAAATACGTTTAACTGTGATCATTATGTTTTTTTTTTATGATATTTTGCAGCAAACGCTTTATGCAATTGTCCTAACACTTAAATTATATGAATCAAACTCACGTGCCAAAGTTTGCATGGTCAGTCATGCGATCAGTTATGCATTTTCGCCATTAAATAATAAGATCACAGTTAAAGGTATTTCGGTTTTGAAAAGTGGCCAATTAGAAAAGTGGCTGAGTGTATATTTTCTAAATTTCACCAATTGCCTTGGTATATTAAAGTATATATGCTGACTACATTGTGTATACGTCATGGGTTTGTGCATAGGCACATTATTTCAAATTGTCAAAGTGTACCCTATAGTTTCATAATTATCTGAGTGTACTCTATATATAGAGAATGTTAGGCAGCGGATTGCTACACATGGCCGCTGTTCAACCTTCTCTCTATATAGGGTACATTCAGATCAAGTGTCTAATAGTTGTTTTATATGTTTCAGCAACAACGACCCCTAGATCATGGTATCCAGGTAGATACTTTACATTTGTCATTTCGGTCAGTCATGTTGCTACCAAGGCGTCTTCCGGTGGCATATTACAACCAAAACAGTTCATACAGAACTTTTTTTTCGGCTGTATCATGCATCCCTTTTATTTTCCCAATCATAGGTGTGGGAAGGTCGGGGAACCATCCCACGCCACACCTTACAAAAATGCATATTATATATGTCCTGTATTATGTGAAGTAAAATAATACAGAATATACTAACCAGCTTGATTGGTCTCGAACAAGCAGAGAAGCCAGTGGAAGAGGACGGCAATCGAACGCGCGCACCGTCTTCTCTAGACCACGTCTTTTTATTTCTGATTTTTTCAAGCGAGTATTAAGACCTCTTTTGATTATGGACAATCCTCTCTTTGCCTAAATGGACCGACTACAAATAAACATATTTATTCCCAAATAGTATAAGTATACACTGGTCAAAAATGATTAGTATTAAGCTCCGTAAAGACATAGTATTATAGTTTATTTCTTTCACATTGAATTAAAAAAACAATTCAGCAAATCAGGAAACAATCTATTGATGGATTTTGTTACAAATTATTATTTTTTATAATGTCTACATGTGTAATGTTTCAGCTACAAACACACCTGTACCGTGGTTTCTTGGTAAACATTTTATATTTGTCATGTTTTTTTATGTTGCTTCTAAGACATATTTGTGTGGTAACGCGTTATTGCACTACGTCTGTTTAAGCTTGCTAAATGTTAATTAATAAATGATCTTACAGGCAATATATTTAGGTCACCAAATGAAACGTCGTGTACATGTACATGTCAATGAAACAAAAATCAATTTTCTAAAAAAAGAATCATGGCATTCTTAAGCAAATACAACATTTCTCAGATAACAACTCAGTCCTACAATGAACGGGTAGTCAATAAACCCGCATGAGTGTTACTCATAATTCACATATGATTTTTTTAATCTACTGGATAAGAACAATTCAAAGTCGAACATGTACGACTAATGGTAACTTTGGCTATGTCTTATTGTTGTTAATAGATGTTTCACCAACAACTTAAGTTATTGCTCAGCTGAGACTGCTATTTTAAAAACATATTTTGTTGGTTAAATTACTCAAATGTATGCTTGTATACATTGTTTCATCACAGTTAGATGCCAATTTAATAGAGCAATACATAATAAGTCTATTTTGTTCAGAAAATAGTGTTTTAAACTTATAAACATTAAAAGCAAAACTTAAGTCTGCTATAACAAGCTCAAATATGAAATTCTTTATTATTCATTACTGTTGGATTTCCATGAGCATTTCATACAAAATCACCTTCTATATAATAATTTAGCAATAAATACACAGTTCCGGGTAGCAATCTTCATCATAAGGCTATAATTGTAGTCATATAATAAATTCAAAATAACAGTCTCAGCTGAGCAATAACTTGATTTTTATTCGTGGAATCGGGACCAGGAGTATGGTCTCCAGGTACCGGTATTTATATACATTACATTTGTCCTTTTTGGTTAGAAATATTGCGTCCAAGTAATCTTCTTGTGGCATATTGGATACAATCTTAAGAGTCTTGAATAATACATTGTATTTTAATGCTCCATATGTTATATTCGTTTTATTCCAAAAGTTAATTGTGCATTGCAAATGTATTTATGAATCGATGGTTATGGTTTATTTTTATACGCTTAATATGAATGTTTCAGCAATAACGACACATGCACCGTTCACAGGTAAGCGTTTTATGATTACCTCCCTTTATTGCTAATTATGCACAGAATTCGAAGTCCACAGCGTGTCATTCATTGCGGAATGAGTATAATTATAGGCTTGCTTGATACATCTTGTTCGTCTTAAGCTACGTTTTGGATGATTACGAGTATTTCATTTTTATTGAATTATTGCATTGAACGGTGTCTAAAAAATTAACTGTGTTAACTGTCTTGTCTTTTTTATTGAGCCATGCCCATAGTTTTGTCTTCTTATGTCTATACGAAAATGGCCCTGTCTACAGTCCATTTTCTCTCTTTTTTTATTTACAATATAAACGAACGTACATAATTGCAATTCACTAAAACATAAGGTGATCGTGGAACTTAATGTTTCAAAATCTTTCCATTCGAGTGCAGATAATATCAAAGAATACGGGAGAATGGAAATGACACTTAGTTAAATTCCCTATAGGAGCCGCCATTTTGAAAAGAAATAAGGCGATCGGCGTACGTCAGTGGCGATAAATGCCGAACGGACCGTTTCGATTGTTTTGCTGCTAGCCGCCACCATCTTGAATATTTAATGTGTTTAAACCTGTGTGTATGACCTTTGAAAATATGTGATAAATAGTCTAAACACGCAACCTATTGCAATCGAAAACGTCGGTAAAACACGTTTATTTAGGTAAGATATCTGTATACAATGTGGTAATGAAGGAAATGAACATTTTTTATTATTAATGTTCATCATTTCACAGAGAATCTAAGTATGTGTATGGGGCTTAGTGGATAAGGTACTAACTATTGGTTTTCTCTGCTTTCTTTATCCGATAAAAATGATGAAGACAATAGAAAGCTCGAATTAGACCGAATGCTCGTAATATATTTACTCGAATAAGAGGGATACATTAATGTACACTATAGAGCAAATTCGTCGGGACTTGAAATTTGCTCGAATTAGGCCGGTTGCTCGAATAATCGCTGCTCGTATTATCGAAGTTTTACTGTATGTGTTTGTAATTTTGTATACAAGTGACTGACCTAAAAAACCAACTTTTCCTTTTTTTCAATTTGTAGGCGATGTATCAAAATGTTCCACGTTTCTACAAACCCAGTCAGTTAGAGATCATGGCATTCTTGCACAACATGGACACTATTGTTATGAATTTATTAGTCTGAGGGCAACATGGTCTGATGCTGAATATATTTGTCAACTACGTCAAGGTCATCTGGCCACAATAAACAATGAAGAAGAACAAGCGTTTGTCCAGGATTTCATGAATCGTCACTCTGCAAATCAGAACGTATGGATTGGGCTAAATGATAGAAGCTCAGAGGAAACATTCCAGTGGTCTTCTGGTACACATATCTTTGTTTTTTTCCAATGAAGTATATTGCATACATCTAGTTAACCAATGTTATTGCACTTTCGGATACCTCCCGATGGCATCTCTATAAACTTATTTTCTCATGCCAAATCAGATTACTCCCCTTTGTTACTGCAGTATTCATTTCATCGTTACATGAAAACATTGAACTATGATATTTCATTGTTAAATTATTTAAATAAACTATGATAGCATGTTTAATTTAATTTTAAATTATAATCAGCATTATTATAATTATTTATGGCGAACCTGATATGTTTTGCTCGTTATTAGTATTCTCTTTATCATAATTTTACATGTTTGCTTCGACGTAACGTCAAAAGATGAGGCACACAAGTGTAACGCTTTCGACGTCAAACAGCGTTTTGTTAACAAACGTCAGCGTCAGTACATGTACTAAATGCGATGAATAAGGGTCCACATTAAAGTAAAATATTAAGTGCTGATTTGTTATAAATAAATACAGGGCATACAATATATTATGCGGTTTTTTATCGTGATTAATTTTCTTACTCAAGAAATTATACGAGTAAATGTACAAGAAAACTATGGCATGAATAACCGTCGACGTTATAATTTGTCTTAATTTGCGGTTACGGGACATGCATGTGTATGCAAGAAAAAGGATGATATATTTTTTATTTATTATTCAATCTACTTAAAATTCGCTATGCTTGTACTACAAAAAAAAAGTATTTTTATATATTGTTTTCAGTTATATAAATTCACATGGAACAAATGTGTATACGTTCAAAAATGGATTTTTTTTAATTCACTTTATTTCTGTATTTTGGGACATTTCTGTATACGCTACCTAACCTCCAAGAAAGCAGTCATTTTTTATGATATCGAAACAATTTTTGTGCGCACAAATCTTTGGAAAAAACTTTATGTTTTAGTTAAAAATGTCTCACATACGCATACACATAATTCAGCAAGTCGACTTTAAACAAAAGAAAATTGAAATTAACGTCAGAAAAATACAAAAGTCTCGCTTTTTTAACTTTGTCTTTTCTTAGCTCCATTTCGAATTTTCTCGACGGAAACGAACGGAAATAATATGGCATCAGGTGTTGTGACTGCTTTAACAGACATCGTTGTTTCCATACAAATCCGTCGCGTAGTTAGTACTTCATTGCAACTGTTACCTATAAGACCATGCATTTTTGTTACAATTAAGTCTCGCTGCGTTTTCTCGAAAAATCGCCAAAAATGGCGCATTTTACACTGAACCTTTATTATTTCCGTGTACAAGTGTATATTGCAAAATGCGCAATTTGATTCTGCGTTTTGTAATACAATTTTCATTTTTCTAGGCCTAGTTTTGCGAAAGGAATCTTAGAAAATCGTTTGAGAATTTTGCCGTTTTCGAGTGTGCCTCACCTTTTGACGATACGTCTATTATGTTCTATTTATCTTACTATAATAGCAATTTAACTGTGATGTGAGATGTGTAATTGTTTTTATTTAATATATATCTTTTAATATAATTTATGCTCAAATGTGATATCTTCCTATGTCATACAACACTACATATCAAGGACCACACTGTGCACAAGGGTTCCTTTGAACCCCTTTATGTATTATCATTGACATTTAATGTTGATTTGACGTGGCTGTTTTATTTATTCATGCCTAAACATGTACATGTATTAACTAACTAATTAGTTACTGTATTTGAATGTTTTGATATTATCATTGCCATGTGAATGTTCATTTCATGTCGAATAAATCTATATCTATAATTGGGTTTACACTGTTATAGTGGACTCGACCGCGCTGCGTCACTGTTTTCTAACCTTGACTGAACCCACGCTATATAAATATAAAATGTACCTTGTTTACGCCAAATGTAGGGAACGGGTTGAACTACACAAACTGGATGCCAGGACGACAAGATGACTGGCATCATCATACTGACGATTGTGTAGTGATGAAAGTGAATGGACAGTGGGATGACACCCAGTGTGGTGAAAACCACCATCAAGGATACAAACATGCATATGTTTGTCAATTTGGTGTGTATGATAAAAGCTTTTATTACATATACAAGCAATGTCTTAGTAAACATCTCATTAATTTTATTTTGTTTTTATTTCAAATTACTTTTGTTACATCATTATTTTGACATATGTTTTGTAAATTATTGTTTTATTATTTTTATTGTACACGTATTCTCTGTCAAATATTTTATCCACTATAAATACAGTCGTCACTCGCTCGCTCGCTCGCTCGCTCGCTCCCTCCCTCCCTCCCTCCCTCCCTCCCTCACTCACTCACTCACGCACTCATTGAGTTTCTCGGATAGTCAGTGTGAAATGTTTTCCCATGAGGATGTGTCCTTTAAAAATACATGACCTTTGTAATAATCGTTTATCGTTTGAGCTCAATTACCGATCGCACGAAGCCAGAGTCTGAATTAGAGATAAACAGGTGTATTCAAGCTATTGAACTGTAAACGTTGGATACAAGACATAATGTTTAAGTTTTATGATACCAATTTTGAGTCTAGCCTCCCGTGAAAAGTAGCGTAAAGACACATATCTATATATATAAAACCATATGTTCCCTGATGGATGTATACCTAATGGACCGTTACTTATGATATATAATTTTTGTGTTATCTATATTTCAGCAATTGCAACACATGTACCTTTACAGGGTAATTTATTTTCTTCTTTGTTATTTTGTTCGGTGATTGTATCGTGGATTCCATTCATCTACGTATGTTTGGCATATTGAATCCAATAAAAAACTCTGAATTTTCCTCAGCTTCATTTTCCTTTTGTGATTACCTCGAAAAGTCTGGGGTGTTATTTTGATAGTCTCGCTAGTGCTGCCTTACAATTAGTTGTGTAATGTGTTTACATGTATGACAAAGAAACAAGAGACAAATTTCTTAAATCATGATGTCAAAGTACATTGTAATTCCTATTGGGAATATCGCATTCAAATTTGCAGATCGACCTCTGAATATCATTTCCTTATGGTAAGGTTAATTCTCTTTGTCGTTTGACCGCTCTCGTGTAATACTTATTTATATTTAGGGCATAGAAATATACAACTGTATACGGGTTGTTTATTTGCTAGATATAGACCGATTTCGATAATCTGACCGTTTACGAAGGCTATACAATAAACATAATACAGGTGGTCCAGCTTTGAAAACATGCATACAAATTCTTTATTAGGCTAAACAGAGCATACATTTTTCAATTGCAACCATAGCGCAGTTGACAGAGCAGATAGTTTCAAATACCAATGGAATAAAGTTTTAGGTTCAACCACCACACTGTCTCTATTATTTTTAAAACGCATATCAATAATTCGTTGCTTATATTAAAGTGTTGTTTTGTTTTATGGTATCAGGCTGATAAAAGGTATGAACTTAAATTCATGGTAAGAAGAAAGTTGACTCAGGAAATCGAAACTCCCACAAAGAATGTAAAATACATGCAGGCAGAATGTTTAAACATAGTACATGTACCAGACGATCAAGATATTGAATATTGATCTATATGATAGTACATGTATATCGAATAAAAAATAAAATAATATGATAAATTATGCAAAGTAATAATACGACTTCTGCCGAGCTTGAACTCAAAAAGAACGATAATTTTGTCAACGCACATATCCACTTAGCCACAAAGTCTATTGTATATAACACGTTGCTATACTGATTTTATCCAGTAATTGATGCATTTTGCTCTAATCCGATAACAAAACATGCTCACCTAAACGCTTTGAATGCACTGAACCAAGAAATCCATGTTATCGAAATCGGTTTATAAGTACACACTAATGCACCGTTAAGTGTCTTATTGTTGTTTTTTTATAATGTTTCAGCAACGACAACCGCTAGATCATGGCATGCAGGTAGATACTTTACATTTGTAATTTCGGTCAGTGATTTTGCTACCAAGGCATCTTCTTGTGTCATAGTAAATGCAATCAAAACAATCCATACATAGTATATAACCAAGCTGGTTTGGTCTCTTAGAAGCAGAAAATCCATTGGAAAAGGACGACAGTTAAACGCACACTGCCTTCACTGGACCTCACCATTTTGTTTTATTACAACTGCTTTGATGTTCGAAGATCCAAACATTGAAGAGGCACATTCGAGCGAATATAAAAATAATAAAGACCTCTTTTGAATATGCAAGATTTTCTGTTTGTCTAAATGCACCGACTATCATCGCCCTTATATAAATACTGGCGTTATTATACAATTCACTTACATTTTTGTTTATAGATTCAAAATGTATTACTGTAGTGTACTCCATATGCTGTTACCTATGTTTGCAAACTGTTTCTTAGTTTAAACATAAATAAATGTATACTCAAATGATATTATACAGCTAGTATACATGCTAATAAATACATGTACTAAACAATATATTATAATTATTAGGAGTATACTGTTACAATTTTCGGAAAGGATTTGAACGAAAGACATTTTTTTGACATTCTCATTCCATTGAAATTAAAACATTCAACAATTTAGCTAACTGTTCAAGTGTATCGGTGTTTCGTTTTTATTATATTTTATAATGTTTATGTAATGTTTCAGCAACAAAGACACCAGCGCCATGGTTTCCACGTAAACACTTAATATTAGTTTTGTCATTTCATTTCGTGATGTTGCTATTAATTAAGTCATCTTTGTGTGGAATAGTGAATACTTGGTACAATAATAACGTTGCACAAGTTTTCTATGGAACTACGTACTCGTATAAAGATCGATTTGTGTTTAAGAAAGAGCCGTTCTCCAGGAAGACCGGACTTCGTGTCAAAATCATGAAAATACCTGAGTCTGACGTTGAGTGTTACACGTAATTGACATATACATGTAATTGAATATTCTAATATACTGCAATTCAAAATCAAACATGTGCGACTAATGGTAATTTTGGCTATGTCTTATTGTTGTTTTATTGATGTTTTACCAACAACGACATCTGGACTATGGTTTCCATGTATATATGCATTACATTTGCCATTTTGGTTTGAAATTTTTCGTCCAAGTAATCTTCTTGTGGCATATTGAATACAATCTTGATTAATACATTGTATTTTAAAGTTCGATATATTATGTTCGTTTTATTCCAAAGTCAACTGTGCATTGTAAATGTATTAATGAATCGATGGTTAAGGTTTATTTGTATTCGCTCATGAATATTTCAGCAACAACGACACATGCACCGTTCCCAGGTAATCGTTTTTATACTGTATTTCGCTGGCTTAGAATTCGAAGGTGGTAAGTACAAACTCAATAATTTTAGAAAACAAAAAACAACTGTCTGAAAACTATTCTTTACAAAAAAACAAGCTTTTGAAACATCAGTTTGGTCATCATGACCACTTCCGATTTCACGAAAAGAGGCTCACAAAAGCCCCTTGAGATGCAGATTTCAAATGTGCATGAGTCTTATAAGGTCGTTATAACCTTCTAATTCTAAGCCAGTGATTTGTCATTTTGTTCAGTGATGGTTCTGATTATGCAACTTATTAATATCGTGCGAAACATAAATATTTCATTCTCTTAATCCTGTTTGTAAACTAACTATTGCTTCGGTTTGCTACAGTCATGCCTGCACAATATGTTGTGTTTAAGTTTATAAATAAACTAACTATTGCTTCGGTTTGCTACAGTCATGCCTGCACATTATGTTGTGTTTAAGTTTATAAATAAACTAACTATTGCTTCGATTTGCTACAGTCATGCCTGCACATTATGTTGTGTTTAAGTTTATAAATAAACTAACTATTGCTTCGGTTTGCTACAGTCATTTCTGCACATTATGTTGTGTTTAATTTTATAAATAAACTAACTATTGCTTCGGTTTGCTACAGTCATGTCTGCACATTATGTTGTGTTTAAATTTATAAATGAACTAAATATTGCACTTCGTTTTGTCCGATTTAAAACGTGTTCAACCTTTTAACTTTTTTAAGTACATAAAATACTTAAATTTGTATTGCAAAGTACAATCCGGTTCTTTTGCAAAATCTTGTAGTCTTAATTTTTCTTTTTGGACAATTGTTTAATTCTGTGTCTTTGTTTCATTGAATACTGTCTGTTAAATTAACTTCGTTTACTATCTTGGATTTTATTGTACCAAGAACATCATTTTCCTCTAATGTCTACGAAGTGTCGATACAAACATTACCTGGTTAATAGTGACCCAATTTTGCCCCCGAGTGTCTACTAAGTGTCTATATACGACAATTCTATGTTCTCTACTTTTTATTACCGAAAGCACATCATTGCAAAACTACTAATGCAGAATGTGAATGTGGACACATTATGTTTCCCCATCCTTCCATTCGATTAGATACTTTGTAATTAATAGCCCATACACGCAACCCATAGCAATCCAAAACGTTGATCAGTAAAACTCGTTTATTTAGGCGACCCATCTGTATACAATGTGAAAATGAACATTGCATTTTCTCTTATTAATTTTCATCAATTCACGGCGAATGTATTATGCGTATGTGGCTTAGTTGATAAGGTAAGGATAATGATATCGGGTTTCGCTGCTTTTATTTCTAATTAAAATGATTATTACAATAGAATGCTATAGTGCGCCCAGGATAACGTGATGTTTACAAACAGGAATCGGTTTTGTCAACTATCGTAAAGTAGGTTTTGCGCATTACTAAAGAAAACAGATAAGGTCAGTTTTGTTCTAAAATCATAACGGATAAATCATTCACACCTGATTAATCCACCTAAATGGATTATACCAAAATTTCCCGCCTTTCTTGTTATCATGGGCGCACTATATCTTTTGATATAACATTGTGTGTTTACATGTGATAACCTAAATAAACGGAATCTTCATTTTCAATTTGTAGGCGATGTATCGAAGTGTTCCACATTTCTTCAAACCCAGTCAGTACTAGATCATGGTATTCTTGCACAACATGGACACTACTGTTATGAATTCATTAGTCAGAGGGCCACATGGTCTAATGCTGAACAAATTTGTCAACTACGCAAAGGTCATCTTGCCACCATAACCAATGCAGAAGAACAATCGTTTATCATGTACTTCACGAATCGTTACTCTGCAAATCAGAACGTATGGATTGGGCTGAATGATGGAAGCTCAGAGGGCACTTTCCAGTGGTCATCTGGTACAGAGATGTTTGTTTTATTCCAATAAAGTATATTACATGCATCAAGGTAACCAACAGCTAGTGTTATTACACTTTCGGTTACCTCTCGATGGTATCTCTAGATCACTTCACAGATGTTAATAGGAGCTAGTTTGTTGTCATTGGCCGTAAACCTTGTTTTTGATGTACAGTGTATACAATATTTCGTAAATGAGTTCATGCATCTTGCAAGTCAATGGAACGCCATTCTCGTACGGTCATCAATTACATTAGTTATATTTTTGTTTGTGTATATGAACAAATCCATCATATAGGTGAATGAGATTAAATGTTAAACATTTTTTCTGTAACTGACACCAGTCATTGATAACATTCTTTTATAACAATGTACAATGTACATGTACATGAGTTCTGCTCCTGTGTATACTCCAGTAAGAATGGTATTAACACTTGTATTTATTAATCTCCATATTTCCTTAATCAAATATGTTCAAAATAACATGTGCAAATTGCAATATTGTTATTGTGGACCATAATGAAAATTGGTTTGCCATTTATGTCATCCACAGAAAATAAACATGTTATTATCAGTATTACTAATTAAGGAACTATTGGGTTCTCAAACGTTCCCTCACAGCTTATTCGTCCTACTGTCATTTTCAGGAGAGGTAGTCCAATATCAGAACTGGGCACCTAAACACGTGGATAACGTTCAATCTCACAACTATGAAGATTGTGTAGTGTTTAAACCCCAACAACACGGTGAATGGGATGATGTAACTTGTGGATCAAGTAACATCTTTGGAAGCTCAGGGGAGATGCATCCTTACTTGTGCAGATTCGGTATAATCACTTTGAGTCTAAAGTTATATAACGGCGATGTATACCTGTATAGACGGGAACATGTGTCAACGTAATACAAAATGTATACACAGAATGTTACAACATTTCGTTCAGGAAGTTTAAATGTTTTGTATGTAAATAGAAGATATTACATGAGTGTCATTTCATATTGAATTTATTAAACGAGTTGAATAAAATAATAAAATGCGAGGCTCTGCCGAGCATTTTATCGATTTTATACAACGAGTTTAATAAATTCAATGTGGAAAGTCACAAATGTAATGTTCTTTTTATCACATGTTAGCCTTTTCCGGCCGAAACATAAAATAGCTACTTATTTTCACTGTAAGAAACGCGCTACTTTGACGACGTCGCATATACTTTGACTGACGTCGCGTGAAGGCTTTATTACACTAGTGTATTATCAAAAATAAATAATGGCTTTATTACGCTACCGCGACGTCGAATATGTGATAAAAGAAAATAAATCGGCAGGAAAAGAAGCTTTTAAAAACTCAAGGGATACGCCACAAAGGCAACTAGAAAAGCAAAAAACAAAGTTAAAATACACATATTTTCTGAGAACAACAGAATCACTCAATCACTCAATGGTGCATTCATTTAAAATGTTAGAAAGTACAGAGCAATTTGTAAAAACCCTAGATTTAACCTGTAATTTTATTGTGTTCTAACGTGTGTTCTTTTATTTAAATTCTTAACACTACGTGAAATTGATTATTCTAACACTGTCTGTACTTTGCTCCATGTAAACGGTATAGAGTTGTAGCGTTATCTAATAAACGGTATAATTTCGGCTGTTTAATTTATCTCCCGCGTATAATTCGCGATTTTTATCAATGCAATTTACGTCTTGTTTATTTCATGACGTCATGAATTGTGACGTCGCCGTAGAGCGCGACGTTTTGCGTTAGTTTCGTTTTGTAGCGTTTTTGTTTATTTATTCGATTATTTTATATTCTAGCAACATGTTATTGCATGTACCAATTCATATGCGTAAACGTAAAAATACGTAATTCAAATTTGGCGTTAAATAAGCATCAGTTTGGCGACAAATAAAGATAATAGTAAAGCTTAAAAATCAAGGGCCGTACGTTACGATTCTTTGAACAGCGGAAGTTGTCTATAGCAACATGATAAATAACTCACCAACTTCGCAAACAAAATAGTCCGTTTAAATTTGTACAAATTACACGTGTTAGAATGCAAATAGATCGCTGATTTGCGTGATATACCGGTGAATAGACCACGGTTTGTCGGTCATATGCATAGTTATTAATCACTCAGGCCTACGGCCTTCGTGATTAATTCCTACGCATATTAGCTCTAAACCGTTATCTATTCACCGGTATATCACGCAAAACAGCGATCTATTTCCTAAGTACATGTATAATGTCATTGTCATAGTTTGATGTTTTCAGGAACAACGGGAGCTGACTCTCTTGATGGTAAATAGTTTACAAATACTTTAAAGTGATGTTTCTTACCTTCAAAGTCGGTGCGGCATATATCAAGTTAATGAAAAACCGGCCAAAGCCAATTACAAATATAATTCTAATATAAATTGTGTACAACCATTACAATAAAACAAATGCTATATTTGATATGTTGTAAGATGTACATGTACAGGTAGTTAAACAAGTTCGTTCTTAATGTTTAGTTTCAATATTTTATTTTTCTGACCTCACAAGACTATAAAGTTTTCAGGTTGAAATTAAGAGGGTTCTACCATTGTTCTAATGTCTCTGGCATTTAATGACACTATTAGAGTAAGAAATTGGCATTGTCTGCTACGTACATAGCTCAAATAAAACTTTATATGGATTTAAATTTTGAAAAAGAACTTTTTTAACACCCTGTATAGACATTTACGGTGTACTTATTGTTACGTTGTGTCATACTTATACTATTTTCCGCATGCTGTCAGATCTTTAAAATTGTCATGGTCGTCTATTGACTACTTGGCCAAAATTCAACTACTATTATCAAGACACCACACTTCTCGATCCAGTTAATTAAGTTAGTTTGTTCTTGTTATGCCACGCGCTACAAAGATAGATAGATAGTTTATGTCAATTCCATTAGGCTAATAGCCTATGAGGACAAGATAAATGCCCTAAACCCATAACTATGGTGCATGTATGCACAATATATGGTTTATTCATTTTAGGCGATATATCAAAGTGTTCCACATTTCTACAAAATCAAGCAGCAAAGGACGGTGGAATCCTTGCACAAAATGGACACTATTGTTATGAATTCATTAGTCAGAGGGCAACATGGGTTAATGCTGAACAAATTTGTCAATTACGTAAAGGACATCTAGCCACTATTAACAGCGCAGAAGAACAAGCGTTCGTCAAGGATTTCATGAATCGTCACTCTGCAAGCAATGACGTATGGATTGGACTGCATGATATAAGTACAGAGGGTACATTCCAATGGTCTTCAGGTATAACATTATCTTATTCAAACGTTACACGTGGACATATGATAAAAGGGAAATAATAAGCCTGTATGGCGAAATGCATTGGGTTTTTAATTAAATTATGGCGTTTTAATTACTCATGTCGTCCTTTTTTATTATTGATATATACGTTCTGGGGACGGACATCATTCCTTTCTTGTATATATATGTAGCCTCGATGTATATGAATTCCCGTAAATCAAATTTTCAAATTTGCTGATGTAACAGACGTAGAAATACTAGTATATATTTATAGTATCCAAAACCTCAACTGTCGCTTACGGTAGCATACTAAAACGAAGGATTACTTTGTTTTAAAGTCAGTGGATCATATCAATTGATAAAAGAGGGATCGAATGCTTGGTAAAAAAATGCTCAAAGGTGATACAGTCAGTCTTGCATTTACAGTACCTCAAACATTGGTTTCAGGAAAAGTCGTCCAATATCAGAACTGGGTACCTAACCACGTGGATAACGTTCAATCTCACAACTATGAAGATTGTGTATTGTTTAAACCTCAACAACATGGTGAATGGGATGATGTAACTTGTGGATCAAGTAACATCTTTGGAAGCTCAGGGGAGATGCATCCATATCTATGCAGTTTTGGTAAACATGTACAATGTTTAGTATCTTATCGTACTTATTATGTTTCGAGTATAATTTATTAATGCAACGGTGATTATGCAAATACATTTAGAAGTAGTCTTGCGTCAAAACGATCCTCAATTAAAGTATCAATGCTGAGATGACAGGAAGTATAGCTATGTACAGGTTGTAGATGATTCGTTTTCATTTCATGAGCTAAATAAAATATAAAAGACACCTCGATCACTATAAGTGACTGTATCAACTGTCAAATGATGCCTTTATGTAGAATAATAAATATTATTAATAAGTCGTTTGCGAGGTAACCATTTTTTTCAAATAACTTTTAATTTGCATAGCACAATAATTTCATGAATTATTAAGAAAGTTGTTTGATTTGATGTATATTGAAATCAATTGATTTTGGCCCACTTAACACAGGGAGGCAACCTACATGTAGCACTCCGTTGATAATTAACTATAATTTATTGACCATTATAATCTCTGGTGCATGGTATTTACGTGCTTTCATCCGTACAGTCAACATTGTAAGGCCCATACACCTACATAAAACATTTGTAAATGTATGAATTTGAATATGTGGGGGATGGTATTTTGTATGTTGCATTCCTAATGTGAATACCTTGAATACCGGGTCGTGCCTTGTATTTTATAACTTAAAAGATACTTAAAAATATACCGTTATGTTTATCACAATATCGTATACAGAAATTTTGAATAATTGTTTTTTAAAAATCATCTATACTGTTGAGATTTTTATGTATAGTTTGTATTTCATTTACTCGTGCAAAATTGCATACTTAAACGTTCATTGGATACTGAGCAATCTTTAATTTATACGATTTGTTTTACCACAAACGACATATGTATACATTTTATATGTACAACTACATTTTCATATACTTTAAACTTTGTTACAATGTATTTCCAGAGAATAATGGTGCGCCAGGAAGTGTGCTCATTGGAAAGAAATAAGTATCGTTGTATGACATATATATTATTTGTTCTTATCGAATATTAATAAATTGTATAATACATTGAGGTATTGCCTTTCTTTTCTTCTAATTGATAATTATTGGTGGATATTTGTTGATTATGGTGCAAGATAGAATTTTATTCCACCGAATGGTCACAGAAAGTCTATATTTTCACAAGTGGCGTAGCCAAGTGAGTAATTTTATGTTCAAATTCACTCAAGTACGAGTTTACCAAGGCATGACTTAACCGATGTACGAGTTAACAAAGGTACGACTTAACCGATGTATGAGTTAACAAAGGTACGACTTAATCGATGTACGAGTTAACAAAGGTACGACTTAATCGATGTACGAGTTACAAATGTACGACTTAATCGATGTACGAGTTACAAAGGTAAGACTTAATCGATGTACGAGTTACACAGGTACGACGTAATCGATGTACGAGTTAACAAAGGTACGACTTAACCTAAGTACGAATGTTACGAGCATGTCGCTTAAGCCATTCATTATATTTCCTATTCGTAATTTACATTATATTTAATTAATACTATATTTCGTTTTATCGGTACCATATTAATTGATATGTCTTTAAGTTGTTGACCAATTAGAAGCATGCCATGGAAACCGATTTAATTTTTATTTTTTCTTTACATAAGCGACATCGGACAAACTTCAGATCAACTTTCACTTTGACAGTCCGAGAGAATCCAACAATATTAATCATAAATTGTGAGAAACGTAAGCGTTAACTTAGGTTCACTAACAATTTATCATATATTGGTAATGCTATTGATACATCTACTTATAAACAAGCTTAGTTATTGTGATCTATGGTTATGCTGTGTTGTTACAGAATATCTGGTGGGAGGATGGGCCACATGTGTGACTAAAAGCACAGTAACCTGTGACCCCTTGCTTAACCAAATAACAGGATCAACAGTTGGTTATCCGCCAGCGCTCGCCAGTAGCAAACAAAACATATGTCCTGAATATCAATAATACGGTAACTGATATTGTCTTAGATATATCGATTATCGTCACTGTTGCCAATGACCAAAGACCTACATATACAAAGATTGGAAAAATCTACAAAATCTCGCAATATCTCGCAGCAGGCTTCTGAAATCTCGCGAATTCTCGTTTGTTTTTAATTCCTTATATCTCCTGTTTTTGTGTACATAGGAAAAAACTAACAAGTTTATGTAATAGAATTATTATTCTGCTTTAAAATGAAAGATAATTTATTGAAATCAGTCAAGAAATAAAACTTTAGACCTCAAAGACCCAGACCTACTCTCATTTTAATGGAAATTCTAATTTTATCAGAAAATACCCAATTTGCCTCATTCAAACAATAATTTTGTGAATTCTATAAGAGATAGAAAAAAATAAGTTACATCATGCAGTAGAAGAAACCTAGCTCTTCAAAATGAGTTATTGGTAATTAAAAAGAGATGGACAAACAAAAGCGTTCATGCAAAATATCAGCATCTGCTGCATGTCATTTTGCATTTTCTCCCCGTTTTCAATTAAGTGTCCAATCTGTGTATATTTAGATCTTTGCAATGACATTATACCATATTTTTCAGTAACGTTATCTTTGAACCATAAACGATGGCATCGAGAGGTCGGCAAGAAACCACCAAGCTAAAGTCCAATCTGGAGGAACAACTTGAACGTTTAATGCAGCAGCTAACTGACCTGGAAGAATTAAAGTTAGTATCTATGTTACCTGTATTGTTATATTGAGCTGCCAGGGTTTTTCTTGGCTCTTTTGGGAAAAGGACCCAGTTGTGAATTGGGAATTTTTGAACAAAAGAATCTTAAATCAAATAATTATTGTATCCCAAGTGATGTTTTGGTCTGTAAGGTAATGTAATACTCTTGGTAAGTTGAAAAACTATTAAATGAGAGATGATTGAGCTTCAAATATGTCCATGACAAAAAATACAACATGTATGAAAATTTCATACATTTGTGAAAAATGGATGATATTTTCCATTGGGAATGGGTCCTTCTGCTTTATAGAATGGGTCCTTTCTCAGGACCTACAAAAGGTGTAGGAAACCCCTGGCTGTTGTTAAAAGCTGGTTTAAAAAACAAACATTGTCACATATATCTTTACTTGTTGTATGTTAAGTTAATTACTATCAAGACTTAAGAGACCTCTGAGATATACTCATTAAGTTACAACTGTACATACATGTAACTTAAAGTTTCCTGATAATCTTATGTTATTTACTGATTTATTTGGCTGTTAAAAAATATTTCTATTTGATTATTTATAATTTATGGCACCTCCAGGATTGATAAATTACCTGATTCACCTCCCATATAAACTTACTGGTAATACCGTAATGGTACTCTGTAATTAATACAAATCTACAGAACTTAGTAATAGAAACAAAAGCATTTCATGTCAGACCATAATAAGTTTGTATAGACAACAATGTTTATCAATTCTGTACCAGTTTGAAAGAGTATTATTACTAAGAGTGGATCTTTTCCAAGGGGATTCCATCTGAAGGGAATTTTGTCCACCCTGGAAAACATATGAAGGGGATTATGTCCGGCATGAAAATAGTATGAAGGGGATTTTGTCCATTTTCTCAATAAGACTTGGAGGGGATTTTGTCTGAAGGGGATTTTGGTTGTACACCCTGTATGTGTATATGTAGACAACTGTACAATTTCTCCAGGACTGCTCTATACATATTAAACCTGTAGCAACAACTTGTGTACAACAGCCGAAAGCTGTACCTCGAGGGTTGTCGGTACAGTGTTCTTTACCCATTTTTGGGAACATAGCCTATGACTTATGGATTGGGAATTTAGGTATGTTTCGGGCCAATTGCAAAAAGTACAAAATTTAAAATTTAATATCCAAACCTGTTTTAAAAGCCAATATCTATCTACAATAACTAAAAAAAACATAGCCAATAAACGGCTATAAAATCGGCAGAAAAAAACCACTGTGATATGAAGAAGTAGTTTATCGGGGATGGAGTGTTTATTGTATAATTATGATGATTTACAGGGAGGATTTAGATGCTGATGAGTATGAAGACACAAAGAATGATACTATCGAACAGTTGAAAGAATTCAAAGAATCGCTGGATAAAATGATGGGTGGAGATTTAAGTCTGGTTGATGAGTTGAACAGTATGCAACTGGTAGGTATAGTAGTACCTATTTAAACCAATCTCTTTAAAATCAGATCATAACATTTGCTCCATTCCTGTACGCTGTTAGAGATCTGACTACACTCTGTAAGAGGTCATGTTCAAATGACCTCTCTAAGGCACAATGACGTCACATAGCCTCAGCAGAGTTTCACCAGACTTTCAAATATGTGAAAAAAGCGATTTGATTGGATAACATAAAGTTCGCATCGACATGACCACGTATAGAGTGTTGTCAGATCCTATATCAGCATAAAGTAGTGTAGCGTAATAAGGGTCTGATTTTTAATGAGATTGTAATTGAACCATACAACTTCTGTCATCGGCTGAAGGTAGAGCTGTTATCGATAGAAGCGATATAGAATGTATAGACGATCATTTTTAGCCGATCAATCATTGATTCACATTTTGAAATATCGATACATGGGAAAATGAATGGAACCACCCAAAATCCTCATTTTTCTTGCGTATATTAAGACACTTTTCTTGGTTGAATAGAAGTTTACAAATTGTCAAAATGGGTCTAGTCTAAACTCAAACCGAAGCTACTGTTTTCTAAAGCTGATTCTATAGTATACCCAATATATACCAGTACAGTATAGAAAGCTAAGTAAGTGAATCATAAATGATTGGGCTGTTACTGGTTCATCTATATGAGTCAATCGATATATTGGTGTATCATCGATACTTGTCTTCTGATATATCGGAATCATCGATATGCCTTTCATCGAATCAATGACAGCTCTACCTGAAGGTCTCATTTTGTCCATCTGTCTGTCCTTCAGACTCTTCTGTGCAACCCTTCTACATTTCTTAATTTTGGATTTGTTCCCTACATGTTAATAGTGGTATCTATTAATAACATGCATCCTTTCCAAAACCAGGAAATGGATTTTGACCAATTCTCAACAGAATGATCCTAAGAGGGTCCTCAATACAGAGTTGAATTAACAGTTCAAGTCAGTTCAATGGGTAGGTCTCAAGAACTTAAACTAGATTTTTAAGTGAGATTTGTACAAAGCCTTGAGGTCTAGTAGAGCTTTAGACTAGTTTATACTGATTTACTATAGGTTGATTGAGAAACAAGTTCTCACGCTCAACACCTTGTTACTGAGGTATCCATCTCGATGAGAAACGCCAGTTTGCCTTTGTTATGCTGACTGCCAAGCAATAGAAAGACTGGTGTCATGTTATTCATGTCGTTGGTTTGATGCAGCCTGGCAACAAACTCAGCCCACCACAACAATCTAAAGAGCTTTAATATTTGAGAGTGATGTCTTATTTTTTCAATGTCTTTGTTTTTACAGGCAATTCAAGCTGCCATTTCTGAAGCATTTAAAACACCAGAAGTTATTCGAATGTTTGCGAAGAAACAACCTGGACAACTTAGACAACGACTAGCAGAGGTAACACTGGTTTTTAAGGGTGATGTTAAGACAGACTGTTTGACATATACCAATAGCTATGTTTTATTATTATACCATATTTATATAGCACATTTATCGTGTAATAACACATTAAAAAGTGCTGTACAGTCACATTTAAGACATCTCTGGAGAGATTACATTTCAACTGAAAATTGTTGAGAAATGGTGTTAACAGGAGCCCTACAGTTCTTGAATTATCTGGAAATCCAAATTTGCTGCAATAAAAAAGAATGAACTTTTCTGCACAAAAGAAAAGTTTTTTGATGAAAAATTAAACTTTTGACTAAGTCATTTGAATTTTTTAAACTGAATTTTAACAATATAACTGAGCCAGTCTCCAGGAAAACCTGCTATATTGACATTATGTAATTACTGCATGTAACAAGCTTTTAAAAAAGCTTTTTAAAAGAAAAAATGACATATCTATGGATTCAATGTAAAGTCATTTATCCATATATTACTATATCTTAGCTTTAAAATTTCTTATGAATTATGTCAAAATCATTTACTTCGTTGCTATGATGACCAATTTCAGAAAAGTACTCTGATTGAGAAAAACGAGGAGTTAGTAGTTTAAAACAGTTGTAGTCTTTCTCTTAATGTGAACATTTACAATTTGGATGAGTAGTTTAAAACTTAAACATCATTCTAAAACTTGATACCATTTTGACCAGTTTATGTTAAGAATTGATCAAATGCAGTATTTATAAAGTACTTGTTTCAACGACGTCGAATGACGTTTGAATGACGCTTGCGACCTCACGCAAAAAGACTCGGAATAGGGCCTCAATATAACAGCTGTAACTTCCTTAAATATAAAGATACTAACACAATTTCTTTTGCATTATGCTTCATTAATATTACTCTTTTAGATAATACAAAAATCTAAAAATCAAATGTTTTGTCAAAATAGCAGGTTTTCCTGGAGACTGGCTCAACTATATTTGAAACATAGGTTTGGTGTAGGGATGTGTGCTAATGGCACCTGAAACAGACTTGTATCTTATTTTCAGGATTGGGCATTATGCCTAAGTATGACCCCTGTGTTAAACTGGAATAACAAATGTAAATTGTCTATTTCATCAAGACGTTACGTTTTTTATGTTCAGTGATTTTTCTTCAACAAAATGGAACAGCCTGTGCCCATAAAATTGGGAATTTTAGCGTGACAATTCGCGAAATTGGGAATTATTAAAAAATATTTGTTTGATTAAAATTGTTCATATTTGCTTTTTCTACTGATAATACTCAAGTCATATGTAGCAATGACTTTTGCAAGTTTGAAAATCTATTGTTTTGACTTTTAAACATCCATACTGTTAGTTGCTTTTAAACCAGCGAGAACAAAACTGAAAAGGGGGAAAATATGCATACTTTTGGGGAATAAATTATGTATTTTTGGGAAGAATGGAGGTTATTTTGTTAGGGGAAGGTGCCTGTATTCAGCCCAAAAAATAGCCAAAAAAATCACTGCAATGTTACATGTATTTCAATGTTGCATGTACTGTAAGAGAATTATTTTTGAGGGAGTTGAAATTTTGTTGATTTCCCTACTTAACTCAACCACAAAATATAATCCCCACGATTAATCAACCTCACAATTATAGAACATGGGTTTACCCTTCTCTGTTTTGTAATCCACAATTTATAACCCCACGAAAATGCATTTGTATAAAAATCCACAAAATTTAATACCCACGAAAATATGTGATTTGACAGTATACTTACATTTCAGATCAACAGAGATGAGAAAATCGGTAAAATCCCTAAAAGTCAAGCTGTTGGTCAATCAGTGGAAATTTTAACGGCCCTTAAAAAGTTAGGCGAGTCATTATCACCAGAGGAGGAGGCTTATTTACAGAGTAATTCCAGCGCTAGTTTGAAGGAATTTGAAAAAGTCTCAGACACATTAGGTAAGATAAGTTGACTGAATTTGAGGTTGACTGTGTCCTAGCTGGCCCCAATGATTTTGTACTAACTTTTTTCATACTCAACGTGTGGGTGGAGAATGACATGACAGGTGTAACATGATTTATTCGTGAATCGATAATGAGAGTTTAAATAAACTCAATAAGACCATGGGCGATGAAATATTGTGTTACGCATAAATACGCATACCTTGTGTCATAGTACACATTATATTTTCGTCTGTTACTTGTAGAAATACCCAAAAAAAAGTATTTACATAGATATACACATTCTTTCTCAACCTCTCTATTATACGCCCTCCAATATTCCTCAAAGTAGGAGGTCATTTGCCAGTCTAGCAGGGAAAAAATGAATGACCATGTATGGTTTTCAGGCTTAGTAGGGAGTATGGTCATGTACTAGAGATGATCCTAAGATTTCATGATTTGATTATTCTATTGTTAGAAGGTGATCAATAATTATTATGCCCCCCATCTTTGATGAGGGGGTATATTGCTTTGCACATGTCTGTTGGTCGTATAAAATGGTTTCCGTTCAATAGCTCAATAATTCTTTGACCCCTATTGATTTTTAGGTCAGTAGGTCAAAGGTCACTGTGACCTTTACCATGTCTGACTATTTACATGATTTCCGTTCAATAACTCGAGAAAGCTTAGACTTAAGGATCTTCAAGGTTGGTCAGCATCAGTAGATGACCCCTATTGATTTTGAGGTCAGTAGGTCAAAGCTCAAGGTCACTGCAACCTTCATCATTTCTGACTATTGGGCTGCCATGGGGGCATACATGTTTTACACACATCTCTTGTTAATATTATTGCATTTGAGCAGTTTAAGTTACACATTGATTCTTAAATAACACATTTCAAGGAGCAATTTTCATTCAGGCTCTGTGCTTCTGTGCATTTGGAAGTTTCAAGGTTAGAAATTATTGGAATGTATTTAAACTGCTATAAAATCATATACTTTTTCCATGGTCAAAATTGTGGAATTTGTCATTCTGAAGTAGTTTATGAGATTAAATGTTAAATTAAAATGATTCTTAAACTGTAGAACTAACTACTTTCTGCATTCTACAGCCATTGTTTTAGTTCATGAGCATAATTTTTATATCCGTGAAGTTAACAAATGGCGAATATAGCAAATTTTTTATGGATGTATTTTCAGGTACGGGTGATAAGGTACTGGCTGTGGCAGGAAGTCAAGTTCAACAAGCCAACAAATAAGGCAGCAAATACTTCCATTCCATCAATTAGGCCTAAATATTGTTTGTTTCCAGTAGCACCCCCATAAAAAATAGAGTAGTTTTTTACCATGAAAAGAGCAGCTACGATTTAATTCGTAAAAAATACTTTTTTAAAATAAAAAAATGTTAGAACATTTTGAGAAGATAAATAAGAGTTGCAGCTATAAGAGTTGCAGCTAATATTTAGGTTGTATCCGGGTACTGAAAACAAACAGTTTTAGGCCTTATTATTAATGTCTTTGATTCAACATTTTGTCTTCCCAGAGTTTATACATTAGTAAGTGAGAGCAATATTATGATGGTCGACTCTGACTCATCCTCTGCTTATAGAGTGACACTGAGTTTGAGTCAGATTGATCTCTCTTGCTGCATTAAATTGCAAAATTTGTTTTTGGATTAGATGTGGCATTAAATTGCAAAATTCTTTGTCGCTTAAATGGAAAAATTTGTTGTTGCATCAAATAGTAAAATTGATTGTTTAATCGAATGCAAAATTTGGTTGTTGCATTAAATTGTGAAATTTTTTGTTTCATCAAATTGCAAAATTGGTTGTTGCATTAAATTGCGAAAAAAAATTTTTCATCAATTTTAAAATTTGTTATTGCATTCAATTGCAAAAATTCTTGTTGCATCAAATTGCAAAATTCTTGTTAAATTTTTGCCACCCATGCTAGATGCCAAAGTAAGCATCAATACAAGGCATTGGTTTTTTTAAAAATCAATCTATTCTAAATGTTGATATTTTCTTACAAATCTAATTAAACGCAGTATGAAACTAATTGGTTTCAAATTACCTCCCTTTGAATTAAATTAAGAGCTTTTTTCTGTTGAGGTTTTGGTTTACAAATTACCTCCCTTTGAATTAAATAAAGAGCTTTTTCTACTGTTGAGATTTTGGTTTAAAAGTTACCTCCCTTTGAATTAAATTAAAGAGCTTTTCTTACTGTTGAGATTTTGTTTGAAGTGTTGATATGACATGGTATCAATGATTGTTTAAGCAAAATGTGTCTGCAGTAGTCCAGCAATATCATCAATAATTTTGTACCCATCTGGTTGGCAACAAAAGGGTTGAAAACAACACATGTTAATAATAGAGAGAAATTTAATTTCGTTATGCAGAGAATAATTTGTTGGTAGTTATTTTTTCTTTTCATTGGCCTACACTTATTACGCTGTCTTTATAGTAGCGCACATTGAATGTTTTATGTAATAGTTGAAACATATTTATTCAGAAGTGAAACAAGCTCTTTCTTAATAATAATAATTTTTTTAATATATTCTTACTGAAAAATCATAATAAGTATTTCGAGAGTTGAATTTTTTTCGTTCATTTCATTGTTAAACTCAACCACAAATATAATGCCCACAATTTATTGAACTCCCAAATACATAACATGGTTTTACCTGTTCATGTTTTGTAATTCACGAATCTATGACCCCTGAAAATGGATTTTTATCAAAATCCACGAAATTGAATACCCATGAAAATATGTGGTTTTACAGTGCTTTATAGAATACAACCTGCATTTTGATTTGCTGAGTATGGTGCCAATACATTAATATGTATTGTTTTGATGGTATTCTTAATAACTTAGAGCAGCTTTCACCAGTACAGATTGATGTTTTCATAGGCTGAAAATGTAGGTTTTATTGTAAATTTGCATCACATTTTCATTTTTTAAGTGCAATATTATATTTATGCCCTTGTTTAATCACAATTGTTTTAGTATTAACTGTGTCTGTATTGAGTATGTCTGTATGTTGCATTGCTTTGTTGAGGAATTTCTTATCAAGGTTAGTTGTCTTCCTTTCATGAAAGTATGCAATGATGTTGTTAAATGAAGCCTCCGCAGTATCTGTGATCGGGTGACCATCACATAGTGCGGCCATATCACAACATCCGTCTTAGGGCGGCTTGTCTGTCACAGTTCGGCCATCGTTGTCGGTGACATGGAGGCCTTTACATGATTTACATGAATTTGACTACTCCTATTTTCAAACAAATGGTATTTCTCGTATTTTGTGTTATTATCATGTTATTATACCCCCACACAACGAGTTGTAAGGGGGGTATACTGGATTCAGCTTGTCCGTCTGTCTGTTTTTTGACGCATTCTTGTGGACACAACTCTTCCTGCAGTTTTTCGCTTAAACTTTCACAGATGAACAACCTCAACATATAGATGTGCATGAAGAAAGGAATTTGCGCTGCGATGAATTTTGGCAGAATTATGCCCTTTGCCGTTGGGGGTATATTAGTCTGCCGAATGGCGACAGCTCTAGTGATATTATTATTTTACCCAGTTAAGCTTCTTTGTATACTAAGTACAATTGCACGAATGTACATGTATGTGATTATTTATTTGATTGTATAGAAATTTTGTAAAATTCATGTATTATTTTATGTATGATCAGGAATGTAAACAATGTTAGTGAATACGGTATATATAAATAAAATTTTGTAAGCTTGTCACTTGTGTAACTTTATACCAGGGTTGATAACCACACAGCATCTAGGTGGAAAACTTGGACTGCTCATATTTTCTACTTTTTGAAGATTTTTTTAGTGATGAATGTTGCTCTTTACATAGTTCTTAAAACCAATGCTAAACAAGATTGTGTTCAGTAAATGCTTATGCCTTGTCCATAATATTTGGTAAAGTCAATCAGAGGCCATAATTCTGTAGAAATGTTCGATAGTGTTACATGACATTGACTATGTAAGGTATTTATGATGGTAAACAAGTATGCCAACTTTGAAAGCAATGCCTTGATGGATTTTGAAAATATTTGAGTTTCAAGAACTTGAAAGTTGTTAAGCATTTTCAATACAAAAACTAGCCAAGCCAATCAGAGGTCTTAATCCTGTCAAAATGTCAAGATCGAAATGAGTAAATATTATGCAGGTATGTTCAGAGTGTTCAAAATCAATACAACATCCATGGAAGTATGTAAGTTTTAATGCAGTATTTATGGGAGGGAAGAACGAATGAAGGGACAATACTCTTGATTGTCATGTTTAGCTGAACTATAATGAAGCGGTTTGTGGTGTGTTGTTGACAACTATGTGGTGGTGCGTAATGTTAGCCACGCTCACCGGATGCTGCTGCTGTAGTTGATATATTCGCAACGTTGATGTAATTATATAAGTGTCCAACCGTTGATGTAAAACTAACTTTGTCAGGTTTAGATATTTTTAATTTAGTTCAACAAATGTATATTTCACAAAGTTTATAATAATGCATATTGTCACAAAGTTAAGTTCTCACAAAGTTATTAATCAATTGGTAATCCAATAATCATATTTTAACTTGAACTCAAGTTACTATTTAATATGGTACTCCATATTTAGTCCTATTTATGTGCTAGTTAGGAACTCCTAACTAACACAACCTAATGCCTAAAAATTACTAGTTATACTTAATAAGATTTCCTTGACTTATATACCAAGTCTGCAGACAATGACACCTAGAGCAATTGATCTCAAAGGAAGTGGCTTTTAACACTTGATAATAAAACAGTCAAACATAATTATTTTAAGACTTCAATCTTTGACAATTAAACAATAGGTGTAAAATTAATAAAAGAAAGTTTGCAACATGGTTTGAAAGATATGGCTTGATAGGAAATTGATAACATCTCAGGAAACAAGGTATTAAGCTTAAGACCTCAAAATTGACATGTGTTCAGAGATTGAGCAATATTATTTGAAAGTTGAATTTTAAACAATAGAAACCATGATTGGTTGTATAACAATAATTATGAAAAATAAATGGCAAATTTTACATCATAAAAGTTACATTAAAGGATTTTTATGTTATGAAGAAAATTCTTCGTGTTCTACTAAGATTCTATGTGAATACCGGTCTAGTACATCATTCATGTGATAAGTTCAAAAATTTATGTTTCATTTCAACTTCACTTGAATTTGTCCAGTGGAACACCTGAATGCTCATCTACCATGGTCGGTGGCTGTGGTACTGTTGAATCAAAGCAGTAGAAATCTTTAACTCTTGCTCAAATTTAAATTCCTTATACTGGTAAGGGTTTTACAACTAGAAATAAGTACCCTGACCACCCACTTACTACAGTGCATAGCCTATACATGTCAGGGGTTCTACTGAGGCCTAATGCCCAATCCGGAAAATAAGACGCACATATGTTTTAAATGCCATTACCAGTAATCCCAACACTAAATCTCTGTGTCAAACATTATTCTATTGTCAAAATTTAGCATATAGAATTTCATATGACTATAACTAAGTCAATAATTGGTATTTTTTCATCAAATAACTTTCATTTTTTGAAGAAAAGTTCATTCTTTCTAAAGCAGCAAATCCGGAATTCCGGATTAATCCTGAAAAGTAGAACCCCTGACATGTATTACCAATACCTGGGTCACAGATAATCTTGATACAGGACAATGTCCATTGGTCCGTTGCCTAAGCAAAGCGCTACCGAGCGCCTTAATTCAGTTACCTCCCGTTCAATTAAATATAGAAGGCATGGATTACCTCCCGCGGAAAGCGCTACGTAGCGCTCGCTCATGTTAACAGCCTCCTGGTATCCAATACGAAGGCTTTGTGTACTCAATATTAGCTAATATTAGATGCTATATATATATAGTGTACTCAATATTAGCTAATATTAGATGCTATATATAGAACATATTCAAGGCCTTGTGTTCAAGCCAGAAGCTGATCAATGAGCGGCATGGAAATCTGGACAATGGGTGAACGTCTGGACAGGCACCAGGCTATGTTCGTACAGTGTCTGACAAGAGTCGGCCAACAGACATCGACCGATCATCAGATGGTCAGAGACACAAAAACTCTTGGTGGCTAAGTCATGCCTTGGTTTTGTTCCACAATGACCCGATATATGTCTGACCCGATTAGTCTAAAAGTGTGTTGGTCGATCATTGGTGGTGATTGGATTTGTGACCCAAGTTTAACAGAAACATTAATGGTCAGTCTTCATATTGTATCATCAACACTGACTTGGAGTTCCGTAATCAAGAATAAGAACAAATTGGATTTTTCTAACATTTATTTAACAAAAATGGTGACATAATTAAAAGACAGAAAAATCTGAACACGCTTATGGACGTGTTCATCTAGTTTAAATATAAGCACATCACTACACAAAGTTGATATTCATTCACAGATCCAGAATTTTTTCTTTGAGGGGGGGTCCCGACCAAATATTTTTTTCTCAGGATTCAAGGGTCTGACCAGCTATTTCAAGGGGGTCCAACAAGCCACTTTTCTATGAGGGTTGTTTTGATAGGTCTCTTAAGCCCAGCCAAACTTGTGTATATAAATAAGATAAGCCTTAGTCCCACACTCTGCATAGGATCTTTGCATGTTATTACTCAGACAATTTAACTGAAGGGCATTAAAATTGAATTGCACTGTTAAACTAGAATGTTTTTTGACATAAAATCTTGTCTCCCAAAAGGTCAATTATATAACGCTGCTGGCAATAACCAACCAACAAAAAAATGCTTGGTGCCAACTTTCAATGTTTAACTTCAGTGAAATCCGACCAATGGTTAAGGAGAACAAGTGCGGACACACTTATTTTTTACCATTTAAGGGCCTTAACTCCTGAAATAATTGTCCAACAAAATATTCCTCACAATATGCACAACTACACTTTTTACCAACTACTCTATTCATTTTAAGTTTCATTGAAATCAGACCAGTGGTTAAGGAACACAAGCACAGACAATCTAAGCGACCTTCATCGAGACAGAGGTCCAGCACAAATTCACTATGTCTGCCCCCACTATATGACCAGTGATTTTTCTTGAAGAAAATTAAGCGGCCTGTGCCTTTAAAATTGGGAAATTTTAGTGCGACAATTCACGAAATTGGGAATTATTAAAAAAGTTTGTTTGGGTTAAAAGTGGTCATATTTTGTATTTTCTACTGATAGTACACTATTCATATGTGGCAACGACCTTTGCAAGTTAGAAAATATATTGTTTCGACTTTAAAACAGCTACATAAACTGTTGTTGCTTTGAAACCTGAAAGCACAAAAGGGGGAAAATATGCATACTTTTTGGGAAAAAATTATGATTTTTTGGGAAAAATGGAGGTTATTTTGCTAGGGGAAGGGGCCTGTATTCGGCCCTAAAAATAGCCAAAAAAAATCACTGATGACTGAGGAAAACATAAATATACCACTCATCTAATTAGACCCTGCAGATTTCTTACATTTTAAAGCTAATCTATCACAACATACTAGTAGTATAACCTCACTTAAAAACCTCCTCAATAATACCAACATTACTGATTTACAACACAGAAATAATAACATCTACATAAATTCATTATTATTATGTGAAAGTTGCAAAAAAGCTGCAATAAATATCACTACAATAAGACAAACAGTTTTATAGCATTTCATTCAATCAGTGTCCCTAAACACATGTGTAAAAGTTAGAAATTTTGAAAATCCTTCAATCTTCAAAAATTGTCTATTTACAAACGAAAATAAAGAAAGCAGCACATATTTGGACAATAAAAATCAATCAGGAAAATCCTGAAAACTTTTACCCATGTAATAACAGAGTGCCACACTCTCTAGCTGATAAAGGTATCACAGAAAAAGAACATGTATCACATAATGTAAATAAATAACAAAAACAAAAAAATAGATGGTCGAGATAGTAATGTATGGTTTATAGTACGGATAATTTGATATGACTCTTGACCTTCTATCAGCATAATTTAACAGCTGATATATTGTCTGTATTTATAATCCCAGGTGTATGCTTTCACTAAAACGCTCGAGGTGTAATACCAACATAATCGAAAGAACACCGATATTGAATTATTTGCTTGTGAAAATTGATATATTCAACGCAAAAACCTTGTAATATATCCATTTGTAAAGGTCAGGAATGGATAAGTCAAATTATCTGTGCTATACTACTTTGAATACTAGACTTGTATACTGTACTTCACTAGTCTAAATGAATCTTGAATATATATGGTTAGGCCAAATTCTATGTCTTTACAATGTAACAAATACCCTGAAAAACATTTGGTCTGTAAACATATAAAATTATACAATGTAGTGGATCTATCAAAAATTGTCAATTCATATAAACTTTATCAAATGAGCTAAGGAAATTTTTATTAAGGGGATGCCATGTGGGATCCAATGATTTTTTTCTCAGGGGGTCCAAGAAGCTAAATATTGCTTAGTTTGGGGTTCAACATGTTTTATTCTGGAGTCTAAGAACATTTCCTGAATGGGCTTGCCATGACCATACAGTATTGGTTTGAATCCAACTAAGATGCAAACTTTTAATAAAAGCTGAAATTAATTGACAATCAAGAGTAAAGACTTTTTTATCACATACAACAAATAACATGAATTGAAACACATCTTTCTGATGAAAACCAGTGAACATAATAACATTACAATACTATAAAATGACATCATTCAGTAGGAAAAGTGTCATTATTCATGAAATAATGTGACGTCAGATTTGTATCACACTGGCTCAGTATAAATAAATCTATATTTGTTATACTAACCCTGATATAAGTAAAATCATGTGATGAATAATAGTAATCACATTTATATATTATGTGGAGAGTATAACTGCAATTAATCCGCACATTGATTTCCAATTTGTGTAAGAAAACTGTAGTTTGTAATAAATACAAAGTATAAAACCGGAAGTTCCCATGCCATCATGGGCAGAAAGTTGTCAACCAATTCTTTGCTCACTATTGAAAAAAAATACTTTCCAAAGATTTATAAATTATTTGACTAGTTTTTAAAGCAGTTTGTTACAATAACAAATTATTTCAGTTTGAACAAATTATCTTGGTCCTCAAACCGTCTGATAGCATACTTTACATGTAATAGATGACTTCTTGTCTAAATTTAATTTCAACCTTTATTATCATAAGTTGAGAATACAAATGTACAACGAGAATGTACCGGATGTATTATGAACACACTATTAACACTAATTTAAATCTTCGTCAAGACACAACTTTCTGGTGAAAATTGATACATCTGCACAAAACGCTCGTTAAATATTTATGCATTAGGGTTGAGGACCATGTTAATTTGTTCTGAACTTCTGACTATATACATGTAGTATAATAGCACACAGTAATTGTTGTAATTATTGTAGAAGAAATTAATTAATTTTGGCTTCCTCTGAAGCATTAAAATGGGGACTAACAAGTGCATTGTGCAAGCACACTACAAAAAAGTTTTGTTAAGTTAAATTACAATAACAAGCTAGTGTTGATCTAACAACAGAGTTAGGGTAGAGAATGTAGGTTATGATCTGTGTAGAGTTTTTCAACAATATGAAAGATCTTCATTCCCAGTGTTCCTGTACTTTCTAGGAGCTTCTCTGTGGAATGTACGTCCTCGATCTTCAACTTTTCCAAGAAGTGTTGTCTGGAAGGTAATGTGTAGACAGCAATATCTACACCTTTCCTGATAACCCATGGATGGTGCTTGGCTAAAGTGTGATAGTAACTCTTGGAACATACTGTAGATAGCTTTGCATGCTCACCTTCTTTAACAATATCTAACAGAAAATCTGAGACGAATTCTAAAGCACGATGTAATCGTAGCAATGTTCTAGAACCCGAAGCTTTCTTCTTATTATTTGTTGTTTTTGTCGACACCTCATACTCGATCATGCTCTGAATTGTCTTGTACTTTTCTCCAATATCAGACTTTCTGCATTCCCTCAAAATACCGATCTTTTCGACCACATCATTATTAACAAAACCAAACACGGCTCCCATCAGCTTCAGTAATCTGTAATAAAAATAACATAAATATATTGATGGCAGAGCTCTATTGTAGTGTTAATTACTCAGTTTACTAGTATACTTGATTCTCATCGACCCGATCCTTCTCATCGACCCGAGCCCTAATTATTTTGGCAGAATATAAACATGCGCAGCGATGGTTCCTTTCCAAAACATATGCAAGTTTGAAAGTGGACTTTTTCCTGTCATCACAGCAAAAAAATGTCCATAAAAACGCATGTAAACAATTTTTGTGGACTGATTTAAAACCAACCCCGAAAAATCCCTTTTGGTGAGCAGTAATACCTAAGCTTGTAACCATGGATTTTTGTTTTTGTCCATATTTTTGTCAACATACTTGTCCACATTAATTAAATTCTGTGAATATTATCTATGATGAACAAACTTTATGTTACCACTGTGTTTCATAAAATAATTCAGTCTTTGGGTTAATCATAGACTGACCAATCAGAGGGATCGGGTCGATGAGAAAGTGTCTGAATGACGGAGCCTCTTGACTAGTATACCTCTGTCTCATAATTTCGTGCTTTCTCCTGAAATTCGTGCTTGGTTTATTTCAGCTCTAACATATGCGTTACGTTGTATTTTTACTGAAATAACCCCAAATAATATTCACACAAATGGTCTGTATCAATTGGGGTAGTCATTTTGGACGACTCGTCATAGTTGTCACCTTGACGACGAGGAACAATACGGGTAGTACTTATTCCAATTGGGATTCTTCAGCTGGTGTTAATTGTTTTGCATACCATTTTTATTACGCATTTTATTTATCGCCACATTTTATTACACTCAAAATGAAAACAGATCATGATGAGTACTACCCCAAATTTATTTAATTTAAACACCAAAACAAAATTTTACTTCATGGGGCCCCAATACAGACAAGTTTTAATGGAGGCACGGATTTCATGGTTACTAGTCAGCAGGATTCAGAGCACCGACCTAGTCATACAAAAGCAATAATTTTACGTATTTTCATAATCATTTTGTCATTATTCTTGTCTTTATTAGTTAACTTAACAATTTTTCTTCCGAAATTAGTGCAGATAATTTTTGAACTTGTATGCGCGAGTGCGCATGCGCAGATGAAAGTGTTAAGTGGCACGGATATACGAGACAACAGGATACTTGCTTCACAATAAATATTTTAAGATAAAAGCTTTTTTAGTGCAGAAATGGTTCATTTTGCTGTATTTCAGTAATTTCTCAGTCAGAAAATGAAATTTAGTTGCAGACCAAACAATTTGAAGTGTGCATGCTATAGGTTTTTATCTCTTAGGGGATCGACTCCATGAGAAAGCAGTATAATACTACCGTTTGTCTTCCTTACTGTCACATGCTGATTGTACTATAATGCTACTGTGTAATATACTTATTAATTTAATACACCTAGTACTATTTGTGCTATGAACAAAATACATTTTTTTATTTGATAAAATGTACGAAAATATTTTGTATTGCCCAGTATTTCCCACTTTTAGCCAATTTTAGCAGTAATGCAAAGCGTGTGAAAATAGGAAAAACTGGGCGGTCAATACTTAGCCAACACTGTTTTGAGCTCTAGTTAGGACTAGCCCAGCTATCTAGACGTAAATGATACTGTGTTAGTTTTTGAATGCTAGTATCCAGCGTCTAGGTTTCTATTTAAGGTAAATTGGGTAGCTGAAATTGAACCCATCAGTGTATAACCATATCAGAAAATAATTTATTGTTTCAAGTCGCCATCAGGTTTTTTAATAAAAACCATTATGCTAAATTGAAAGTATACATATGTGTAAAGGATATTCATATCAAAAAATGAAAAAATATTTTATGAAAGATGTTTTATTTACAATTGAAAATTGTCATTTTTTGTGTCAAAATGCTGTAAAATGTACTTACTCAAATTTAATATAAATCACATTGTTGTGTTTTCCAATCTTTTATCCAGGTGCTCGACTATATCCCTAATAAATTATATTAATGATATCCACACATTGTATTAAAACGTTTGACCACTTTATTACTAGAATTGACAAATTTCATTTACACACAGCTGATTATTTTGAAGTGTAAAGTGTGTGTGTATCTGTTGATTCAGCTAACAAAGGGTACAAAAGGATGACCGTTGAACATCAATGGGTTTGGCAATGAATTGTTTTGATTGCAACTAATCCCATGAATAGAAAGTTTCTACACAAATTCCTTCAACAAATGTTAAATACAAAACAGAATTTTAAGTTATACATGGTTTAATATTCAGTGATTTATGGAAAAAATGTAATTGATATACTTTTCTTCTATAGTCGATCACCTGGATAATAGATTGGAGAACACAACAATGTGATGTATACTGAAATCGAGTGAGTACATTTTACAGCATTTTGACACAAAAAATGACAATATTCAATTGGAAATAAAACACCTTTTATAAAATATTTTTTCATTTTTTGATGTGAATATCCTTTACATATATGTATACTTTCAATGTAGCATAATGGTTTTTGTTAAAAAACCTGATGCCGACTTGATATTTCCTGATATGGTTATACACTGATGGGTTCAATTTCAGCTACCCAAGTTACCTTAACCGAGTCATATTTGTAAGAAGTTAGGTCTGAATGACCTGTGTTCTGCCCATGATCAGATAATATCCTACTACAGGACATAAGTATATTAGCATACAATACTGGTAGAGTAAGGCAACTTATTAGTCAATTAAAATGATTTTGTCAGTGATTTAACAAGCGTTTGGTAACTGATATCACTTTTTTGTCGGTGATGAATTATTTATTTACATCGCGAAAACATATGACATTTTACTAATATGACACAAGCCTAAATATCATCAACATACTTAGATACTTCATCATAAGCATGGACATAATTATCCATACAGATGATTCCAGATTCATCGTAACATGCTGTGAGAAGATCGAACAATCTTTGAAGATCGAAATGATCGGATTCTGACGCCATTTTGGTGGTCCGAGTAGGCAAGAGTCCGCTAAATTTAGGTTAGACTCAACTAAATATAAACGTTTAGACTAACACAATTCAAGACTGGCCAAGTGGCTTCAGTGATAAATCGCATAGATGACATTTCCATAACAAAGTAAAAAAGCAATTAGCTATAGTCCAGTTAGGATATTGTGACAGTGACGTTGCAGTTTATGTGTACGCAAAAAATCACAACCATTGTCTAAACAGGTAGAGCGAAGTTTATTATGTTTCTTAGCTACATGGTACGTCGACGCGGTCACACTTGGCCATTTAGCGACGGGTGGTTTCTGAATAAAGAAAAAGTTGTGAAATAGATAGGAAAGTAAGAAGAAAAGTGTGCTAGATCAACGATAAGAGTAAGTGTATAATAGTGTTGAGTAGCTGCGTTTTCGTCTTCCTCATCCCAGACCTCTCCGGTTATGGTAGCCACGGCCGACACAGCCCTGGGAGTCATCGATGCTTTACTTGCAGCTGACCCGGGCCTTTTAGATATGAAGGGTAGACACTCCCCGCTTGAAAGATACCAAGTCGGGGGCCTCTGCTATTAGTGCAGGCAATTTATTCCAAGATGATGTTGTTCTTGGAAAGAACGAGTTGTTATAGTAGGATGGGTTGGCTGAAGGTTGGCGGTATTTCTTTGAATGGAACGATCTGGTATTAGTAGATGATGTAGCTGGAGCGAGATGCTGGTCTACCGGAATGTCCACCAGGGTGTTGACAATCTTGTAGAATAGGGTCAACTGTGCCTTCTTCCTTCTACTCTCCAGTGTCTTCCAATTCAGGTGACGTAGCATGTCACTGACGCTGCTGGTGTTATGGTAGCGGTTAGTTGCATACCTCGCAGGTCTCCTTTGCACCATCTCTACCTAGTTGGTATGGCTTTTTGTATGGGGATTTCATATTGTTGCACAGTACTCGAGCTGTGGTCTTACCAGCGAGAAAAATTAGCATTGCAATTGTAGTTGTTTCTTCTTCTTCCAAGTAAACTTAAGTAAACTTCATCCCTCATATTGAGTATTATCGAAGTTTGTATAGTATAAGCCTTTATAATTGGTTTCACACCGTCACTGCTTATACATGCCATACCATCAGCGTATAAACCCACAGGGTATTGACGCATATTATTTTATGCGTGTGCGACCGCCTTAATTATATCTCATAATTATTATATGAGATATAAGGCGGTCGCACACGCATAAAATAATATGCGTCTAAGACTACAGTAAATAGGCTCTCGTTACCCAAAATACGGAAGTGCCTACACAGAAAATAGTTCCCCTGTTTGATGGTGAGTATTGGTTGAAAGTTGAATGATCACTATGCATGTAATGTGCATTTTAGATAAAGAACATGTAAAATAAGTAGAAAATAGGATTTTTAATAAAATCTGAATGCCAGATTTTATATATCAGTGGTTTGTGTACAGTCGTCTATTGGTGAAAATGAGCCGAATAGTACACATGGCGCAGGGGTACGCCGATTGATAAACAATAACTTTTAAACAAGCAGGTTATGGTGCCTGTTTTTTTGGTCAGAATTTTGTCTCTATGTTAGTTCTACAGGATTCAAGTAAGAATTTTCAGCTGAATTATAGATTAATTGTCTCATCATGACAAACGTTTATATAGAACATAGAGCAAAAATAACTGTAGCCTTAGGCCATATGAGATATAAGGCGGTCGCACACGCATAAAATAATATGCGTCAATACCCTGTGTATAAACCAAATCACGGTTTAACTTATTTGGATGCTATTCCATTCAACTTGTATGACCTATTGTGAGCAAAAGCATATGTGACTTCCGATCACTGTATGCCTTAGTGGGAAAACTATACAATTCAACGTGTATGCCTTATTACCACTGGCAACCGGAAGTTGACTCGTTTATAAATACACTGTGAAATCGGTAAAATATTAAATATAGACCGATTTCGATAATCTGACCGTTTGTTTTTATACGAAGGCTATAACATAAACATAATACAGGTGATCCAGCTTTGATAACATGCATACAAACTCTTTATTAGGCTACACAAAGCACACATTTTTCAATTGCAACCATAGCGCAGTTGGCAGAGCAGATAGTTTCAAATACCAATTGAATCAAGTTTTAGGTTCAACCCCCACTATCTCTAATTTTTTTTAAATGCATATAAATAATTTGTTGCTTATATTTATTGTTGTTTTGTTTTGTTTTGTTTTATGGTATCAAGCTGATAAAAGGTATGAACTTAAATTCATGGTAAGAAGAAAGTTAACTCAGGAAATCGAATCTCCCACAAAGAATGTAAAATACATGCAGGCAGAATGTTTAAACATCGTACCAGACGAACAAGTTTATATATTGAATATTGATCTATATGATAGTATATCGAATAAAAAAATAAAATAATATGATAAATAATGCAAAGAAAAAAGACGACTTCTCCTGGGCTTGAACTCAAAACGAACGATTTCAAACGACAAATATAATTATGTCAACGCACATATCCACTTAGCCACAGAGGCTATTGAATATAACACGTTACTAAACTGATTTTATCCAGTAAATTGGTGCAATTTTGCTCTAATCCAATAACAAAACATGCTCCCCTAAACGCTTTGAATGCGCTGAACCAAGAAATCCATGTTATCGAAATCGGATTATTCATGTACTTGATTTATGTAACTAGTACTTAAAGAGTGGTTGAATAGCACGTAATGAAAGTCGTCTTTTTCGTGTTTTCGCATTAAGTTCTTGAATTTTCGAAAGAGCAAAGATACAGCATATATAATGGGAAAACATGACACATTTTCGTGTCGTATTGTCGCCCTTCTTTTATCAAAGTTGAATTTATCGTGTTTTCGCATTGTTGCTTTGTTATAGCAAATACAAATAGGATATGGCATAAATCAGCTACCATACATACTTAGTAGTAATACAAAATTACATGAACGACTACATTGATGACTAATAACATTTCATGTATGATGCATTGTGAGTTTGTTAAAAAGTTACTTCTGAGAACGTTGTTATTGTTTGTTCATGTTTGACTGTAACAGTCGTAAGTGCGTGGTTATTCCTTTTTCCCTGCCAGATCAGTCAATGACCTACGACTTGGAGGGATTCAGAGAACATGACTTTTTCTGGTTTGAACAATTGAGGACATGAAACAACATGTTGTAAACACTTTTCATATAATGTATTATTATATTGATGTAAAAGTACTATAAGTACTTGTGTACGTGATCACTTCCGGAACAATGGTATACTATAATGTGGAGACGTAAACCTGATCCTCTGACCTTATGATTTCTTGTCTGTATATGGCTGGCTAAGAATGAGAAGGTCGTAAGTGCAAAATCGATATTTTGAGACAACAAGAAAACCCAGTCTGAAAACCACTCTTTAATTTTACGTATGAAAAATCAAGCTTTTTCAACTTCAGTTTGGTCTATCTACACAAATAATCTAAAAATACAATATAAAGTTTAGATCTTTGGTCATACTGACCTGTCCCGATTTTCATGAAAATGGGCTCATAAGAAGCGCCCTGTAAAGCAGGTTGCAAATACATGTATGTAAGTAATCGCTACTTGGGACCTTCTCATTCTAAGCCAGCGATATAGCGGAACAGTATTACGAATAAGTTCAAACACAAATCTAGAAGACAGATAAATAATAAATTACAATTTGCTCGAGGAAGTTGATATATTCAACGCATGTCCCTGGCAAGAGGCATGCATAAAGGACCTGGTACTATAGGACCAAGTTAATATCTCGTCACTATAGTACCACGTGATTTCTAAGTACTGTATTCAAGTTTAATCAATTTAAAAGACAAGCGCACCGGAAGATACATTTAAACACTGTGAATTTGGAAGGTTATTTTTGAATACATGTAATAAGAATTTACATCCATTTCTGATAAGAGCATTTTAAAATAGCTAATAGAGTCTATACGTATTGAATTGTTTTACTAATTCTCGAGCACGACTGCGTACTGGTCGACGGTATTACACATATATAATTATAACTCTACTCGTAGATTGCCAAAGCCATTCTCGTCCATCAGAGTATTCTTCACCGAAACATTCTGGGAACTTAACAAACCACTGATGATTAAGGTAATATTTTATTTAATATTTATTTCAGACGGATTTTGTTTTGAGTGATTATGGTTAACACAAAGCTAAATACAACCGTAAGTAGTTTATGCTTTGAGCGATTGAAACGAGATATACTCGACAATCAAGCCGAGAATGAATACTGTTCATGCAATTCAATATTTTTGTGAAAAAAGTTCACAGATTTTGTCCGAATCCGAATAAACTGTTTATCCAGGTTGTTGACTGAGTTTGTTTCTGGCAAAAACTATGAATTTTTCTAGATAAATATTAACTTGTGTGGATATTACTCCACCTCGACTTGGGCATCGAGTATGTCGCGTAAAAATCGGTAAAAGTTTAAAATACGTATGGTTATTTTAAACTTTGATTTGTCATATTTTCTCTTGCGGTCTTAGCCAAAGGTTACGTCACATAAAACGTGGTTTGTCCACACTGTATATCTAGAAATAATTCATCGAATGATTGAATACCGGTAGTTGCAGATTCTTTAATTACTCCCACTTGAGGGAGCTATCTTAATTTTGATAGGATATTCTCTATTTTCTTTTGCAGACATTTCGAAGAAGTTTTCCTGAATAGATTTGGTAGTCTACTACGTGTTTGTTGTCATGTGTATTCAACGATATAAGCAAACTGCTTTACGGTAGCCTAAAATCCAGTTTCGTGGGAATTAAATTACGTGGATTTTTTTGTAACAATTCGATTTTCTGGTGATGTAAATTCATGGATTGCAAAACATGAAAGCATGAACCCTGTTCTGTAATTTGGAGGTCGGTTAATCGTGGAGATTAGATTTCAATCACGATTTAACTAAAAGATTACTGACATAACAGTTCATGTATAGTTGATAACAAGATTGCGGATACCATTTAGGTACCACGTGGTTGCTGATAACAAGATGGCGGATATCATTGAGGCATCACGTGATCGCTCCGATAACAAGATGGCGGATACCATGGAGGTACCACGTGGTCGTTCCTCTTCAATACTCCTACTTGCACTGTTGACGTTTGGTTCCTACGTCTTAATGATCGAACCATACTTGTCGCAGCATTCCAAATATCATATATCAATCTACGTAGTATGTATCTGGGAAATCATTATATGTGTCGCAGGGCTAGTGGCAATGGTTTTGATAGTCATTTTGAGAAGACACAATGGACATTTAATGCTGACCCCAAGTGATATGAACAGAAAACAACTTGCAATTAGATATGTGTTGCTTGTCATGTTTGGTGTTTGGGCTTCAATTTTATCGCTTCATATAGCTAGGCAAGCAGCTACGTGTTTGAATGTCCATCATAAAATGCTACATGCGCTACAATTTGCTTCATACGTGTGTATTGGGATCTATACCGCTTGTCAAGGCGCCTTTGCCTCGCTGTGTTACCAGTATAGATGCAAGAGTCCCGCAACAAGACTTTTGGTTGTAGTTATTATGTCAGCCAATGCAACGCTGTTCGGTACTTGCGTGTTGAACACCATTCGTGCATTAAATACACAACCAAGTCGAGATCCACTCAATTACCACGGACGAAACACATCAATTCACATCAATTCGCTTTATGGTACGACGTCGCTCTATGGTATTAGCTCGACGTCGCCTTTTGGAGCAGAACTTGCAGACAATAGGTCTGATTATTTTGCATATACGTTAGTGTACTCAGTGTGTGTGAACGGTACAGAGTATATAGACGATTCCATTGCTACTGCGCATGTTTATGAGTATACTGTTATGCACGGTTTTCCGGCATTCACTGTTGTTGGAATAAAGTAGAACTAACGACTGTTCGGATTTCCAAACTTTGTATTTTGCGCGTGAGAATTCTCACAAGTCCACAATCAACAATAATATAAGAACAAGATATAGTCAGTGTTGGTAAAATCCAAACAAATATAATTTTAACTGCGTAATTGAATTCTAATGGAAAACCATTGATACGTTCAGCTTGGAAAACCAAGTTCGAATACCTCCAAAATCTCTACAGAACGTCCACTACAGTGTGTGTGTCTTCTGTTTTAACCAATCAAATCATTTCATATAGTTTATGCAAGTCATCATCAACCAATCATAAATGTGGGCGTAAACTTTCGGACATCTGCGTTACCTAAACAGACCGCGTTCCTGTGTGACGTAAGATCTGTACTTAATCGATTTGTTAATTCGGAATATACAATAATCGTGTCATCAGTCATATCTATATTACATATAAGTATCTAATAAAATTGCCAGATACAACTTAGTACCCTGATAATCTAATCGTTAAGCCTGCAGAAGTGAAATTTGCATAATTGTAAAGTCTGTAAAAGGTGATAAAAATCTTTCAAGTAGAATTATCAGATGTTGTCAGCGTGATAGCTTATCTGTTTCTATCCTTCTTTGTTTCATACATTTCTGTTCATTTTCTTCTCTTTCTAATATGTACAACATATTAATTTAAAAAACACAAAACACAAAATCTATTTACAAAAGGTCCTCAAAAACTTACACACAAAAATGGCCTGAAAATGCCGCATTACAATACGTCCCCCCTCACGATAGAATTTCTGATTTCCAGTTTAATCGTTCTAGTGCCGTTGTGGAATATAGTTACTCGCAGACAAGCAGATCCAACAAGCACAAATACAGACGTCTTAGTATCGTCTGATGAACCAAATGCGCAAGAACAAACTGATACACAGTCATTGACGTCATATACGTCATTTGAGGTTTACACGTCACGGGCAAGATTGATCAACTCTTTCAAGAGAGCCTGTCAGTGTGTCTCTCAGTATTCAATTATTTTCAGTTCAGTTTTCGCATCGATGGTATTTATTCTCCACGCGTTGGTGGAAATTGGAAATGCGATACGTGTTAACCACCGACCAGACGGTCACAACGACCACAATTTAACAAGTTATGCCATTGAGTTCTACTATCTGCAGACTGTGTATACCTACATCATATCTTTAGTGCCATTTATAGGTTACTATATCGCGAGGCAACGACACAATCCAAAAATATGGCGTTTTGATGTAGAAACTGCTCTACTTTTTCTAGGCGGCTGTGGTCATATTGTTTTGGTTATATTTGAAACTGTGGACACTGTTACAGTCCTTATCAACCACCCAACCAGTCACTTGACCGAAGACGTCATGTATTTCATCAAAATCTTATTCCATTATTTTGGAATATTTTTTCAAATCCATTTTTTACTTAAAGCGTTTTGCTTACATCACGATAGCGCGTGGTTCCCAGATCAAACATTGCACGTCAAAGGGATCGTACTTTTCCTTGGTATTTGCAATGCTGAGCGCTGGTTGGCCGATACGTTTATGCCACCTTCTGTGTTAAAGTATGCAATTGATATTCAAGGTGACGACACGTTTGGTCACTTGAACTGGTGGATTATTGTACAGACTCTATTTCCGGTCGTTATTTTTTACCGAATGTGGTCGGCAATAATGTGTGTTAAAGCCTATTACATATTGACACAATAGCAGTACTAGACACATGCTATTATCACGACTTTCACAGTCGTTTTACCACGTGTAAGGCTTGCGGTGACATATAACGTAAAAATGTGCGTTGTATATAGCAACTTAACGACGTCATAGCAACGTCATTACCTAAAAAATGGAAGTTTAACGTACAGTTCTAAATTGGAAATAACTTCAATTTTACAATGATACCAAATTTGTGTATAGACTCCGACATTTTTTAATCCACTGGTTCCACCTTAAGTCTGGTTCCCGACCGTGACCCAAGCTTACACAGCGGAACCTAAAGTCTGGTTTCCGGCCCAAGCTTACACAGCGGAACCTAAAGTCTGGTTCCCGGCCCAAGCTTACCCAAACTACTGTTACAATTCACCATATCGACATTCCAGGTTAAAATCCGTTTTCCGGAATAACGGAATTTATTGAGCGACAATGTGCGAGATATCCCGAATGTACGTCAGGGGGGAAATACCTATAGCGTATAGAGAAACCAGGTACAATAATCGCGATTATTTAAGCCAAATGATAAGAATTTGTAAAAAGTCTTACTAGTAAACAATGACAACACCATTTTACGACCTCGCTGACAATATTTTTACCAAAATAATATGTTTAACTTGAAAAATGCGTATATTTTCTCGCCATCGGTATCGAGCTACGGAAGCGGCAGTGTAGAATAAAATGCAATATTTCAAATATAAAGCATTTTTTAGGATAATTCTTGCTAAAGTTTAAAAACAAAGATGTTGGAAATGGGATTTTTACTGATGATGGATATCCACTGATATTGTATTACAGTAATTATGTCGATTAATCAATTGAACTATGTAAATATAAAATAATGTAAATTTGTGTGGTCAATTAATTTCCAATTTAGAGTATTGTGATACATTGAATGCATGGAACTTGTACTGTTGTTTACAAATTAACTACATATTATACTTATTGAACTATTTTTTACTTCTGATCAATAAGCTTACGGAATATATACAACAAGCAAACTGTTTCTGTCGGTTGCACAATTTATTTTTAAAGGCCGAGCGAATATGAATAACAAACCCGAAGTAAAAGCCAGAAGATACGAACACGCCACAAGGACAACCCACAAACAACACCTAATAGATACAGTCACGGTTCAGGTGTATGCAGTTTAATAACAAACGAAGCTGAATTTTAGCGGTTTGGTTTTATTATCTCGTCCTGTTGTGTTGGGAATTGTGGTAATAAACTATGTGTTATTTCTTTGCTCGGCTATTTCAGTGGATTGCTGCCCATAGGCACATTGTTTCAAATTATTAGACTCAGATAAGTTGAAACCATGTGCCTATGCTGCCTTCCCTGTCCGTTTTTTTCATTATCTTTATGTCAGTTTTGGAACGGGACCCAGTATTTATAAGAGCAGTTACCCTTCAGCTTTCATTTTGTAATAGTTTCTGTAAATAGAAACATTTATATTGTAGAACTGTTTTATGTTATATATTAAGGTTACTCACCAGTTTTCAGTTGAGCGGAAGTTTACAATTCGGTGTATAAGACGCATTGAGTGTGTCTGACTACCGTAATGAAATAGTACGAACAAGCTTAAAATGCAAATATCAGTTTTAGGGTGTTTGCCCAAAATCTAAGAATATCTTAAAAAGCTAGCCGAGCAAAACTGTTAAGAACTTTCCAAATCATAGCCATGAATGTGTTCTTGAAAAATATAACAGGTACAGGCAGATCAAAGACTTGCGATTTACCTTAATTTCAAAATACATGATTACCTATGCTTTCGTAAGGGAGGTAACTACTAGTATCCTCTTATGCATGTACATATTCATGTAGCAGTTGTTTCCCTTAGATAATAAAATTGTTGAATGTTTTTGTTATCTCAGCTCCGAAATATATATTTTTCTTATAATTTCATGAAATCAGTATTTTCACTTCTCTCTTACTTCGTGCGATCTTTATTCCTTCTCTTGCAGCGTCGGTTAGCAGCGTATGTTAATAGGGTTTTTATATCGACCAGATTAAGGTCATCCGTTGTCCTGAGCCCGAAAGTTGGCGGCATGCCTAAGGGCGACTATGCTGATCGTATGAGGAACTAAGACGCAATGTCAAAAGGTAAGGTACACACGTACCCCGCTTTTTGACGTCAAACAGCGTTTTGTTAACAAACGTCAGCGTCAGTACTAAATAAGATGGATAAGGGTTCAACATTACTGAAAACGCATCACAAGTGCAGAAAACATAAATTTATCAGCAAGTTCAACTGCATGATCCAATGATTCAAACTCACTGCCACAAGAATGACCACAACGGTCGAAGTACGCCCATCGTGGTATTTATCAGACATAGGCCGCGGAGGCATGCACAGAGCCATTGGCACACACCAAAGGAGCGTTGATGGGTAACGCTACTGCGAAAAGGTTGGCAACCATGCGCTTTTCATAATTAATCTGATTCCAGTTCCCAAGTTTACAATTATAGTAAAGTCGATCGTAAGTTTTGAAATGGGGACCAGATTAGTTTCAATATCAGCACATAGGAAATTACACCATAGTTTATTCCATTTTGGCTTTTTTTATCAGTATTTTCAATTATATACCCGTTGCCTGATTTCAACAAGGCTCTTGGTCGATTTTTGGTAATTTTGGAGTTTTCGCCTCGAACTCTTTAGCCTAATTATATCCAAATCATTGAAAGGGTGTCCTTGTGGAATGTATATAATAATTATATAGAGTACATCGCAATTCCCAAATAGCATTTGAAGAACTTCTCGGTATAAAAATATGCAATGATTTATCTCGTTTTTAGTTCAAAATTGGCACAAATCTATTTGAGGAAAAGTGAATAATAAGGTGCTAAACGGTGTTTTTCAATGTAAAAGAAGATTAAAATCTTCAGGAAATATTTATTTCAAAAACGAATCACCTTTCTGAAAATTCGTAGTTTTTTCCAGTACAGAATTTGTGTAGGCGCAATCAAGTAGTATACGCCTTTGGTATATAAGCCATTGGGTATTTACATTGAATATTACAAAACATAATTTATCAGAAACAATTCTTTTTTTTTTTCAATTATATTATGGCATATCTTTAAAGGTCGGTGTCTTCCATTGCGCATATGTCAATGTATACAAAACGAAGCACCCTAGTACGTTGTCCCCGGTGATCTTGTTAGCTCTACAGTTGATTTATGGGTAATCTAAACCCTAATAACAATTATTATAACGACCTTACGTGTCTTATTCTATTGTCACGATGATTTAACTCGTGTACCTCTTCAATGTTATCAACTAAAATGACATGCGAGTCAGTGTCATGCTATGGTAAATAACACGCTGTCGCCGAGTATACTGCAGGGTGGTCGGGCGGGTATTCAATTTGTTCACAATTGCGGAATAATGATCTAGATTCTATATTAACCCATACAAAACCTAGAACGTCAGGTATAATAAACTGGTATAAATCCTTTTAACTCTTTGGCTCATCCTTATTGGCAAATAGATACGTAAGGAGACAAAATTTTGACACTTGAAAAGACTCCATTTTGAATTAACGACTAACTTATTATGATAATATCTGACAATTTCCTGTATATGTTAGATCATCTTTTTGTGTGCCTGTCAAAATACAATATCCTATAAAAAGGTTAGCCACAACGTACTAACTGACTTCATATTTCATGAGTAAGCAATAAAACTGAGTTAAACTTTTGTCTATGTTTATACGCGGATTCCATCGATCTATTAAAAAAAATAAACCAAATCCAAAATATCCCAAAGTAGGTACGCCTAACAGTTTCCGTTGATTTTATCATAGGGGTCAGACAACCGTCGTTTTTACTAATCTACATTATTTAAATGCATTTTCCATCATGATGCCTACTAATCTTCATGCTATTTTGAGCGCCTGTCTGCCAAGCTCATGGAAACTGAACATTATAACATACATAATTATGCATTATTTTGATTATCCACGAACTATCCACGAATTATGTATCTATTAAGACACTCACTGTCCATTTTCGTGTGAAGAAGTATGATTATCTTATAAAATGATATATAATATGCGAAACATTGACTCTGTTGCTCAAAAAATAACAAACTAAATTATGAAAGTATCTATACTAATGCCTGTTTTCCATAGAACTAAGCTTGAAAATAGTTTCATCTTATAAATGAATTAATGAAATGGCACTGATAGTTCAAAGTTATGCATACACAGAGGTGGCGGCAGCACCTAACCACCGGGCCACGCTGGTGAGTGGCACAGAATGTACCATCCGTGTCTCCCAAAAGGATGCTAGTATTTCAAGTAAACCTATAGGTCTACAAGTTGGCAGTTAGTTGTTCATTCTGAAGTTAATACAAACTTTAATATTCGAAGTTTATTCAGAAGTTAATTCGAAATAAATAAACTTCTGAATAAACGTCGAGAAGTTAATTTGGCAGTTAGTTGTTAGTTGTTCATTCTGAAGTTAATTCAAAATTTAATATTCGAATTAACTTCTGACAGAAGTTTATTCAGAAGTTAATTCGAAATTAATAAACTTCTGAGTAAACTTCTGATAAGACTTCGAGAAGTTACTTCGAGTATTAAATTTCGAATTAACTGCTTGAATATACACATGTATAAATTTTGAATTAACTTTTGAATGAACAAATAACTGCAAACTTCACAAACCTTAAATCTATATACTGAAAACATTGTATTGTATCTGTTTGTTATACTAATACATGTACTACGAAATCATCCGGCGAAAATCTATTTTCAAATTTTGGTTTCTGATGTCCTTGAAGATCATGGTGGGCTATATAATCCTCCTATCGTTTGGAGTGATTAATGTTTCCCGCCCATTTCTGACACCGAGTCTTCATAATGACACCATACCGATTATTGATACTAACATTCTTTTGTCTGGTATATAATGCACGTTAACTCGTGCAATTAAAACTACTATTCTACAGACAATTTTATCTGATCGTTCATAACGATGACACTAAAGGGGACACGAATGCTAATAGAGACCACACAAAATGACAAATACGGTCGAGTACGATAGTAAAACGTATTTTGTAAATACAATGTATGTCATTATTAAATTACATTGAAATCCAGTCGACATTTTTAAACATTGTTTGACGTAAAAACTTTGTTAATCAAGTTTAATAATATAATGGTTCGAGTACAAAGTATGACGATAATATAAAACATATGAGTCAGCTGGTGAATTTGTGGGTACTTTAGTACATAATGATGTAATGACCAGGCCGTGCTAATATTATATTAGCAATAATATTGATAGATAAGAAGGATGTTGGGGTACTTTACAAACTCACTGTTTTAAAGTGAATTTTAATTATATTGTTCTCTTCTTGGTGCCGGAGAGGCTATTGCTAAAATGTACGGGTCTTTAATTATTAATGCTTTGATTTAGTATGTCAATTACAAGAAACATCTATTTTGTGGCCGTCTTTAAACAATGGCCCGTCACATACGATGGTCAGTCAGTGTCCGGCATACATCTAACCAGTTTTCATGGAATCAGTTTTCACCCTGAACGAATTTGCTCTTCTGCAAACAGCTGAAACTTTTCACATGACGGGGACAGTGAAATGATCGGAGCCATTGTCATGGAAGAACATACGTAACCTACCCGACCGAGTATTCAAACCCAGATCCGGCGTTCGTGTGATGTGGTCGACCATATACCGACTGCGCTAATCCGGCGTAGGCCCTACTGACAATTTATACAGTCGTGCATTTTAAATTTTGTGTCATGCAAGTTACCACCCCTTTTATGTAATTTTATCATTTAAAAACTGATGCTGAAACCAGTGTTCATTTAAACAGCAAATAAGCATCATACATAAATACAATTATTACAATCAAATGTATATAACAATATAATCATTGTTCATTTTATAATATCCTTTGTCCTTCTTTTAATAGTCTCCTTATTAATTGCATAATGCTAACCCTAGATACGAGTGTATAAATAAACAGTCAATGGGAGCTGTACATGGATTACGCGGCGCGCTGAGTTATGTTGCTGTCGCTACGGTGTCGCTAATGCCGCTGCCACCATCACCGCCGCTACCACTAGAGATAAGAAGACACTGCGCATGACAGGAGTTGATCATGTGACCATGCAGTCAGCATAAATCCTACTGTGAGCGAGTCATGATGAACGAGGGCAAATTTATTTAAGACAATCTTGGAGCAGATGCAGCATCCAAATCTTTCCTTGTCATGTTCACTTCAAGTGTTTTACAATTACTCATTACGCTAATTTTAGTATGTTGAATATTGTCACAGTGGCGCGTGCACTTGTCTATAAATAACCGTCATTTTCTATTTAACACAATAACATTTGCAGCAGCTGCTATTGACTGCTATCTAAATTAATAAAGAAATGCAATTGCGCAGCATTTTGTTAAAATTATGCTATGCATGTTATTTAAACTGGCTTGATGAGCTGTCAATATTATATCGAACAGTGCGATGAATACAAGTATAATGCAGAGGGCATATTGATCACTGAATGGGTAGATATTCTGGCTGTACACGGAGGACAGGTTACACCTTGGATAGATGCACAGGGTTCCCGATTTCCCCCCTGACAACTGAGCAATTTACCTGACTTTTTCGAGCAATCTGGCACCAAATAAGCTTTTATAAGGGTAAATATGACTATAATCATAAAAAGGGGTGCCATGTTTACTTTATATTGAACCAAAATGTTTAATGACAACAGTTTTAGAGCAGATGATTGGCATCAAGTTCTTATAATTCAGAATTGTCCCACTCGAGCGATGCTTTTTTCAGTCTTTTGTATATGCATCATAGAAATTGGCTCTCATTGAAGAAATCCATGTCTTTCCCTTGAGTTTTGATCAATTTCAAGATTTCCCCCGACTAATTCCCAATTCCCTGACTTTTTCCTGACCTTGAAAAATCAAAGCACTGAAAGTACTGATGTGTGGCGTAATGATGCCATTAAAACCAATATCGAATAAAGGTTGCATCAACATTTTATGCTCGATTTCTGATAAGCCCAGTCTAATTCAGACGTTTGTGCTGCCCAAGACACCAAGCGAACCAGCAGTAACATGGAACTTACTATGCTGGGCGTCAAGCAAAGTATATTTACAATGACCATTTAAACGACTTGGAGAGATCGCCCGGTGTCAAGATAATTACATGTAGTCACCAACCAAAAATCACCAACGTAAATGTGCCAGGTTAATCTTATCCCACCATGTATAAATAAGAAATGATCCGTACAAACTTTAATTTGATCTCCAACACTGACCTTGCCCTTTGAGAGAGGAACTTGGGGTTGCTCATGACACTCAAATTGATAGATGTTAACATTCATGTCAATTTTAAGATTGGCCAATGCATGACAAAGGAATAGTTTGGCAAATTTCAACTTGACCTTTGATCTCCAACTGTGACATTTCCCTTTGAAATAGGAACCCGGGAGTTGGGCATGACACCCTGTCTCATTGAGGATAACATTCATGCCAAATATACAAGAAAGATTGGCCAATCCATGACAAAGTTATGGTCCGGACAAGTTTCAATTTGACCTTTGACCTCTTACTGTGACATTGACCTTTGAGATAGCCTAGGAACCTGGTGGTAAGGCATGACATTCCGCCTTGTGGAGGTAAATATTTATGCCAAAAAAATAAGAAAGATTGGTCAAAGCATGACAAAGTTATGGTCCGACAAAACTTCAATTTGACCTTAGACATCCAACTGTGACCTTGACCTTGCAGATTGGAACATTGGGGTTAGGCAGGACACTCCGCCTCATGAAAGTTAACTTTTATGCAAAATATAAGAAAGATTGGTCAGTGCATGACAAAGTCGTGGTCGGACAAGCTTCAATTTGACATTTGACCTCAAACTGTGACCTTGACCTCTGAGATATGAACCTGGGGTTGGGTATAACACTCATGCCAAATATAAGACAGATTGGTCCATGCATAACAAAGTTATAGTCCTGACAAGCTTTAATTTGATCTTTGACCTCCAACTGTGACCTTGACCTTTGAGATAGGAACGCAAGGGTTGTGCATGACACCATCATCATGGGGGTGAACATTCAAGTCTAATATAATCAAGATTGGTTATAGCATAACAAAGTTATTGTCCAGACAAAATGGAACGAACTTACACATGCTCGCACTTACGCCCACACATACACTAAAAGTGGCGACTAAGTCTCACTCACTGCAAGCAGGCTCAAAAACAAATTTACCCCTGTCAAAGACATTCAATAGATATTTCAGGGTTGACCGCTGTAGAAAACTTCCACTTATAACTAATCGACCCCTGCCACTGTAGAAAACTTTCACTCATAACTAACCGACCCTTGTTAGAGACTTTAATTAAATATTTCAGGGTTGACTGCAGTAGAAAACTGCCAGTTAAAACAAACTGACCTTTGTCAGAGACCTTTTATAGAACTTTCAGGGTTGACCAATACAAAAACTGGCTCTTACAACTAACCAACGCCTGTCAGAGACAATAAATAGATATTTCAGGGTTGACTGCTTTGGAAAACTTCCACTAAAATCTAACGGACCACTGTCAGAAACCTTAAATAGATATAAAAGGGTTGACCGCAGTAGAAAACCTTCAATTATTACTAACCCACCCCTGTCAGAGGCCTTTAATAGATATTACAGGGTTGACCGCAGAAGAAAACTACCACTTATAACTAACTGACTTACTGCCAGAGACATTAAATAGATATAACAGGGTTGACCGCAGTAGAAAACTTCAATTAATAAATAACCGACTCCTGTAAGAAACCTTAAATAGATGTTTCAGGGTTAACCGCTGTAGAAAACCTTCAATTATAACTAACCGACTCCTATGAGAGGCCTGAAATAGATATTACAGGGTTGACCGCAGTAGAAAACTTCAATTTATAACTAACCGACTCCTGTAAAAAACCTTATATAGATATAACAGGATTGACCGCAGTATAAAACCTTCAATTATAACTAACCCTCCCCTGTCAGAGGCCATAAATAGATATTACAGGGTTGACCGCAGTAGAAAACTACCACTTATAACTAACTGACTTACCTCCAGAGACATTAAATAGATATTACTGCGTAGACCACAGTAGAAAACTACCACTTATAACTAACTGACTTCCTGCCAGAGACATTAAATATATATAACAGGGTTGACCGCAGTAGAAAACTTCAATTTATAAATAACCGACTCCTGTAAGAAACCTTAAATAGATGTTTCAGGGTTAACCGCTGTAGAAAACCTTCAATTATAACTAACAGACTCCTATGAGAGGCCTGAAATAGATATTACAGGGTTGACCGCAGTAGAAAACTTCAATTTATACCTAACCGACTCCTGTAAGAAACCTTAAATAGATATTACAGGGTTAAAAACTACCACTTATAACTAACTGACTTACTTCCAGAGACATTAAATAGATATAACAGGGTTGACCGCAGTAGAAAACTTCAATTTATAAATAACCGACTCCTGTAAGAAACCTTAAATAGATGTTTCAGGGTTAACCGCAGTAGAAAACTTTCAATGATAACTAACCCACTCCTATGAGACCCTGAAATAGATATTACAGGGCTGACTGCAGTAGAAAACTTCAATTTATAACTAACCGACTCGGGTCACTCCTGTAAAAAAACCTTAAATAGATATTTCAGGGTTGACCGCTGAAGAAAACTTCCAATTATATCTAACCGATCCTTGTTAGAGACCTTAAATAGATATTTCAAGGTTGACCACAGTAGAATACTTTCCCTTATAACTATAACTGACTTCCTCTCTGGCAGGAAGTCAGATGTTTCAGGATTGACCGCTGTATAAAACTTCGATTCAATCGTCGTAGCATTTTGAGTTATAAAGTGACCATATTACATATTGATTTAGGTATTTCGATTAAACTTAGTTGTAAATAAATGTATCTAGACATATGTGAAAATGATATAACGTTTAATTGGTTAAAACGTTTGTTTTTCGCTTCGCCAGCTTTTGTCAAGATTCGACTCTAGCTCTTGGATTTGTCGTCGTAGTAGTTTTGGCTATAAAGTCATCATTTAAATATTGTTTAGGTATTTTAATTTAAATTAGTTGTAAATACATATATCTGGGCATGTGTGACAATATTATAATGTTTAATTGCTTTAAAACGGTTATGTTTCGCTTCGACGGCATTTATCTAGATTTCGACTCTTGTTTAGTCCAACCCAAGTTCTCTCCCGTAGATTGGCCATCGTACAGTGTTTGGACTATAAATTCATCATATTACATACTTTTCTTCAGATATTTCGGTTTTATTATCGACAAATATACATATACACGTACACATAAATTACCACGAACCTAACATATACATGCCTAAAACATTGTTTTCAACTTCGACGGCATTCGACCGCAATAGACGGCCTAGAAGCCTAGAAGTGCTTTTAGTAGCACACCTCGTCTACAAACAACGGCGGAGTGATTTAATCTCCTTTCATAAAGAAGAAATCTGCTTAGTTTATTTCAAAGATAGTTTTAGTTATTGGCGTTTTTTACATGCACATGATTTGGAACTACTTTACGTAGAACTATTTCAGTTTCCGCCACCAGTGAACACATGCTGTTTCTATTTATAGCATCAATGTTTGTAAACAAATTAATTAGGTCATCGTCTGCAGTGTTCAGCGGCGGAGTGATTTACATACGTAACAGTATACGAATTCCCGCCATCCCAGTGAAAACATTCGTTGGTAGTAAAAATATAGTCCGACGGAATGATTTACTATAAATATCCTCTAAAAATAAAAGTCGGATATAATTGTTGGTCTTAATATAAGTAAATGTTGGTAATGTAAACAAATCAGGTCCAATGATACGTGTAACCCGTGTTGCATGCTTGTAATATTGTTCAAATCATAGAACTATTTATTTGCAGAGCCTAATGCGTTAAATTGGTCGTAAGCTGAAAAGTGGTAATAACATTGTGTGGCGTTACGCCACACAAAAACTGTTTTCCATGACTTTCCCGTGCCCGTGGGAACCCTGGTTGCATCAGCACAAATACATGTTAACGCTGGACTCAGACGTTGACTGCAATTTTGCAAAGAACTCCATCTGTACGCTGGTTGGTTCCAATCATGTATATTGATCAGTTATCTCGAGTAAAACAGATAGGGAACCAGCGAAGTACACGTATGTCAATCCCATTTCCCGACAAAAAAAAAAGATATTTCGCAAAAAACAAGTTTATCAGAGACATAACATTTAGTTAGAGTTGCTTCCCTTTGATTAAAAAATCCACATTACATGTGTACAACCGGCTTTAAATAACTCGTTTCGTACTGAAACAAACGCCCCAAAATTTATGATGTTCAACATTACATGTGTATGATATACAATAATTGTAATTTTGAAAATTGTATTATACTAGGCCTACTCAAAATCTGATAAGGGTCAATTATATTTTATTTTCATTGAATATATTTTACAAATAAAAGTGTAATAAGATGGACTGATTGAAGTTTCACAACATAATGTTACATGTGAAATAGAGTAAACGAATAAAGAGAACTTCAAAATTTGATGTCTTAACATGAAAGTGCAAACGATATTTAATTTGTGAATGTTATTCTTGTCGCGTGAGGCACAGCCGATTGGCTTATCGGTTACTGAGAAACGATAGCATTGCGTTATGAATGCCAAAGTCATCGCATGATTGTTTCTCGAAATTCTACGTAAAACGGACAGTAATATTAGTTTCTAGACCCTATTCGAATTTTGAGAAGTTTAATATTCTCATAAAAACGTTCCGCTTTTTCTTCTTTGTATGCTAATACAAGTAGTTTGTGGTTCCAAAACCTGACCTGCTCATGTCAACCATAGCTTTTTGATGGATACAATGTTTTCCATGTAAACAATTCCATTGAAATGCCACCTTTTCAGACCAGGAAAATACATACGTATATATGTAATGATTCGTAGAAAGGTTCAATTGTTGTCCTCCTACCTATGTAGCTGGCGTGAAACATCTATCGGCAAGAGTTTCAAACGGACACCGTACAAAAACTGTCCGTATTAAAAAGGCGTATTTACCGGTTTGTACCCTACAAGAAATAAAACAATGCTCGGATATGATACGAAATGCCCGATTACGCTACTAAATGTCATATGCATGGCGTCGCAGCACGCGTTTTCAGTCAACATGTAAGCGCATTATTGCATATTGCAGTTAATTATTGTATAATATATATATATATATATATATATATACACGTTCATACGAAGCAATTTTTATTCTATACGCATAATGTCTTCCTTAGAATTAATTTTCACGAGTACAGAAAATAAATGTCATTTGTTATTTTATTGCTTAGAAAAAAAGGTTAAAAAGTTGAAATAGCGGATCTTATATAAGTGATAATTACAATTTTGATTAGCATAATTTTGCTATTTGTATTTAGATTACTCTAAACAAAAACTTAGCTCTGTATAGTGCTGGTGACATTAGGAGGTTCAAATGCATTTACGCGTATTATTGTTATATTATCTACTAGAGTATAATAATATAATATATGCATGACTCGCGTTAAATGAAACACACCACGTGGTAATAATGTTATATAATTATGTGTGTATGTATTTATTCTTGTTAGCATATATTCACCCCTAACCGGGTGGCTTAAACGTACAGCCAAAGGATAACAAACCCCCTATCCGTTCGTATTCGTTGATTGTCCGTTTCTTACTAGTACAGGGCTCTCACTACACTTTTGGGACTGCGACCAGGGGCCCTCAGGTAGGGGAATTTCGCGTCGTTTTGAAGAAAAGGGGGAAATTTGTCTTTTATAAATATCAATACTTTTATGAAAGTAATACATATTAACTGAACAAAAAGCCAATTTCAAGCTATAACAACAGATGCAGCAATGGCTGAATAGCAATTACGAAGGCTCTTCTTTTTTTTGGAGGGGATTTTTTTCAGAAAATAGGGGAACATGTATATTCATTTAGGAGGGGAATGGGGCCGATATTCGGCCCCAAAAATGGTCAAATGATAGCCCTGTAGTATATGGCAAATGTGTTACTTGTCCTTTCAAACTTGTGGAATGTTTTGGGCAAAATCTAACATACAAGCTCCATAAAATAGTCTATCCAATTGTCACATGATCTGATGGTTTCCGTTCAGTGTGCGTTTCTTGTCCGCTCCTTGTCCAGTAAATGCGTTGGGTCGCTATTCCATGTGCCACGATGTAACGGCTGTAGGAAATTACCAATGCACATGAGTGTTGAACACACTACGGGTTTGACAACCTTAATCCAAACGCAATCACGCTACCGAAACAACATAGTGCGTTGCAATGTATCATACTATTATATAATTATTATATCAATTCTAATCACATTGGTGTTAAAAATGATATGTCATGGCGCAGGATACAAGATTGGTAAATAAAAAATGAAAATTTCTTAAGCGTTCTCGAATAAATGCTTTGATTAAAAATACACCGATGTGCTACTAACACGGAAAGGCTAGCAAGCGGATACATAGAATATGGTCCCCGTGTCCCGTTTGCGGAACGCGGATACGAATTGCGGACGCGGACCACGGACGCGTGCATATATGAAATACCGGTATTACACCTACTTGACCAGAGATGTCCGTTCTGTCATGTGGAAAGTTTTGAACTTTGGGGAACAACGTTTATTTAGTAAGGATCCGATCCAATTATAAAATGCTTATAATTTTGTGTCTTGGTGTGTTCAAGTCTGTTATTTTCAACAGTTTTCATTCATTTTGCGGAAAGCAGAAATGTGTCATTAAATACTGTCCAGATTCACAGACAACCGCTGGTATGATACTAGTACAATACCTACTCTATTTCTCACGATGTGTAACAAATGCACGTGACGATATGACGTCATCGGTGACAGGTGCATACGACAGTTGATGACATCAGTTACCAGCCATCAGAAGACAAAACAAGATGCAGGCATTTCATCACTACAACATAATAATATGTCAAACACACTATCAACAGCATCGGTTCATTATCAAACGTCATCGTGCAACAAGTTGGTATACTAGCACATCGTGGGAGTCTTGTTTTACTAACATCTATTCAGCTAAAACCTTCAGCATTTGTAAACAACCTCAATTAAAGACCACCTGAATATAAATACCACCTCAACATTCTAAAAAGCATTAAATTATTCTGATGTCCGTTTTCACTGAATTGGTCGCTTACGTGTACATGTATTGGTGTTAGACCAATGAGTCTGTGCCTTGTATCACACAAACTCTCTGTCTCTTCTCTGGAAGACGGAGATCATCGACCAATTAGCTAAGGACAAAACTAACACACGACTGTCTCACTTGAACTAAAAACACAAATAAAAACCTGGTTTGTTCTAAAATAAAATAACCAGTTTTCATTGGGTCACAAGGTTGTCTTACCGTTGATGTTTTGCTCTAACGATAATCTGATTACAAAACTACTAAGTGACACGTCCAGTTAGCGTAGTGGCTAGAGCACCTGCTTGTCACCAGGGAGACATAGGTTCGAATACTAGACCGGATAGGTTATGTTTCCCTGGCATTTCCGTGGTATTGCTAACCATTATGACTTCTCTTGGAGAGGTTTTCAGCCGGTCGCAATAGCTAGACTATAGTACCCCGGTTGATACTGGTATACATGCATTTAATCTTGAAAACAAACTGTTCACAGTAAGTCAAGTGACCGCCTTTAATCACTCAACACGTATAGCACAGTCGTGTTAAATACGATTATTTATATCAGACAAACATCTTTATTTAACCTCAATACTAAGACCAACTCAAGAAGAGGTTTAGTTGAAGAGTGGCACTCGCTTCTTATCCTGAAGGACACTGGTTCGAACACTGACTACTGGGTCAGATCGGTTATGCTTTTCCCTGACATTTCCGTGGCCTTGCCTATCGTTTATCACTGAAAAGCCCTGTTAAAACTGAATGTTACTTAACATTATATGAAGGAACAAACTTGTCTATTCAACCTCAATATTAAGACCAAATCGAGAAGAGGTTCAAATTCAAAGTCACAAAATGGTGGGCCAACCAATTACATGTAGCTTAACAAAACACATTATGTCGCTGTCTTAGAATAAGAAGATCGTAAGTACATAATTGATATTTTGAGAAAACAAAAAAGTCTGTCTGAAAACTACTCTTTACATATGGAAAAACAAGCTTTTCCTAATTCATTTTGGTCAACATGACCTGTTTCAATTTCCATAGGGATAGGCTCATAAGAAGCGCCTTTTGATGCAGATTTTAAATATGCAGGAGTCTTATAAGGTCGTAGGTAGTACTTACGATCTTTTCATTCTAAGCCAGCGATATATAGCGAACGAAACCAGTTAGATTATAGCGCTATTCACGAAATTTCTTAGGATATTCAATATGGCTTTCCTAAGAAGTTGAAAAAACGGACTAATTTAAGGATTTTTAACATGTTTAAGGGAAACCTTAGCTTTAGTAAGATTCTTTGTGAAGACTGACCCCGCTTTACTGAAAAGCACACATTCCTAAACTGATTAAAAGCGGTAAATACATGTGTGTATGATTTTGTTAAATTTATTAACAATTTGTCATATAATACGGTTATATAGACAATGGATAGATAACAGGGAACCCTGTCATTAAACGGTGTCATACACAAGTCAACGTTTCATTCATGCTAAATTTAATTAAAACAAGTAAAATTGAATCAGTCGTGATAATAACACTAATTGCGCCGATTTACTGGTGTAAGGTTACATAGACTAACAATCATTTGACGACAAGTGTCACGACACCAATCAGATGCACCTTATCAACTATAAAAAATATAATATAATTTTGTGGTAAGTTAATGTAGTTATGAATATTCTATAGCAAAACCAAGTAATGAATCGGTATGTTTAATTAAGTAGTACCTCCAGTATTAGGGGCGGTAGCTACAGCTTTTGTTAAAAGTCCAAAACCCGAAGTAAACCTATTAGAAAGGGCAGATATAGAATGCTCATTACATACGAAAAGCCTCGTGTCATATTAGTTTGTCCATTCGTTCAATAAAACTCGTATGTAATGGGCAACATGAGCGTAAGATTCTATTTATCACATCACCTGAGAAAACGTTCATTATGCATCAAAATGATGGTGTATGCAGCATTGGTTTCAAGCATGTATATTAGCAGTACAATGTGCGCGACGTCTTGGTGACGTTTGAATTAGCTATGGATTGGCTTGCGTCACGTCAGTCTAATTTAATTTTTTATTACTCACAATGGGAGTGCCGAACGATATTACCGACATAGCTTCACGGAACGGTTTGGATGGTCCGTTGTACGTTAGCTAATGCTTCGATGAATGTCCCTCGTGTGAATCATCGGTGGTGGCTTCAGAAGTTTATAAACACCACCAGAGAAATGTACCCGTTGTTAGGGGATGTACGAGTACTTGTGAACCATCCCAGGTACCATGTGGAAGCTCTGTGGAAACAGCGAAGCACTGGGATAGGTCGGGGATGCCTCCAACCTGCTTTCCCGGCAGAAATGCTCAATGGAACCGAGAAATGACGTCGAGAGCATGTATGTGATCAGAAAATAGGAATCTAATAAGCCATAATGATTTGCCCTTTAAGCAAGTAGTGGTAACTTAACACTTTATTATACTCATTTAACGTAATTGAATTTTGTGTTTGCATAACTTATGTCAGTCACTGTCTTTGTGTGTTTAATTATATATTCTGAATTAGAAAAACAGATCACTGTCAGGTTTGTCAGACCAGCGAAGCATGAGCATATAGAATGTCATAATCAATTAAAAAATCATTTATGCAAGACATTAAAAGGTTGACACTAGTTATATAATTTTAAGTTGGCCATGGGTCTAGTATGAATTCATGGTCTTAGCATTAAACTTTGGTAAACGCAATATTTTCAAATATTTTATTTATTCTGGTCTTATTTATTTTACGCACGTTCTCAAGCAGCAACCTCTCCAAATCACCACCCGAAAGCGCCCTTATTAGAACAGCAACATTTCTAAACAATCCTCTCTTTTAGCACACATTCTAGATAAGCAACCTCTCTAAAGTGCTATTTTTAGACCAGCGGCAGAAAGCTAGAGACTCTGCGGCAGCAAAACCGCCAAAATGTCCTGTTTTAGATTAGACCACCAACACACCCAAAGCGCTATGTTTAGGTCAGAAACACCTCTAAAGTGCGCCTTTTTGAGCAGCAACCTCTTAAAAACTACAATGCAGCTTTTAGAGAAGCAACCCATCAAAAGCGCCATCGATTGAGTAGCAACCTCTTTAAAGCGCCTAGACAAGAGCAGCAACTTCTCCAAGGCGCCATCTAAAGCAACAACTCAAAGGTGCCATCTAAAGCAGCAACTACTCCAAGGTGCCATCTAAAGCAACAACTCAAAGGTGCCATCTAAAGCAGCAACTACTCCAAGGTGCCATCTAAAGCAGCAACTACTCCAATGTGCCATCTAAAGCAACAACTACTCCAAGGTGCCATCTAAAGCTACAACTACTCCAAGGTGCCATCTAAAGCTACAACTACTCCAAGGTGCCATCTAAAGCAACAACTACTCAAAGGTGCCATCTAAAGCAACAACTACTCCAAGGTGCCATCTAAAGCAACAACTCCAAGGCGCCATCAAAGCAACAACTACTCCAATGTGCCATCTAAAGCAACAACTACTCCAAGGTGCCATCTAAAGCAACAACTACTCCAAGGTGCCATCTAAAGCAACAACTACTCCAAGGTGCCATCTAAAGCAACAACTACTCAAAGGTGCCATCTAAAGCAACAACTACTCCAAGGTGCCATCTAAAGCAACAACTCCAAGGCGCCATCAAAGCAGCAACTACTCCAAGGCGCCATCTAAAGCAACAACTACTCCAATGTGCCATCTAAAGCAACAACTACTCCAAGGTGCCATCTAAAGCAACAACTACTACAAGTAGCCATCCAAAGGAACAACTACTCCAAGGTGCCATCTAAAGCAACAACTACTCCAATGTGCCATCTAAAGCAACAACTACTCCAAGGCGCCATCTAAAGCAACAACTACTCCAATGTGCCATCTAAAGCAACAACTACTCCAAGGTGCCATCTAAAGCAACAACTACTCCAAGGTGCCATCTAAAGCAACAACTACTCCAAGGTGCCATCCAAAGGAACAACTACTCCAAGGTGCCATCGAAAGCAACAACTACTCCAATGTGCCATCTAAAGCAACAACTACTCCAAGGTGCCATCTAAAGCAACAACTACTCCAATGTGCCATCTAAAGCTACAACTACTCCAAGGTGCCATCTAAAGCTACAACTACTCCAAGGTGCCATCTAAAGCAACAACTACTCAAAGGTGCCATCTAAAGCAACAACTACTCCAAGGTGCCATCGAAAGCAACAACTACTCAAAGGTGCCATCTAAAGCAACAACTACTCCAAGGCGCCATCAAAGCAACAACTACTCCAAGACGCCATCTAAAGCAGAAACTACTCCAAGGCGCCATCAAAGCAACAACTACTCCAAGGTGCCATCTAAAGCAGAAACTACTCCAAGGCGCCATCAAAGCAACAACTACTCCAAGGCGCCATCAAAGCAACAACTACTCCAAGGTGCCATCTAAAGCAGAAACTACTCCAAGGCGCCATCTAAAGCAACAGCTACTCCAAGGTGCCATCTAAAGCAGCAACTACTCCAAGGCGCCATCAAAGCAACAACTACTCCAAGACGCCATCTAAAGCAGAAACTACTCCAAGGCGCCATCAAAGCAACAACTACTCCAAGGTGCCATCTAAAGCAACAACTACTCTAAGACGCCATCTAAAGCAGAAACTACTCCAAGGCGCCATCAAAGCAGCAACTACTTCAAGGCGCCATTTAAGCAGCAACTACTCCAAGGTGCCATCTCAAGCAGCAACTACTCCAAGGCGCCATCAAAGCAACAACTACTCCAAGACGCCATCTAAAGCAGAAACTACTCCAAAGCGCCATCAAAGCAACAACTACTCTCTTTTAGCACACATTCTAGATAAGCAACCTCTCTAAAGTGCTATTTTTAGACCAGCTACAGAAAGCTAGAGACCCTGCGGCAGCAAAACCGCCAAAATGTCCTGTTTTAGATTAGACGCGCTATGTTTAGGTCAGAAACACCTCTAAAGTGCACCTTCTTGAGCAGCAACCTCTTAAAAACTACAATGCAGCTTTTAGAGAAGCAACGCATCAAAATCGCCATCGATTGAGTAGCAACCTCTTTAAACCGCCTAGACAAGAGCAACAACTACTCCAAGGTGCCAACTAAAGCAACAACTACTCCAAGGCGCCATCTAAAGCAGCAACTACTCCAAGGCGCCATCATAGCAACAACTACTCCAAGGCGCCATCAAAGCAACAACTACTCCAAGGTGCCATCTAAAGCAACAACTACTCCAAGGTGCCATCTAAAGCAACAACTACTCCAAGGTGCCATCTAAAGCAACAACTACTCAAAGGTGCCATCTAAAGCAACAACTACTCCAAGGTGCCATCTAAAGCAACAACTATTCCAAGGTGCCATCTAAAGCAGCAACTACTCCAAGGTGCCATCTAAAGCAGCAACTACTCCAAGGCGCCATCTAAAGCAGCAACTACTCCAAGGCGCCATCTAAAGCAGCAACTACTCCAAGGTGCCATCTAAAGCTACAACTACTCCAAGGTGCCATCTAAAGCAACAACTACTCAAAGGTGCCATCTAAAGCAACAACTACTCCAAGGTGCCATCTAAAGCAACAACTACTCCAAGGTGCCATCTAAAGCAACAACTACTCCAAGGCGCCATCAAAGCAACAACTATTCCAAGGTGCCATCTAAAGCAGCAACTACTCCAAGGTGCCATCTAAAGCAGCAACTACTCCAAGGCGCCATCTAAAGCAGCAACTACTCCAAGGCGCCATCTAAAGCAGCAACTACTCCAAGGTGCCATCTAAAGCAGCAACTACTCCAAGGCGCCATCTAAAGCAGCAACTACTCCAAGGTGCCATCTAAAGCAGCAACTACTCCAAGGCGCCATCAAAGCAACAACTACTCCAAGGTGCCATCTAAAGCAGCAACTACTCCAAGACGCCATCTAAAGCAGAAACTACTCCAAGGCGCCATCAAAGCAACAACTACTCCAATGTGCCATCTAAAGCAACAACTACTCCAAGGCGCCATCAAAGCAACAACTACTCCAAGGTGCCATCTAAAGCAGAAACTACTCCAAGGCGCCATCAAAGCAACAACTACTCAAAGGTGCCATCTAAAGCAACAACTACTCCAAGGTGCCATCTAAAGCAACAACTACTCCAAGGTGCCATCTAAAGCAACAACTACTCCAAGGCGCCATCTAAAGCAACAACTACTCCAAGGTGCCATCTAAAGCAACAACTACTCCAAGGTGCCAACTAAAGCAACAACTACTCAAAGGTGCCATCTAAAGCAACAACTACTCCAAGGTGCCATCTAAAGCAACAACTATTCCAAGGTGCCATCTAAAGCAGCTACTACTCCAATGTTCCATCTAAAGCAACAACTACTCTAAGACGCCATCTAAAGCAGAAACTACTCCAAGGCGCCATCAAAGCAGCAACTACTCCAATGCACCACCTAAAGCAGCAACTACTCCAAGGTGCCATCTAAAGCAACAACTACTCCAAGGCGCCATGGAAAGCAACAACTACTCCTAGGCGACATCTAAAACAGAAACTATTCCAAGGCGCCATCAAAGCAGCAACTACTCCAATGCACCATCTAAAGCAGCAACTACTCCAAGGCACCATATAAAGCAGCAACTACACCAAGGCGCCATCTGAAGCAACAACTACTCTAAGACGCCATCTAAAGCAACAACTACTCCAAGGCGCCATCTAAAGCAACAACTACTCTAAGACGCCATCAAAGCAACAACTACTCCAAGACGCCATCTAAAGCAGAAACTACTCCAAGGCGCCATCAAAGCAACAACTACTCCAAGGTGCCATCTAAAGCAGCAACTACTCCAAGGTGCCATCTAAAGCAACAACTACTCCAATGCGCCATCTAAAGCAACAACTACTCCAAGGTGCCATCTAAAGCAACAACTACTCCAAGGTGCCATCTAAAGCAACAACTACTCCAAGGTGCCATCTAAAGCAACAACTACTCCAAGGTGCCATCTAAAGCAACAACTACTCCAATGTGCCATCTAAAGCAACAACTACTCAAAGGTGCCATCTAAAGCAACAACTACTCCAAGGTGCCATCTAAAGCAGCAACTACTCCAATGTTCCATCTAAAGCAACAACTACTCTAAGACGCCATCTAAAGCAGAAACTACTCCAAGGTGCCATCTAAAGCAACAACTACTCTAAGACGCCATCTAAAGCAGAAACTACTCCAAGGTGCCATCTAAAGCAACAACTACTCCAAGGTGCCATCTAAAGCTACAACTACTCCAAGGTGCCATCTAAAGCAACAACTACTCCAAGGCGCCATCTAAAGCAACAACTACTCCAAGGTGCCATCTAAAGCAGCAACTACTCCAAGGCGCCATCAAAGCAACAACTACTCCAAGACGCCATCTAAAGCAGAAACTACTCCAAGGCGCCATCAAAGCAACAACTACTCCAAGGTGCCATCTAAAGCAACAACTACTCCAAGGCGCCATCAAAGCAACAACTACTCCAAGACGCCATCTAAAGCAGAAACTACTCCAAGGCGCCATCAAAGCAACAACTACTCCAAGGTGCCATCTAAAGCAACAACTACTCCAAGGTGCCATCTAGAGCAACAATTACTTCAATGTGTCATCTAGTGGAGCAACATTTCAAAAGAACCCCTCTCTAGAACAGTTGCCTCTTGAAAGCACGCTTAGATTCTACAGAACAAACTGCTGTAATGCGCCCACACTATGGTAACAACTTCTCAAATGTACCCTCTAGAGAAGCACATCTCAAATGCATACTCTATAGCAGCCACCTCTCCAAATGATCCACTCTAGAGAAGCAACCTGTCAAAAGCGCACTCTATAGCAACCACCTCTCCAAAGGATTCACTCAATAGAAGCAATCTCTCAAAAGCGCACTCTATAGCAACCACCTCTCCAAAGGATCCACTCCAGAGAAGTGACATCCAAAAGCACACTTTATAGCAACACCTCTCCAAAGGATCCACTCCAGAGAAGTGACATCCAAAAGCACACTTTATAGCAACACCTCTCCAAAGGGGCAACTTCAGAGAAGCAACTTCTCAAAAGCGCACTCTATAGCAACACCTCTCTACAGGGTCCACTCAAGAGAAGAAACCTCTCTAAAGCACTTTCTGTAGCAACCATCTCTCCAAAGGGTCCAATCCAGATAAGCAACCTCTCGAAAGCGCTCTCTTTAGCAACAATCTCTCCGAAGGGTCCACTCTAGAGAAGCAACCTCTCTAATGCATACTATAAAGCAACCACCTCTCCAAAGGGTTCACTCCAGAGAAGGGACCTCCAAAAGCGCACTGTATAGCAACCACCTCTCCAAAGGGTCCACTCCAGAGAAGGGACCTCCAAAAGCGCACTCATAGCAACCGCCTCTCCAAAGGGTCCTATCCAGAGAAGCAACCTCTCGAAAGCGCTCTCTTTAGCAACCATCTCTCCAAATGGTCCACTCCAGAGAAGCAACCCCTCTAATGCATACTATATAGCAACCACCTCTCCAAAGGATTCTCTCCAGAGAAGGGACTTCCAAAAGCGCACTGTATAGCAACCACCTCTCCAAAGGGTCCATTCCAGAGAAGGGACCTCCAAAAGCGCACTCATAGCAACCGCCTCTCCAAAGGGTCCACTCCAGGGAAGCAACCTCTCGAAAGCGCTCTCTTTAGCAACCATCTCTCCAAAGGGTCCACTCCAGAGAAGCAACCTCTCGAAAGCGCTCTCTTTAGCAACCATCTCTCCAAAGGGTCCACTCCAGAGAAGCAACCTCTCGAAAGCGCTCTCTTTAGCAACCATCTCTCCAAATGGTCCACTCCAGAGAAGCAACCTCTCTAATGCATACTATATAGCAACCACCTCTTCAAAGGGTTCACTCCAGAGAAGGGACCTCCAAAAGCGCACTGAATAGCAACCACTCTCCAAAGGATCCACTCCAGAGAAAGGACCTCCAAAAGCGCACTCATACCAACTGCCTCTCCAAAGGGTCCACTCCAGAGAAGCAACTACTCGAAAGCGCTCTCTTTAGCAATCATCTCTCCAAATGGTCCACTCCAGAGAAGCAACCTCTCTAATGCATACTATAAAGCAACTACCTCTCCAAAGGGTTCACTCCAGAGAAGGGACCTCCAAAAGCGCACTGTATAGCAACCACTCTCCAAAGGGTCCACTCCAGAGAAAGGACCTCCAAAAGCGCACTCATAGCAACCGCCTCTCCAAAGGGTCCACTCCAGAGAAGCAACCACTCGAAAGCGCTCTCTTTAGCAACCATCTCTCCAAATGGTCCACTCCAGGGAAGCAACCTCTCGAAAGCGCTCTCTTTAGCAACCATCTCTCCAAAGGGTCCACTCCAGAGAAGCAACCTCTCAAAAGCAGACTCATAGCAACCGCCTCTCCAAAGGGTCCACTCCAGAGAAGCAACCTCTCGAAAGCGCTCACTTTAGCAACCATCTCTCCAAAAGGTCCACTCCAGAGAAGCAACCCCTCGAAGGCGCTTTCTTTAGCAACCATCTCTCCAAATGGTCCACTCCAGAGAAGCAACCTCTAATGCGGACTATATAGCAACCACCTCTCCAAAGGATTCACTCCAGAGAAGGGACCTCCAAAAGCGCACTGTATAGCAACCACCTCTCCAAAGGGTCCACTCCAGAGAAGGGACCTCCAAAAGCGCACTCATAGCAACCGCCTCTCCAAAGGGTCCACTCCAGGGAAGCAACCTCTCGAAAGCACTCTCTTTAGCAACCGTCTCTCCAAAGGGTCCACTCCAGAGAAGCAACCTCTCGAAAGCGCTCTCTTTAGCAACCGTCTCTCCAAAGGGTCCACTTCAGAGAAGCAACCTCTCGAAAGTGTCTCTTTAGCAACCATCTCTCCAAAGGGTCCACTCCAGAGAAGCAATCTCTCGAAAGCACTCTCTTTAGCAACCATCTCTCCAAAGGGTCCACTCCAGAGAAGCAACCTCTCAAAAGCACACTGTATAGCAACCACCTCTCCAAAGGATTCACTCCAGAGAAGGGACCTCCAAAAGCGCACTGTATAGCAACCTCCTCTCCAAAGGGTCCACTCCAGAGAAGGGACCTCCAAAAGCGCACTCATAGCAACCACCTCTCCAAAGGGTCCACTCCAGAGAAGGGACCTCCGAAAGCGCACTCATAGCAGCCTTCTCTCCAAACGATCCACTCTAGAGAAGGGACCTCCAAAAGCGCACTCATAGCAACCTCCTCTCCAAAGGGTCCACTCCAGAGAAGCCACCTCCCAAAGGGTCCACTCTATAGGAACTCCCTCTCAAAAGAGCACTGTATATAAACCACCTCTCCAAAGGGTCCACTCAAGAGAAACAACCTCCTAAAAGCGCACTCTATAGCAACCACCTCTCCAAAGGATCCACTTGAGAGAAACAACCTCCCCAAAATGCACTCTATATCAATCACCTCTCCAAAGGGTCCACTCTAGAGAAACAACCTCCCAAAAGCGCACTCTATAGCAACCATCTCTCCGAAGGGTCCACTCCAGAGAAGCAACCTCTTAAAAGCGCACTCTATTGCAACCGACTCTCCACAGGGTCCACTCTAGAGAAGGAACTTCTCAAAAGCACATTGTATAGCAACCACCTCTCCAAAAAGTCCACTCCTGAGAAGCAACATCTCAAAAGAGTACTCCATAGAAACCACCTCTCCAAAGGGTCCACTCCAGAAAAGCAACCTCCCAAAAGTGCCTTTTAGATAAGTAACCTCTCTAAAGCAACCTTTCTAGAGAAACACAAAGTTCTTCAAAGTGACCTCTAAAGCACAACCTCTCTTCAGTAGCAAAAGCATGTTTGTTTCTGTTTTGAGAATGTTTTTAACATAATTTATTAACCTCTGTAGAACATTATGGCCTGTCACAGTATTTTGGGGCTTTACATGTCGATACTGCTGTGGAGGGTTGTTCGGAAAGTTTTGAGACTGTGTTCATGACATCACACATCTACAAAATGCTCAGTTAGTTGTTACCTGTACTCATTTTAATGTTTGTGGTATGTGTTTCATTCGTGCTATCTTAATGAAACTTTCAGGAATAGTCTATATTAGATTGATCTATCAGCTGGTAAATTTCTAATATATCCTCTCAGTGGTTTGGTTTATATAAATGCAGTCTCAAAACTTTCCGGACATCCCTCGTATATCTATTTCGCAAGTAAGATAAAATAATACAAAACACAAATTGATCAAAAAAGCACATTTTATTCATCACATAGAAAGGCAGTATTCACCTTCAAACAACACAAAATATTAGAGAAATTCACACATTATCAGAAAACAGCTTTAAATATTACAAATGGCGCAAAAAACATGCTTATAATTATCATAATATATAACAATATATCTGGTCAGAAAACTATTGTATTCAAATAAGCAAGTAATATTGTTTATAATAACGGACAATTTAATAATGTGTCTATGAATCATATTTATGCGCATTTTTTTGGATAAAAAAAAACTAAAAAAAAACACCCAGTCACACTTATAATCAAAAGCATTTTCTTGAAAAAAGGGCAAGACAAATAAAATAAATGCAACAAAAAATAAATTAAAACTTCTATGCATGTGCACATTTGTGCAACATTTAAGTATGGATATAGTATACACATGTAATATAGTCTTTCACACACGCACACAAGAGGTATTGAATGTGGCAAGATACATGTAAGTATTTATTAATTAAAGATGTACATAATACATCACATAATTAATTGCCATCAAATATACATTTGTCAACTAAGCACCAAATATAGAAGCAAAAAAAGGGGTCAAAATAAGGGGCCGACTAACCTAATATTTGTGGAACCATACAACACTCCAGGGGAGGGGGAAATGTATGAATATGTATTAATGTTGCATTATACAAGATTGTTTCAATAAATGGGACAACGAAATGACGTTGGATTTTCTATATTTCCAAACAATAAATTGCAAAAATCATCGACTATAACAAATTGTATATACTTCACGCAATATACACATCAATCTAGCAACTATATACAAATATAAATAATTCACTATATATAAATATACATATAATCATTTCTAATATACACAAATATATAATTTTAGCAAAATATGTAGATTCCTATATATACATGGAATTGTGTGATTACAAAGAATTGTCAGCCCCTTTTTTAATCATAAAGATCAAAAAGGGTGGTCCCTTCAAAGTTGTAAGAATGTACATGTATTATTTAGCAAACTCGCAGTGAGCAAATTTTAGACGAATGGCCAAGTGTTGCGTTAATGACTTATAAAGCATTTTAAACAAGAATAGGTGTTTAAAGTTCAATAGCAAAAGACAAAATGCACTAAGAACGAAAATATTTATATATGACTTTTAATGCCCTCAAAACCCGACATACATGTAAAATTCTTCATTCTGCTGACTTCACAATAAAATAAAATTACCATTTTTGTTTCCAAGAAACATTTGCATAACTCTTTAAACAGAGAATAAAAATCTTAATTCTTCATAATTGACCTTTCAAGAGTAATTTTCATATATGTACATGTTTTTATCTTTCTTGTAAAATATATTCATTACGTGAAATCTATTACAGTTCATCATGTTACTTTGTTTTGTACAATGTTTGATTTCAGTCAGAATCAAAGGACTGACAAAGCTGACCTTTGGGTGGAGGAATATTAATACAGTTCAAGTCAATGATTTTTGTCCCTAGACATTAACGAAATTACACAAGCGTTTTATAATTGTTCCATTTACGTAATTTTGTTATAGTATTTAATTGAAATAATTATGCTACCATAGATGTAGTCTTTATGCTACATTAGTATGATAATTTCAGCATAAATAAACATTATCATACAAAAAAGTTTGCTTCATAAGATATATTCTGCCAGAACAGTAAGAACTTAAAGATTGGCTACAAAAACTCGACACTAAAACGCAATGACTAAGAATGAGTTCATTACCAGTGGCTCAATTACGTATTACTTGTATGCAAATGAGAATCAACAAGTCAAACACGATTCAAAGAAAGATCTCGTGGCACGAAAATGTTATGTGTATTGTCAAAGGAAAACATTTACTGTAATAAAGTTATAACAATTAATTAATTGCTATGAATACGGTATCATAAACGAGGTTATTTTCACGGGGTCAAAATATTCTTGACAGCCTTTAAACAAATAGGCCTACTTATAATTTAGACATACAGTACAACCTTTCAAGAGCAGTCTTCTGTCAGACCAACAACCTCTCTACAACAATACCTTCCCATAATTTCCTATAGCTGATATTTACTATAAATTTAACCCCTCAGTTGTGCAACAACCTCTTAACAGCGGCCAACATTTTCAGCTCCCAAAGGGTGTTGCTCTACAGTGATTGTACTGTAAATGTATCCATTATATATAGAGTGCTAACCATCTTGTGATGCATGGCATAGTGAAAATTTGCCCAAATGAGTACTTGACAAAATAAACACACAACAGTACTGCGATTGTTGATTTAAATTGTGGACTGTAACATCCACTCATCGGAGCATTCAAGCATACCAGCAAAATATGCTTCTAAATAATCAGAAATTAAGATATAAAGGAATTTGTTATTGTTTCTGTATTGCATTTTATTATGCTAGTTATATAAGATTGATTGTACTATGTTGGAATAATATACATGTATATACAATAATAAATACTATAATAAAGTTAATTCTTTGGTATGTTTCTTGTATGACTAGAAATCTATAAAAGGTGTTAAAAATTGTTTGTGTCCGGTAGTATGACCTTCACCGAAAATTTGTTGCAAAACTATTTTTCGCCATCTTCAAATTCTTTAACGTACCTTTCAAAGGGCTGTTGATCCTTTTTGGGACTTATTTTTTGTTCTATTTGGCTACCTGGATGTTAAATCATATAACCAGAAACAAACATTTTTTTATTAGGCCTAATTTCAATGCAAAAGGTTGTAGTACACATAACATACATTTTGGATTTCTCTAATACATCATATTATATGGATTTTTTTTAAAATATGAAAAAATATGTTTATATAAATACCAGTATTTGTAATAAAACAACAAATTGTATATATAAATCAGTGAGATTCTGTTCCAACTTGGGTGAGATTGTCCTCATACACAAATGAGATTCAATTAAGATTGTACATTTAATTACTTATTATAAAGCCTCAACAGATTTTTTCAGAGTTCATGCAAATTATGCTACAATGTATTTTAACAACCTTGACATTTAGAGTTCATGTACCCAAGATTCCATAAAAATCCGGTAAGTAATTTTTATGTAAATTAATATACAATCATAAAAGCTTTGACATTTGTATATACATGCCTCTTTTGTAAATACATGTATTTTCTCAATAATTATAATTATACACAACTTAATGACAAACTTATTTTTTTCATCAGAATATTTGTGTCACAAAATGAATACATTGTAGAGCACATGTTTATATCAGTGACACACACGAAACTTAGCATTTAGTATATCAAGGAACACTTTATGTAATAATGAAAATAAGAAATTAAATATCACACTTAATTACAATAAATCTTTCAAGCAGCAATCAACAATACATGTAACAGTTATATGCAACAGTCAGGGGAGGGATCATTATAAAGGTATAGTCACAATATGCAAAAATTTAAATTGGTCCAATAGTTTTTTAAAATATTCAAATGTTGCCTTTTGTCCAAAAAAGCATTTTACATGCATATACATACTTTATACATAGATACAGGTACGTGTTTAAATGTCATAATGTTTCATAATACATGGTATAAATTTGGTCCCCTATACCAGCTCCCTTTCCCTGAAGGGCCATGTGTATGTGGCCCCTCAGGTTACGTTCACCCGGATTCTAACATTCTGTACAATCTCATTTAAAATGAACCGTTTATCAACAAATCTTTAACAATCACATCACTATACTATATTATTTTTTTACAGAGCACACTTATAGCTTTGGATTTCATTAGCATTTTATATCAGTCAGGTTACGAACACAGAACAGGACTAAAATCACCTTTCAGTTCAAAATCTTGCTTTTTACACATAGATACAGGCTCTTCATTTGTTGAAAATGAGGATCCTACAACTTCACTGGACATTCGAGCCTTTTTAGGACTTGGTTCACCATTTTCACTACCATTTTCAATGTTTTTGTCATCTGATTTTATTGACTTACGATCGTCATGATCATCAGAAACTGGATCAATTTCTTCGTCACTTTCTTCTGCCATTTTTTCTCTCTGAAGAATTTCCATTCTTCGTTTCAGTTCCATAACAGACAAAGAATTTTGATTTATATCGGCAGGAGCATTGACATGAGCTGCTGTAGCCTTGCCAATGAAGTTTCTAATTTCAGAAAAATAGGATTCATCCTTATCTTCAAGTTCAGTTTCACGTTCTTCAACACGTTCAGGAGAGTCAACAATATTTGGTCCTTCAGTTTCATGTTTCTTCAAGTGGCGGTCAAGGTTGGTTTGTTGACCAAAGCATCGGTCACAGAGTGGACATCTGAAAGGCTTCTCCTTGTTATGAATATTACGAACATGTCGTTGAAGGTTTGAAGATATCGAGAAGGAACGCTCACAGTATTTGCACTTGTATGGCTGTTCACCGGTGTGGGTTCTCAGGTGACGTGTTAGGTTTGCACTGCGTGGAAAAACTTTCCCACAGAATTTGCAGCTGTAACGATCCTTCAGCTTGTTGGGTGTTGAAAACTGGGCTAGTTGTGTTGGCGAGTTACCAAAATCTGGGAAGGCTTTACCTTGAGGTGACATTGATGTTATAGATGACACAGAGCTGACAGACTTTGGTGATGCCTGGCTCATGAAGTTGAATGGATTCACTCCAACTGGATACTGTGGTGGGCTGGAGAATGGAAATCTAGGATAACGAAGGAAATTGTTAGATTCGGCATTAATCTTCTCCTTGTGTTCAGCAAGACGTAGCGCTTGTTCCATCATAAGCTGTTTAGGAAACTGTGGGTACGCGTAATGAAGACGAGGCTCTGGTGCTACTGGTGTCTTCACTTCACCAAATACATGAGTCTTCCTGGGAGCTTCTGGTGGCGTGATCTCCTTGGTTTGACTTAAATCAAGGGGTAGCTCACCCTCGGGTTTCTCTGATTTGACAACAGCGCTGGCTTTTGGTGGTGTTATGTAGTCATCTCTGTTTGGTTTAGACAAATCAAATGGTTGGTCAGCATTGCCAACGGATGTTACTGGTGGCGGTGATGGACTGCCTTTGTGAGAAACAGCCAAGTTGGGAGACATGCTTCCTTCAGATGCAGCCATTGTACTTGGAATAAAAGCTGTCGGTTTAGACACAGTAACAGAAACTGTATGAGTATTTGTGTTCAAGGATTGCTGTGATTTGTGAAAGCTTCGTTCACTTTCCGAGTCGGATGGAATATTGTCAAGGTCACTACCAGACATAAAGTCAGATCCACCGTCACTTCCCTCTGGTGCACGTTTGTCGTATTTCTCTGCTGGGCTCAAGTCTTGTTTCTCTGGTGTCATAGGCGGTAGGCCAGGAGACCTCAAACTGTTTGGTGACAACGCAGTCAAAGCAGACAATGGATGACCACCAGGGAATAACGGCAAAGTTCCAAGACCGGGAGGGTAGAACGGGTAGTTTGGTCGACCTCCGTACAGACTCATCATCATTGCTGGTGAGAAGGAGGAACTCTGGGCAGAACCTAGGAGGCCAGAGGCTTGTGGAACCTTCGTTTCAGCCCCAAATCCACCAAGACGCATACCATTTCTTAAAGCCCCTTCACAAAATCTTTTGTGTTTACTGAGAGAGGTTATCGTGGAGAATGCTTGACCACAGTCATTGCATTTGATCTGCTGTCGGCAATCTGCATGCATGCGTTTGTGGCGACACAAATTGGAGAACTGAGTGTATGCTTTCAGACAGACCTGAAATAGAGAAAGATCATTTCATTACAAAATTATGTCAATCAACAAAAAATACTGTTATACCATATAATTATGAATAATGTAACAAAATAACTGACATTAGTTGCAAAGGTTAACAAAGTTGTATTTGTCTTAAAAAAAATTTCATGACAAGTCAGTAAATTAGTACTTAATATAGTAGCAGAAGAATGCCTAAGGTTACTAGTATACTTTATAAATACTTGAAATATGTACTTAGTTTATACTAATTTATTTAAGGTCGATTGTGAAACAAGTTTTTCAAACTTATATTAATCACTCTCGACACCTCATTCCTGATGTTATCCATCGCCACAAGGGTATGAGAGAAGAGAGGCCAGTTTCCCTATTTTGCTGAGCGTCTAGCAAGGGAATTTCTGGTACCATTTTTATTTCGTCTTTGGTGTGACGCGGTCAGGGATCAAACCCGAGACCTCCCGCACCCAAGCGAACGCTAGTTTTGTGCTTGCAGGTGACAATGACAGCCTTCAAGCTTTGGTAGGTTGAAAACAACCAAATATTTTAAACAAGTAGGTTAAAAACTGATAAATTTTCTTACCTCGCATTGAAAAGGTTTAACGCTGGAGTGAATGTGTTGGTGTTGCTTTAATCCTGATGATGTAGCGAACGTTTTACCACATTCAGTACAAGCATGGCATCTAGCACCGTGATGTTGTGATCTTATATGTCGCTGTAGATTGGATGGATCCGTGAAATGACGTTCACAATGTTCGCAGGAGAATCGCCGTCCAGACTCGTGAACAATTTGATGTCTTGCAAGATTAGATTTCAATGCGAAGCTTCTTGGACACTCTTCACATTTGAAGTCACCGTCATCCATGTGTTCTGGTGTGTCTCGCTCATGAGTATTGCTTGGTGAGTGATGACCGTCCATACTGTAAACAGACAATGTTATAATTGTACTCACAAGTTTTACAACAATATTAACAACCCTATTGGGTGCATGCTTAATGTTAAAATGATGTACATTCCATGAACTACTAGTCAACATTTTCAACCAATCACCACACAGCTGTGAGAAATCATGCCAATATTATTTGAAGCTCATGAAGTAAATTAATATACATTTTATATTAAATGAACACGTAATTCTTTTATAACTGGCTATTTTTTTTTATTTAATTAGTAATAAATAATACGTCCTAAATGTGTGACTAACAATGCATTGTACCCATATATTAATAATCTATCAGCTGTTTAGTCTTCATAATTGTTATATACTAAATTACATGCTTCCGAAATAAAATTTAAGTGGAATAATTTAGATTTTTGAGAAACAAAATTAAAATAGCATTAAAACATACTGATTAATACAGTTATCAATGTACAACATTCTAACGGATCTTAAGACACCTGTTTGAATAATAAGCCCTTGTAGTACTCTACGTCAATAGACTTAATTGAAAACAAATGTCCCTTTTAAAGAGATGAAAATTAGAGAGTAAGTGCGTGTACCGTTATGATATCGAGAAGGATACAATAGCAACTTTTATTACTCTCAACTATTAAAATATTCGGACACCACAGTGTGTCTTGCGTATCATATTCTTGTCCTAATCTTTAATCAGTTCGGGTAAATTTCAAAAGTAGCGTATGTTATTGTTTGACCATTGAAAAAACGTGTAGCTCAGGTGCAAATAAGTGGCATTCGTTCTCTGCATCGTTTCACAAAAATGACAATATATTGCTAATGTATAGAGATCATAAAATTCCCAAATTTACTGCAACTGAGTGACTCTTTGTTGCTCGGTTAATCTTAAAATTCTTTAGTTACAAATATGTGTCAAAACTTTGTAACACAATATATTTTATTGTTTTTCTACAACTTGACCCTTTTATTGTCCTTGTTGTTAGGTTAGATCTTTTACAAGATGTTGTCGCTCGGTTATTTTCACTTTATCAATTGTTCTATTCATCGTAAACCATTGACTCACATGTCTAAATATGATACACACGTTAAAACGGTACGGAGTGCGAGAATGTTAATTATAAATGCTAACATCTTAATATCTATAATCATGCAAATAAAACTAAAACCGAAATCAATTTTCGATGAAACCAACATCGTTTTTCCGCTTAACGAATTTCTCGGATTTTCCGCATAATCGGATACAACATATCAGTTCAGTTCATGAAATTTAATCCATGCATTGTTAACATCGCTAACATCTAGGTAAGAAAAGGCTTGACAATGATAATTAAAGGGCAAATTTTTAAATCTGTTTCGAACAGGTGCTTGTCACTGTGAAAAGGTTGAACATGGAAATGATCCTTTAATTGTTATCCACATATTTGAACATATAGCAATAAAACATTATTCAATTGAAGAAATACATTTTCTCTGTAAGTGCAATATAAGTAATACGTTTACAACATAAATTGTTTACAATTAAATTCAAGTGATCTTTCGCTACTTTGTAAATGGTACTCTTTTTGCACACCTAAAATAATCTTTACTCCATAGGCACCTTCAACTTAATATTTTAACCTCTAAAATTTTACAAACATAGTATATGAGTAGAATTTATGACATGTACCTTTTTAAATCATCGCCAGAAAAAGTTTGGCTGTGTCCATAATCTGATCGTGAATTGTTACATGAGAAAAGCTGGTGTTTATGCAGCGAGGTACGGTCCTTGAAGATCTCGCCACATTCTCCGCATGGAACCGTCTCATTATCTGAAATGACAAACAAAAATGTTCGGTTAATATAATGTTGTAAATATGATATGATAATTACGATTATTATTTCATCATCATAACTCAGTAATTTGAATTAATGACCTAGTCTATACATTATATATACCAGTCAGTAACTATCGGTTCCCACAATGCATAGCAATATATTTTTTTCTGCTAAAGTCAGAAAATTCCTAAACCCATGATTTCTAAGTAATAAGGCAGCAGGTTTCAATAATACTAAAACAATATATGCAATGTACATGTTTGCCCAACATTTTTAGACATGATAATATATATACTGTAAAAAGCTTTGTTGTAACATTTTGTAAAACGAGGCGTTAATTAAGGTAAGCTTTTCCAAAATCCAGAAATCTGCAATAAAAGTTACAGGTAACTAACCATATGCAAATATTGTCATTTCCTTCAAAATCTGTTGATATATATCCCTACTGTCCTTACATAACCTAACTTCGGGGTAAACAAAATAATCCATTTTTTTAGTCGGAAAAAACTCGGAATTAGAATCTTTCCAGTGCTCTATGAGCAGAATTACTTGTAGATTGCTGAGTTAGCAGATAGCAGGCAAGGCTTATATATGAGCGAATACAATAGTCATCTGGATATGTTGTATGTTAATGACAGAAAAGCAATATCTGCAGCCAATGACGTCAAATATTAGCAACAAAATACAATGACGTAAATATACCAATTACGTAATATATTCAACAAAATACAATGACGTAAATATACCCTAACATTATTTTGTATGTCATTCGCATGTATTGTGATGAAAGTATGTATACTGCATTTATGACCCTTGCATTGATAAGTTTATTATTTGGTCAATCTCTGAGTTTTGGTACCATGGTAAATTCGGTCATGACATACTCCTGGCATGTGTGACCCTTTTCGCCTGAACCAATCAAAGTGCATACTTCTAGAGTACACTGCGTAAAGAATGTTCTTGACACAACATTATGAGGTAAATGCATGGTCATACGGATCCAATGACAGGAGAAATGTGTCCATTTGCGTCATATAGCACCGGAGAGTTCTTTGAAAACTTTCTAGAATGTAACAAACTGTACGTAGATTGCTTAACATCGTACTAGTTTATAACTGCACTAAACAAGAACTATGAAGTTGGTCAGTTACATTAATGTTTGATTATGCCGTAAACATCTGGATGTTCAAAAAGTACTAGTTCAAACAGGAAATGGGATGAGTATGCGCATAATTGATAATTAAGATGCTGTGCTTTCTAGTAAACAAAGAATTTTTTTTTTAATTTTGATTATTCTATGGACGCAGCTCAATCGATTGAAATGACCAAAATTTATTTTTCACTTGTTTTATTCTTAATCAATGATAAAGTCTGTCAGTTCTAATTGTCAATATGCATGTGCAACTTTGAAGTTTACATTGGTATTATTAATTATAAATATATGTAGTAAAATTTTCTTTCACTTTTATAACCCTCCCATACTCTGAATATATCGATCACATCTCATTAAAACCTGCCAACAACTTGTCAATACGAGCTTCCTTATCTTTACGATTAAACAAAAACCGACAAGTAAACACAATAGAAGAAGATGTCGGCCACTTGAAGACATTGTCGTAAATAATGTTGTATTGTCTCATGTTGAGGACCAAGAAACATAATCTCCCATCTGGCTCGGTAATGACTTTCCACCATTATTCATCAATAGACGGCAATAAAGCACTATATTATAATATGGAGAGCGGTGCTCAGAGTGAAATTAAAAGATAAGCCAAGAATCTATATCCTTTTTGAAAGTACCGATGACAACTTGATGTCACTTTTGTCTCTTATAAAGGACTATCAAACAGGGGTGGATCCTGGTGATAGAATCTAGGGGTATATAAACCTTACTGCAAAAAGGTATAAATACCAGAGGGGGGGGTAAAAGATTCTGTCACTACCTTTGACGCGTAAAGTTACTGTACTAATTTGGACGGTTTTTCGTCACATTTTACTCATTTAAATTTCCTGTCTTGATGTGAAGGTCCAGTTTACTAATTATTTTACACATTTTTTCTTTATAATTTTTTTTCTTTATAAAAAAGAAATAACTGAGAAGTTCATATACTTATTAAAGAAGATATACAAAATAATGTTTACTATTACATGTCAGTTTTACACACAATTGTTTCATTAATAATATATGATTGATATTTCAGTTGACAAGATTTAAATACTAAAACCTTTTTTTTAAGTGTCAATATTTTCAAAAATAATTTATAGCAAAGTCTACCCCAAGTTCCTAGCTACACCCATTGATTTTCCACTCTGACCAAACAGGACATAAACAAAAATGTAAATGAGTTAGAAAACATGATGATAATTTATGTGAAACACTTGACGACCATGAAAACAGATAATAATCCTTCAAGTAGGGGACTCATCGATTGTGAATCAACATAAAATACACCAATAAAAATAGAAATTATCATCTTCAGTGTCTTTTTTGTATCTTCAACTGTCGACATAACAAGAATTTATAGACATGAATTCAGTACAAGAATGCTTATTACTTCCCCAATAAAGATAAAAAAAAAAGTTTCCCATCTTTAAATATGGTACAATAATATACCAGTACGGGCCCATAAACTTTACTGATTTTTTTTCGATTGTTTGAATCTTTATATTCCATCCTCAGACAACTTGTTTTAAACACTTGAAGAAGAAAAAAAATGAAAAAAAAAAATGAAAAAACCCTATGTCTAAGAATGACAATATGATAACATGCATGTATATGACAAAAATTCGAGGGTTGCCAGCAAGACTGTAGTACAGCCCTCTTTAATAAGAAGCAGTTACGACAGTTTTGCGGGCAACCCTCGAAATTTAAATTGCTTTTTTTAGGCTACTGCGAGATTATAAATAAACATGCACTTGTTGACTTCACACAATGACAATTGAATTTTAATTTGATACAAAAAAGTTCTGAACTGACATTTAAACTGACAATATTATTGAATAGTAATTAAAATTTTTGCCGTTGAGGTAAAATTATTAAAGAAAATTGAAACATGGTCAATAATAAACAGCTGATTTTTTCACTGAATGAATGAAATTATTCGTTCTCAGATATTAATATTTTATGAATCTTCAATTTTTTATTCTATAGAAATTATCTGACACTCCGTAATTTACTAATCCTATTGTTGCGTTGTTTGTACACCAATATCCCAGAGATAATATTGAAAATAATAAACTGAAGTTGAAACTCGGGTCTTCGGTGCGACTTGGCCATTATGTTCTTTCTGACACGGAAAAAAGGGTGACGCCTCTCATTAGTACAAACTATTCGTACAATAGCCTCAAATCAGCAGGAATCTTGAAATGAAATCGAAATTCTACTCAAAAGATGTAAATAGCATTGACAGAAGTATCTTCCCCTAGTGTCAAGTCTGAATTTCGTCAATTAAAGATCTTTTATTAAGTATTGATACTAAAACGCTGCAGAATTGAACTCTTCAGTAAGACTGTTAGTGATAATGGAAGATTAATTAGCTTTTTCGGAATAAGCAACTCACACTCCGCGTGCAGCATGTTTTTTATCAAAAAGATAATATATAGTCAGACGGGGAAGGCAGCACTCAACTTAACCAGCCGATCAAAATTGCATTAATAGTCATTGGGAGTTGAAATAAATTTATCCTTAAATGTCAATTTAATACATATTTTTGCTCTATTAACATACATATCTGCTTGATTTACATCATATATTAGCAGTCTAATATATTGGTTAAGTACATCAATGATTGGTGTTTAAATCTCACTCAATTCTTAATAAATTTGTCACAGTAAATTGCCTTTAACTTATACTCAATTTACTGTGATGAATTATCTGATTAAATTAGTTTCAATTTGTAGCACCAATAAATTATGGATTCAATTTTGAGTTCAAAGAATCCTACTGTCATTTCTGTTTAAAATGATGATCACAAATTCTGAAGTATCATATCTATAGTGTCAAAATAGACACTGTCTGTCCTGGCATTCAAACATAAACAAATAACATACTAACAACAGGGGAGGCATACATACTCAGAACACACAATTTCAACAAAAAAACATGCATTTGTTTGCATGTTACCATCAACATGCAGTCTCGATTGCAGTAAAAAAAAATTTCACTTTCCCCTTTTTATGCAATGACACAAGAATAAATCACAATACATGGTGTTAAAATGTTCAAATCCATTTAGTCATAAAATACTTATAAATCATACTATTAAAATCTTATCAGATTTTGAAATTCATTTGGATACTTTTGTTTGCATTTTGGATGAGTACCACAATGAAATCCTTAACGGTCTTCTCTATTGAAAATACATATACTAAGGGTTTAGAGCAAAATGATACTATCTTGTGATCAGTTTAAACAAAAGTTACAATCCTTTTGCGACAAGACCTTATTTTGCATGTTACCCATTAAAAGAGCAGATAACACGCTGTCCTAAACGTCTTCAAAACACTTAATTTTCAACAGGAAAGACATCACTTCTTTTCAGTTTAAAACTATTGATCCGTTTTAAAGTGTCGAGCTTTAAACATCCCAGGTATTGTGATTTCCCAAAGTGTGATTTATTACAATATTAGCAGAAATTTCACTTTTGGATTTTAAATTTTTTGTCACATGTTTGTCAGAGACACATACATGAACATTACATTTTTTTCCCCGCAAATTTACAATTTTTTCGGAAATTTTTTAACAAATCTATAAATTTACTATCCAACTTTTTCTGGAAGATCAACGTTGTAATGTAGGCCTACATCATGCCTTGTTTTCGCATAATTTATATAACGTAACTTAGTCACTTTTTTTCGGAAAATTTAAATAAAAATTCTTACCTTCTGATTTTTTCTGAAAGAGGCTGTTGTAATCCGGATGATGGTACAAACGATCCTTCGTGTAAAGTAACATCTCTTCATCCGCTTGTAAATCACGAATCGCTCGATAATACAGCTGAAAAATAAAAAATAATTATTGAATCTAATCATGGCATCAAATTAGTCATAATTGTTTAATTAAGAAATATATGCAAGGTACGCACATGTATAATACATGTATAAATACAATACTTGTAATGAAAGGGAAAAAAAACACAGTTAAACCTCAGCTAAAGATAATTATTATCTCAATAATGAGACCACCTCTAATTTAAGAATAATATTTTATGGACCATTTTCACTCAATTGTATACAGTAAAATCTCATCTAAAGACCACCTTAATAATAAGACCACCTATAATTTCAGACCAAAATATATTGGTCCATTTTTACAGTTTTCCTTTTATTTGACCTCAATATTACAACCAACTTAATAATGTGACCAGTTTTCAATGATTCCAAGGTGGTCTTATAATATATATATATTATTGAGGTTTCACTGTATTCAAGATACTCAGATACCCCCAACATAAGTCAGACTGCATTATTTCATATTAAAGAACAATAACTGCAATTGTAGTCAAACAGCTGATACAGTATTGTTGCAGTACATAGCATTGTATTAAACTAGAATAATGCCCACTTTTTAATTAAATCCTAAACATCCACAAATCATCCAGGAAATATATCTTTTTTTTTTCATTTTTAAATAGTTTTAAATGAAAATATTCACTTAAAGTTACACTACCAGGGGGAAGCAGTTAAAACATTAATGGCCAAAATAAACTGTGACACTGTTCCGCATATTGCTTGCTGCGATATGTAGTAGGCATGCAGATTGCCAAGAAATTAATATCCAAAACAATAAAAAAAAATATTTCAATCATTTCTTGAAAATAAATCATTTACAGTTTGTATCCTTCCTGGACAGTTTTGACAGTAAGTGAACGGTAAAAACTTTGTATTAATGTTACAGTCCTATCTCAAACATTCAGAAAGGCAAAAAAAAACTGATTTCAAATTTCGATCAAGTTTTTTTAAGTACCTTTTAAGTACTTTAGCACGTAAACATCTGTATTTCACAGGTTTTAGAAAAAACTGGTTTTATTGCAAAAAAAACAGCAGGGAAAAACACAACAGAAACATGTTTGCATGTTTTACTCAAATTCTCGATGTGCCGTCAAATGGTGACTTTTTCTGTACTTATAAATTTTATACAAAACACGATTTAAACCAATGAAACGAAAGACAAAATTCCAAATTATTTTTGATGATGTATATCTGCTATGTTATTTACTGTTCCTTATAAAACCACTGACTCTAAAAGTGGTGAAAAACTGTTTCACCTTGGGAACACAGAGACTGCGCAGTCTCATACACCAATATCAAATTGAGTGCTCATTCAGTAATTTTTAACTACAATTGAAATTTCTTAAGTGCCAATTAAATTGCCTGTTTTTTACTGAAAGAACTACTGATTAACACTAACTTTACAATCCAAATACAATTACAAACACAATTGTTTTATGACATCACATTTTTAAATCTTGATCAAGGTTAAAACAGCCAAAAGTGACACCCGAATATCATGAACTGATTTAACCAACTACTCATACACCTACAACGCACTATAAAGCACTCCTTAAAATATAAATTGCTTCAATTCGTACTAACCTACAGTAACAAAGAAAAAAAAAACACATATCATATCACATTGTCCCAGACTCAGTAAAGACATTGTGTGTGAAAATCTGTGATGCAATTCATCACAATCTGGTACACATTAATATTTTATGCCACCTCATAAATTTTACTAGTTTCCATCATGTAAGATTCGCAGCAAGCTTGCGGTCTTCAATTGTGGGAAAACGACTTTTCGTTATCATTTGTAAGTTGTTTTTGTCTCTCTTAGAGTAGGGAGGCAAGCCATGAATCCGAATCACTCAAGTGGTTGCAATTTTTTATCAAGCCTCTAGATGATATCGCTGTAGAATTGTGAATTTTATCAACAGGATCTAATAAGAACTATTCTAAATTGGTGATGACATTTCCTTCAAATTCTTGTTTTCACATCAGAACATTGCCTTCCCATCAGGCTTTCTCATAGAGACGATTAAAATGCAATTTAAATTCAAGCGGTGAAATGACATATTTAAAGACATTAGAGAATATGTTTCGAAAAAAAAAGCCAACAGAAATAGAAAACATTAGGCACCAGGTGTTCAACAATTGGTGATAAAGCATAAAACCTGTTTGTGAATTGTTTCTAAAATTGTACTAATAAAAAAGTTGCAAATGAAGTTTTAAATGCAATAGAAGATATGCTAAGAGAACGTCAAACTTCACGGAAAATTCTTGGAAATGTAAAAGTATGATAAATGTGTTAACAATACAGTTTTATTTGGTAATTTGATAATTTTTGTGCATTTAATATAACTAGGTACCAGTATATTTTCTAATTTGCTTTAAGTTGGTTCCCAGCATGTCAGCAAAATTAATGCACAAGGGGCTACAGGACTGGTATCTTCCGTTGTGACAGTGGCAATTATCAAAATATTAATTTCATTCAAATCCAAAGTATTTCTAAGAAACATTAGATTTATGGGTAACTTACTCAAAACAACAAAACTACTATTCATTCCAAAAAAGTACACACAATAATACTATTAAAATCATCAGAAAGTTTCCAAAAAGTGTTTCTATAAGCAGTATTGGTCTGTCACGCTGAATAATTCAATGAGCCTTCCAGAGTTTTAAAAAGGCATATGCATTTCCAGAACAAATAGAGGTTAAACTCTTCAATAATGGAGATCAATAACAGACCAGCATTCATCAACAACTAAACAAACCTCCATGACAGGAGATTCACAAAATCACCCCCAGAATACTATAAGACAGTTCATCAATTTCAGCAGCAGCTGTGAAACACTTCATATTTTCTCTAGACAAATCTTAGAATTCTCATCTTTCCGTCCCTTGTTGACGAGATGAAACTGACGAGATGAAACCCAATATGTGAGCTTTGCCATAACCCACCGAGAGAACCAAAAGTCATATGACCTAACTTGAAAGGCATTAAGCAATTATAAAAACAAATGTTTATGGAAGTGAGTAAATAGGGCAATTGTGAAAGTAATATTAGACATGGGATCAACCAATCATTAAAGAACCCTGACATCAGCAAAAAGACGAGGCTTTCATAGCATGGAACCGGTAAATACGAAAAACTGAAAACAAAAAAATTCAGTCCAAAATTATATAAAGCTAGGTGCCCAATTAGTATGCATTTCATGTCAACGACCATGTGTATTAATACTAATTTCAATGTTTTAAAACCAAAATTACATCCTTTGATTGGTCAACCAGAATTCATGATTTGCATCTGGCTAAAGGTCAATAGAGGTTCCAGTAACAATCACGAGGAGTCTAGCATTCATAATGATTTCATGACATGTGATGTGTGCCAGATAGATTAAGGGTTTACAGTAGCAAGAATGATAACATTCTATTGAGAGCACTAGAGAGCACTGATCTGAACTTATAAGACATCATCATCCCATACTAGTCTGTATAATAACTGCTCAAACACAAGTTGACAAGGGTAATCAATAGATAAAACTTTTACAACATCTAAAACTATCAGTGGTTATCAGTAAAGGATGTCCATATTTACATTTGCCTCAATATCACCTGATAACCATCTGCTGGCTTAATTGTTTAAAATGAAAGTGATGCCTCTCTAACAGGAGAGCATCTTGCGGCAACAAATGTTTGCTCTCCTTCCGATTTGCCCCATATGATCAGTATAGTCGGTCGAGGACAATAGCATGCGCTCCAACCCCAGTTTGCCCAAGCTGTAGAGAACAATAACGATGCTATTGCTCAAGATCTCTGCTCTGTTGGCCCTATTGTGATTTGTACCATATGATCAGTATAGTTGGTCGAGGACAATAGCATGTGCTCCAATCCCAGTTTGCCCAAGCTGTAGAGGACAATAACGATGCCATTGCTCAAGATCTCTGCTCCGTTGGCCCCATAGTGGGGACAATGACATGTTGGTAAATCCATAAAACTCTCCTCGGCAGGTTGTCTGTCTGTCATTGACAATAGCATGCTCTCTACCCAGATTGTCCCCTCAGTAGAGGACAATAACTATTGTCATGCTCCTGTTTGTCAGGAAAGAGGAGAGTAACATGCTCTATTAACCCAACCCACTTATAATAATAACATTGTGAAACCCTAATGGGGTTGATGTTACCATAGCTGGTTGGTTTAATGTGTTCATACTTTGCATTGCTAGGCGATTGTGTTGTTCAGTATACATAGCTTTGAATCCCACTAATAGGTGCAAACTATTTGTAAGGAAAACTCATGGTCCATCTCATGTCCATATTATAAACAACTACAATTTAAGGTGAGGCGTGTAAGTAGATTGAGATAGTTTAGACAATTATGTCCAGTGTGTCTGGACAACACTAAAGACTTGAGTCAAGTACTTGTATAGTGACCACTTTGTCAATTATCAGTTTCAAAGAAAGTATCACAAAGGAAAGTGTTGATGATGGGTCAACACTTATCTAGGAAGAAGACACTGGACAAGCAGTTGCAATGATACAGTAAACTTTATATACATGTATAAACACATTTAAGGCTTCTGGGAACTGGTTTATCAAAGCACTAACGAAAATCTTAAAGTTACGCTCAACTTTAAATTCTTTATTAAACTTTAACAACTGCAAATTGGTGATGGATATGGTTTGCAGGGGTTCATTAACTGAATCATTATTAGTATTGCAGTTCCTTTTACCACAATTAAGAATTGTTAATATATTATGAAGAATTTAAATTTGATCGAAAGTTTATTATTTCGGTTAGTGCTTTGATAAACAGTACCCAAATCTCTAGAATAGTTAGTGCCCAAAAGCACAAAAATTATACTCAATGCTTTACCAAGTACATTTGAACTGTAGATAGAGAAAACATCCATGTCAAGTCTTGAACAGTTAACAGTATGTAATAAACATGATCAAAGCACTATTTTTCATTCCTAATATTACCTGATAATGCAAATAAATCGGTTTTGTTATTATTTCAAAGCTCTGGATTCAATACCGAACATTTCGTCTATAAACAAGTGAATAACAGCTTAGTCGACTAAAGGTACTAAACCCTCAACTCAATTAGTCACAAAAATGCTATGGTGGCTGATATATGAATATTTAGTATCAACGTTTATGTGAATCGTATTTATCAGTGTAACTCTTTCAAATGGAGGCAGCTAAGTCATCTTACTTGGCACAAATCTGGCACAATGTACAAGTGACTCATAGTTTATAATCACATGCTATAGATTCATAACTTTTTTCATATGCTTAGTGAAAAAATATAACTTGTCATTTGTCATGAAAAGGGCATCTAAGTATTGGTGCATTACGTGACTCAATGTGGCAGTAAGCCTACCAACATGCAATTAACCCTTTACAGCATAGAGAATATCAACTAAGACACTAAAATGTAGAAATGTAGCTACACAATCAAAGCAGGTTAGGTTATAATAAAATTTGAATTTATTATTAACCAACGTTTCAGCTTTTACCAAGCCTTCATCAGGGTCATAGAGAATACTAAAACCCTTTTTTGAAAAGAGAAGCATACTGGTAACCCTTTACTCCATTGATACGCTAATTATGATTAACCCCCAAAAGAGAAGCATACCATTTCCTCCAATTTAAGACCATTGATAAGCTTATTAACCCTTTATAAAATATACTCCATTCAGATAAGCTTGACTCATTTAATTTAAACAAGCATTATCAACACTTACTTCACTCGAAAGAAAAACTAATATACCCTTCACATATATACTCCATGAAGAAGTTTGACCCTTAACTTCATGGTGACACTTGGCCCTTTAATCCATACAGTCTTAACCCTTTACCAATTTACCAGACTTTCATGAGATACGTACATTACGGAATACGTCTAATTTAAATCAGTAATCATTTTCAAATAACCAGTATTGAGATGGTGACACACAATAGAACTAATCAAAGTACTGAAAGTAAGTATATAACTAATCAAAGTACTGAAAGTAAGTAGATTATGTGTCTATTGAGTAATGGATGAATATTGTGAAGAAGATTGTGTCCCTATGGAGTCATGGGTTAACATAATATTACCATAAAAGATAAACTTAAAAGATTAAAAAAAAATATTTCATAGGTAAGAAGAGTGTGTCTATGCAGTAATGGGTTAATGTAGACATAAACAATAAACTTTAAAAGATTAACTGAAATGCGACTATTGTTGGGTGAGGCAAAAAAAGCAGCCAAAGACAGGTCCAAGTGGAGTGGGAATATTGCAGCCTTATGTCTCACCGGGGACGAAGAGGATTAATTAAGTAATTTAAAGATTAACTAAATATCATATTTTGCACATACCTGATTCTGTAACTGTACTGCCATTAAATTGCTGGTTTCTGTGTTGTCTGATTTCTTTATATATCTAATTAATTGTTGTCCAATATTAGCCTGCAAAGAGAAAATAAAGAATTCCTTAGATTGCTTGTGGAGTTATTATAAGCATGGTTAATGGCTGGAATGAAGCAAGATACTCTGACAGGGAATTAAATGGGAAACATAACATAGCCAAAAAAATATTTTAAAATTCAAAAGAAAAAGAAGATACTTTTTAAGTAGTTGTTACTCCCATGCACAATCAAGAATCAAAGGACGCAAGGTGGCTAATCAAACACAGCATTCACCCACTACTGTGCACTTAGTAGTGCTTATTACTTTGCCATGCCTATTGGTGGACTCCTGCAAACAATGCCAACATCCCAGACAAGCTAGCATACAGTACCATGAGGTAGCTTTAATTACTGTGATAGTCAAGTCACTTTAAATAGACTCTTGATGACTTTTCTATATCTGAGAATTTGTTTATTCTATTCACTTGATTTATTTCATTGTTAGAAATGTCTGATATATTTAAGTAAAATGTCAAATAAACATTTTTGAATTGCTTTATTTATTTTAACTGCATAAATGGAGATACAGGTGTTATTTATACAAAACAGAAAGTTTATTTTCAGACCTTTTCGCAGTATCCCATTATCTATAACAAAGCATTGCTATCATTACAGGTAGCCCTTTAAATTCCAGTCTTAAAAAGTTCAGCTTCAAATTTGTAAAATGTACACTTCATTTATCGTTATTGATTAAACAGTAATTGGTCATATTAATTACATCATATTAACAGACAAGAAGATCTCCATAAAAAAACCTTAGATAGCCGACTGCCATTTGACTGCAAGCATTTAAATAACAAATCTTTCAAAACATAAACTTTTTAATTCTAAGTATTGAAAGTGTAAGGTTTAAGAGTACTATATATTTCAATAAAAACTTTCTATCATAATGGATAGTGCATTTTTAAAACAAAATATAGTCAAACACCTATAATATTACTAAGTAACTACTGTACAACAATCGGCGTGCAAAGTATATTGTTAAATATTTTGTTAAGAATTTCCGTTTAAATCATTTTTTTAATAAACCGTCATACTATCGAAAAAGCGTAAAAACTCTCTTTTAAAAAGATTCAATTAACATCATCTTCTCAATTAAAATATTGCGTACACTTACAATGTGAAATTTTATCCTTTACATTTGCACTGCACAGTTGACTAACTTTGAAAAAAAATCCCCATACTGTTAAATTTCTTCATAATGTAGCCACTTGTTCGCTTTCAATGAAATTGTCAGGCTCCACCCACTTTTATCTTTAAATCCCGCCTATTTATCTGTCTGAAGACACTACACTTTGACAGACAGCACATTCACCTCTATCAGCCAATCAGAGAGCTTGTTACAAATCTCCAGCTGAGCAAATCCAATCATGATCCAGATAGCAGGTGCTACGATATAAACCACTTGTGCAATATTGTAGTCAGTGGATATAGAGTGGGGGGGAAAGTGGTTTTGTTAGCTGTTGATAAAGTATCAATCAAAACTCATAATTCCTTGTTGAAGCGAACAGTAAACCTGGCTCTTCAAGTTTTAACAATGGAGGCAATAAAGTTGCAGCTTTTGGAGAGAAAACTGGCACTTTTCAGTGTTAATTTAAAGCATGAATTCCACTTAATATTGCTCTAATTCTGGACTACAAATAAAATATTAACATATTGCAGCTAGCCAGGAACTTAAGCATTTGCACAGAACTGAACAGAACATAATGTGAAGCAAAAATTACATAATTTTGTCCTTGATTTCATGCATTGCAAAATATGAATTAAATTAAAACACACAGTAATAATAATCTTCAATAATAAAAATACTTTATAAGAATTTCAATCAAATGTAATTTTATTTTTATCGATCTGGGACACATTTAATCTCTAGATATGTTTATGTAAATTAAATATATAATTAACTTAAATATATCCAACAAAATAAGGAAAAGATTAATTAACAAAATATAAATTTTGAAAAATTAAGAAGCTGAAAATAATGTAGTCATATAAGCATCATTTTTTTACACTTTTCAAAGATATAATATTATTTATAATTAAGTAGAACGCAAACGATATTACTTTTTTTAATTACTTAATTATTAAACAAAAAAAGTAATTCTTTACTCCATAGATCCAATACCTATTTATCCAAAAACATTAGAACATTATAAATGTCCACCATCTGCATACTTATATTATTTAAAAAATGTCTGGTGACTCAGACTCTGCAGCATTATAAGACTCGTAAATTTTACTTAACTGCGATGCAAATCTTCACTGAAATTGGGTATTTTATAAGAGTTTGAAATCATGTATATATAGTATTTATCTACATGGAAATTAATAATATTGCATTAAAATTGGGTATTTTTAGTGTTGAAATCATGTATCTACTTAGAAATTAGTAAAGTACATGTGTCCAAAAATAGTCTCTATTGAGAAAAGGGCTAAATAGTCAATCATAGGGTACGTAAAATAATAAGAAAGACAGTAAATATCTACATGTCCACTTATTTCTTCAATTTCAGCATTTCTTATAATTAACTTTGTACAGACAAACCTGTTCTGAATGGTCGACAAGGCGGTAATTGCATATTTTATCACTTAATAGTCTAATAAATATACAATTTATATTTTTGATAAGAGAACCATGCCCGACTATCTATAAAACTATGAATGAATAGCGTGCAGTATATATGAGTAAAAAACCTTCCAATTACCGTATACCTATTTATTTAAAATTATTAAAACATTCCTAGTCTAAGATCGGGCATTTTTGTACTGATGGTAAAAATGTATCAGTATATGAAGTTATTTCGCAATTTTCCATTCATAATTGATGCTAATGACTCAGCGTGATTATAATGATACTTTTTGGTAATAAAAATGTGTTTATTATGGTCCAGAGTAACCCAAGAATTAGTGTCAGTATTTGACTAATCCTCGAGTTTTTAGATCTTTTGGCACACCTATTTATGTCAAAATGAGTAGAAATTAACAGAAATTCTGTCCTATTAATTAAGTGAAATTTATGAGAATGAACGCTAGAGCCAGGACAAGCCGTTTCCGTGGCATCAAAGGAGCCAATAGTAGGGAGAATCGCAAAAATGCCTCTAAATGACAAATACTAAATACCAAAGCCTCCACTGATTCAGATTATGCATGGATGGCATTTTGGTCGAGATTAATCCTATCATTTTCTTGCCATAATTAACATATATAAAATAGATATTAATTGGTAAATCGGCAGCATTTAGCGATGGCAAACTAGTTCAACGGGTAATGAAGCAGCTGTCACGAGCTATAATCACGCCTCAATTCGACGGAAAACGAGCCGAGTGATTCACGAAAAAGCATGTTCCGCCGGCACCAAAAATTACTGTCACAACTATCCGTACCCTTTCAATTGCTGATACAAGCACACTTATACACACTACTAGATGAGTTTTAGTAATTATTTCCCCTTATTACACATTTAAGCACCAACATTTATTCTTTTCATAATTTCTCATAATCTGTGATTCCATTGCTTAATTATAGACTGATTATTAACAACAGGAATTATCTATCTGTAATAACCAGGTCTCTGACAGTCATTATAGTATGAGACCGGATGTAATATCAATAATAAAGATAAAACATAAAATTATACAATGTATACTATATAACACATGAAAGAATGTTTCATGATTCCACATTTACGATACACTTGATCAATAGTGTAAGAAAAAGTAGTTAACTGCGGTTAGGTCAGAGCAACAATTGGTGAATTAACTAAATTTACTAATATTTCTTAGAATATAACCTACATTATGAGCCAATGAAAACGCCGAAGTTTGGCGGTTAAATGAAAATTTAATCATTAAAATTTTCTCTTCATAGACTTGACGTCATGCGTTGGCGCTACTTTCTATCGGCCAATCAGAATGCAGAATGTTATATTCTAAGTTAGTTCGCTCGCTCCACCCTTTTTAATCATTAAAATTTACTTAATATGTTCTAACTATAACATATAGCAGAGTTTTTCTAGCAGAGAACTCAACACTGATCAAGAAGTAACATTTAACATCTAAACTCATGTTAATAATTACTAAATATAATTATATTAATTTATTTAACAATTAATATTATTTTTCAATATTTTCATGCAATTGTGACTGAAAAAAAAAGAATAAATAAAAATAGTTAATTAAACTTTACCTTTTTAACAGTCAACTGTCATAGCACTATAGAATGTTTTATTTTGTTCAATAATTTAATATTCCTTGCTATTCTGACCCTGGACCTTTATTCACTATCAGTTTATCGAAATATATGACAATAATGGCCAAGATGTTGCTTCATTTTATTTATATGAGCAACTCAAGTCAGACTATTAGCATGAAGGATGAACAAAATGTGTCAAAGAGTCAATCTGTTACAAAAATGCTTGTTTGATCAATTTTATTGTAATTCAATCAAGAGCTCAATATCTGATCTTTGACATATTTTCTCACCTTCAGGACAGGAGAGCAGATTATGTAATTATCACATTGTGCTGTTTGTACAGCACCTATATTATTTGAGTAACTACCTGTTATAATTAATTATCTGTTGATAGGTAATTAAGTATATAATTGGTGTTGACCAACTTGATGAATAGAATAGCAATCATTCAATCAAATGGCTTGAGACATTATGACAGTTTATTGTTGTTGTTGTTGTTGTTGTTGTCATGTACCTGGCTTGGGCCTCCATTGTAAATCTTGATTGATTATGAAAAGATGTTATACTTTCATGATGATCATTGATTTTATGTTTAATATACAATATGTTATTTTTATTATTAAGCTACATTTCAGACATTATTATAAACTAGAAAATACATCTCCAATTGAAATTCAATGCTTTAATCATTATAAACATCAGAAAACAACATCAGTGCCCTTTCTAAATTGTAATTAATATATTTTTATGCTGGAATACCCAGACATGATATAATTAAGAATGCGGAGCATAGCCTTTCTTTGCCAGTCAACTTTCTGCTGAAATATGGCAGGCATATGAGTGCCTCGATCTACCCATTTTTGAACCCGGGTCGCCAGATTAGACGTCAAGCGCTCTAACCACTGTGCTACAGAGGCACAGAAATATGTTGTGCGTATTGGACACCAAAAGTATTTGAACAAACAAAGCAGTGATGTTAACATGGAAGAGTGCCTTTTATATTTTGGCGAAATTACCAGCATAATATTACCGACTTGAAAATTTAACTAATGCACCAGTAAGCGAAGCCAATGAAAATTTGTTTATATAATAATACAAATTTTTGTTGATTACACTTCCGAACTCATGATGAAATTTTAATTTTTAAAAATTAAATTTTTTGTCAGACGTAGTTCTTACATACTTAAAATGTTACCTCTTATTTGTATACAAAAGGATGAAAGCAATTTAAACTAGATAATCAGCAGAAATTATATATTTTATAAAAGGATGCAATTACCCCCTCCCATCATAAATATTCAGCAATTTAAGAACTACTTTGTCTTTTTAAAATTAGATTAATCTTGTTTCATCTTCACATGCAAATTCATCAACAATTTTATAACCATCACAAAAAAATACAGCAACCAGTTAGCTGAAATTGATGTCAAACTGTGTATTTCAAAGAAATAATCCACAACTGACAGAGACTCTATAATTCTTTGAATTAGACATGTAAATGGAATATAATAAAGATGTATAAAAAGAAAAAATATCAGCATGCGATGAATTTCACACCAGATAATAAAAGCATCATTTTTGGCGCCTTTTTCTCCCGTGTGATAAAATGATGATTTTAGGGTAAATCGTCTCTGTGTATGCTCAGATAGGACAAGTTTTCATAAAATCACTGAGAAAAGACATAAAATAAAGCCCTTATTCCAACAATCTAGATAAAAGGGTAATAGCAAAATCATGATTCTAAATTAATACCCCACCAAGAAAATATCCTAAACTTGTAATTTTCATGAGAGTGTAAATATCACGATTACACCTGTTGTGAGGATTAGAATGGCATTCCACCATTTTGTCACAGACATCTCTGGAATGCATTTAATATGATGCTTATAAAAGTGAGAATATTGGGATATTAATGTATGGTCGACTCGATATGTAACTTTCATGCAAACACTTCAAACTGCATGCATCTCCGGCTCTTGAAAGTTCTTTTAATATTTTCTGAAGAAAGATAAGGATCAAGAAATTCAAATGAGAGTACGTGAATGCATGAATGCTCAGAATAGTTTTCATAAAAAATATCGTAGTAGCCCTGAGCTGCATGTAAACAAGTGTTAGATCTGTCCTTTCAGCCGACATTATTGTACTTTTTCATCTGAAAACCTTCTGAACATCAGAATCAGTTCAGAGCTGAACCCGGATTAGCGATGGCATTTTATCACTGGCGAATATTGTACAGAAGGCTCCAATTTCACTGAATTACTGTTAGTTTGTAAATATCATGAATACCGAAGTTATTAATTCTAAATAAAACACCATCAGAATATCCGAGGATTGCCGAGGATTGTAGCTTGCAACTTCTGTATTACTAAAGCTGAAGTTCCAAGGAAAAATTCCAACCAGGGGGAGGTGTTGTATGCAAATTCTGCAACCTATATAAATCATTCATCATTTATCCCTTTTACATAATAATAATATGTACAAATTACAGCCAAATGAAGTGTTCAAGCTTAAATAGATCATATCCAGAAAAATCTCAAATTGATCAAAATCTCATCTCAATTTAAATACTATATTCACTCCTCCACATAAACCCAGAAATTGTCTCAAAACCAAAAATATGCTGGATTACTAGTACCGCTATATCACTGCTGGGGATAAACCCTCATTGCCCCTTTGATTGACAGCTATAATGACTTGTGGTCAGTATCATGTTCTCTTCAAAGATATGTTGATTTTATTGCTGATAAGCCCAAAATGTCTAGAAATTTGAGTTTTTATACAGAGTTTGTATTTCTGTGATTTTATCATTTTGTGAAAGACCTCATGAAAAAATCAGGGTGAAAGTGAAGAAAGTCCAAAAGGGAGCCTAATTTCAACTCAATGGTAAATAGAGTTTCATGTATCTACTCCTGTGTAGTGCACGATGATGAACAAGTATATGTAAAGTGTACCTAAACTTTTAACACTTGCACTAAGAAGAAAAACGGGGCATAATTTAAACAAAATGATTGTTAGAGTTACCTACTCCTGTATATGGGTTGGGGTCATGGTGGTGAACCAAGTATGCAAATATCAAAACAATAGGACTTTGAAAAAATAAGAGGTTAAAAAACATGAACCAAAACTTTAACATAAGCATTACGCCAACTCCAACTTCGACACTCGGGTGACTGCAATAGGCTACCTCCCATCATTATATAGAACCAATAATGTAGCTAAAATAAGGCCAATAATGTGTCGTGTTCTGTTTGTTGACAGCTCTAGTTTATAGTTGTATGTGTGTTTGTTAGCGATCTACTGAGACAGATGTATGTGCATATTGTCCCTCAGGTTTTACTCTGCCTAGTTGCCATTGATCACAACCTTAAGATTTGTGATATGCATATGGGTGCGATACCCATTAGCTATTTCACAATAGACCCATTGGTTCATTTATATCACCGATGCACGCGAGACTGACTTTAGTTCACCAAAAATTGACCAAGTGTCCTGGCCGAAATTCGAACCCGAAACCTCTCGATCCAATGTCTGGAGCGCTACCCACTCGACCTCTATGCCACAAACAACAACATTAATACAGTGACAAAATGTGCGTTGTTCTTGGTTACTATAGAATTTAACATATCATAATTTATATCCAGATTTAAATGTGTACATGTATCTCTGGGAGTGTATTTTCTCCTAAATTCCATTCAACTCTAATTCTAAGAGTGACCTGATAAATCACATGTGGTCAGCAGCATCTAGAATTCTCAAACTTGAAATTGATACTCTAGAGTAAATAAAACAGCAATTTATCTTAGTAATACTGCGCTGTGCCTAACGGTCATCGGTAATCAGGCGTATCCTCAAGTTTGAGGGAAATTCTGGGCATATGTGGACGACTGTATTATTGAGACTGGGAATATTAATTAGAAACTTTTTTATCACATGTTTGACGTCGCGACAGCGTAATAAAGCCATTATTTATTTTTGATAATACACTAGTGTAATAAAGCTTTAACGTGACGTCACTCAAAGTATAGGCGACGTTGTCAAAGTTGCGCATTTATTACAGTGAAAATAAGTAGCTATTTTATGTTTCGACCAGAAATGGCTAACATATGATAAAAAAGAACATTACATTTGTGCTATAAGTGCTGCCTTCTGGGCTGTTCAATAAGTTATTATCTTTTTTTTTATAAAAATGCGACTTGGCCTCATTTAAGCTCCCTTCAAAATGCATGCAGTGCTTTTTCTATGTTGTATATGAAACCCCCTCTCCTCTAGGATGATTGATTAAAATGATTTAAAATCCCATCATGAAGTTCTTTAAACTGTAGAGATTTAGCACACACAAGGACAACAGAGGAGCAGCTAGTATTCTAATCATGCAGCATCATTTACATACCGTTATGTGGTTCAATTGAAATTAATTGGCAAATAAAACTATCAGAAAATTTGACGGAAATTAGGCTTGAAATTTCATCTAGTCTCAACAAATTGTTCAAAATGTGATTTAAATTGAATTTAACAGTTACGCTCTTTCAACCCTGGATTTCTGCTTTGAATACTGATCAGATAATATCCTGTCCTGTGTTAAATATCGCTTCATTGGTAAAACAATAGCCTGGATACGGTATTCTAATTGGTAAGGGTGATATTTCAATATTATAGGAGTTGATCACTAACAAGGTGAACTGTACTATGTATAAACACTTAGGTCAAGGGCATGTAGCAGTTATGATCCACCTCTAATACTACAGTGTATAAACCTAATCACTGTATGACTTATTGGGAGACTACACAATTCAACTTGTATGACTTATTGCGAGCAAAAACATCAGTGATTTTCGGCTACTGTATGACTAATTTGGAGACCATAAGATTCAACTTGTAGGACATATTGCAAGCAAAAGCATCTGTGATTTCCCGTCACTGTATGACTTATTGGGAAACTCTATACAATTCAATGTGTATGACTTATTGTGATAACCAAGAGTTGACTCATTTATACACTGTGAATATGTGACGTCTCAACACTTAAACAATTAAAGTAATGTTTTTATTCATTGAAACAAATAAACAAATGTTCATGAAATTTAAATCTTGAATTTTGAATACGTCAATATAAAAGTTCATTAACTTGAATACTTGGTTCATTTCATAATTCATAAACATCAAGTTCCTAAATATATGGTAAAATTTCATGGAACTAATTAATGAACCTTTTTTGTAGAAAAGGTTTGAACCCAAACATCCAATACTCGCAGTCAAAAACTCGGCATGCTGAGGCTTCATGTCAGACGTACCTTTAGCCTAGAGAATATCTAAGCTAGATTAAAACAGTTAATTTAAAGTCTGAATCTACCAAAACATAATGCAGACGGTTTTAATGATTCAATGAAAACAACATGTTATATTTTCTGTTAAAAAAATACACAATTAGCGCAATTATGATCAGATGAATTTGTTGATATTTTCACACACTTATAATATCTCATTAAAACATGGTACACATCCCAAATGTGGGCTATGAAATAAGAGGAACTTCCCACTTAAACATTAATTCTGCATTAAGTCATGTATTCATTTTCCCTGCAATCATTAACAGCCAAGAAATTAGCTGCAATTCAATACAAACAAGACCCTCATACCGTACAGTAACGTTTTTTAAACATCTAACAGCTTTTTCTGTGTGGCTTTTGTCGATTTGCGTACATGTTTTTCCCCCATAAAAATAGGAGCATAACTTCATTATCTACAAGTTTACAAACTATCTATATACAATAAGAGAGCTAAGATGTTATAATAAACCATATGTCTGAGAGAAGCCCACTTTCCCAGGCTTCGGTACCCTGTCTTCCTTGTTTTACCACAACCACTGTGTGAGAACCTGCTCAGTTTGCAATGATATAAGTACTAACAGATGTCTATTTGTGATACGGAAGACATCTTCACCAAAATCTCCCACCAACAGATCTATGCCCTCATTTTAAAATGATTCAGACTTCGGGGAAAATAATTACGTACTGTTGTCAAGTTGTTATTCCGCAGGCTTTATGTTGAAAAGCACATATCTCTATGAGAGTTATTATATTTTTACGAGTTTTCATAAAGTGTTTAAGATGAGAAACAAAGTCGGTGGTTGTTAAAGTTTGAAATTTAAACGGGTGAACGTTTTAATGAGCTAATATTTTCAAATCAAAGGCGTGTTTTAATAAAATATCATCATAATCGGACTCACTGGAAAGACTTCAAATTTATAATCTCCTTCAATCAGATGTTCTTTAAAGGGACATTATGATTTGATGGAAGTCATCATCATAAACTAAAACCTTCATTTTGAAACATGTTTCTGTCCAACGTCTTGACGCTTTGATATAAACCAGAGTGTTTGTAAATATGTAAAACATGTAAAATTTCATATCAAGGAAACAGTCAACAACAACAACAAAATACAATTACCCGGTACCCCCAACAAGGAAAAATGAATTCTTATATTATCACACATGTCTGCTCCCTATATAAGTACTGCCACTCTGACCTTTTTTATTTCCATAAACGTTTAAAGTTTCCAGTTTCAAGCCTTCATCCAACAACTTGTAAAAAGTAATTACACATTTTAAAATCAATAAATGAAAGGTGATTGGTCAAACTAAATTTATTATAATAATGAGAATGTTTTATTTCATATTAATTTATTATATTACTTTAATGTGTTTAATTTCTTTAAGGTCAATTGTGAAACAAGTTTTTTTCAACTTTTATTAATCACTATCGACACCTCATTCCTGATGTCATCCATTGCTATGATGGTATGAGAGATAGCAAATGGCTTTGAAAGTAAAGGGTCTGCTAGATTTCTTATGAACTCTACCAAGACAAAACATCTCTTAAAGAGCCTCCTCAAAATGAGGAACAAAACTTTCAAGTTACAGTTTGCTGTTTTCTCTTTTCACCAACCTCAATATTAAGACCACCCCGGTGTAGCAGTCAGTTTTTTCCCCCCTCTATTTTTTCCCCGGGGAAAAAATTGACTAGTCAGTTTCTTCCCCGGGGAAAAAATTGACTAGTCAGCTTTTTCCCCGGGGAAAAAATTGACTAGTTATTTTTTCCCCCCTTAGTCCTTTTTTTCCCCCCTATGAAATTGTTCTTTCTAGTGAAGAATAATTGATTTATTAGAGGGGGGAAGAAATTGACTAGTCAGTTCTTTCCCCCAGACTTGTTTTTTACTGATTGGAAGGAAGAAAAATTGACTTGTCCATTCTATCCCTGTTTTGTTTATGGCTAATATGAGGTTAAATTATTGGTACTTGTCCATTCGTTCACCCCTAGTTAATGAATTATGGGAGGGGTGAAGAAATTGACTAGTCTGTTCTTTCCCCCCACCGACTTTCTTCGCCATTTTCTTCCACCTCAGATGAGTCATAAACAAGTTGAATGGGGGAAATAGAGGATATTACATGAGTGTCTTTTCATATTGAATTTATTAAACGAGTTGAATAAAATGCGAGGCTCTGCCGAGCATTTTATCGATTTTATATAAATTCAATGTGGAAAGTCACAAATGTAATGTTCTTTTTATCACATGTTAGCTTTTTTCCGGCCGAAACATAAAATAGCTACCTATTTTCACTATAATAAACGCGCAACTTTGACAACGTCGCCTATGCTTTGCGTGACGTCGCGTGAAGGCTTTATTACACTAGTGTATTATCAAAAATAAATAATGGCCTTATTACGCTACCTCGACGTCAAACATGTGATAAAAGAAAGGACTAGTATGTTCCTTCCCCCCCCTCTGTTCGGACGTTTACTAGAAGGGTAGGGAAAGAAAGGACTAGTCAGTCCCCCCTCTGTTCAGCCATTTACAAGTATGATGGGGGAAAGAAAGGACTAGTCAGTTTCTTCCCCCCTCTGTTCAGAAGTTTACAAGTATGAGGGGGGAAAGAATGGACTAGTCAGTTTCTTCCCCCCTCTGTTCAGACATTTACAAGTATGATGGAAGAAATAACTGACTAGTCAGTTTCTTCCCTCCTCTGTTCAGACATTTACAAGTATGATAGGGGAAAGAATGGACTAGTCAGTTTCTTCCCCCCTCTGTTTAGACGTTTACAAGTATGATGGGGAAAAGAACTGACTAGTCAGTTTCTTCCCCCCTCTGTTCAGACATTTACAAGTATGATGGGGGAAAGAACTGACTAGTCAATTTCTTCCCCCCTCTGTTCAGACATTTACAAGTATGATGGGGGAAAGAATGGACTAGTCAGTTTCTTCACCCCTCTGTTCAGACATTTACAAGTATGATGGGGGAAAGAACTGACTAGTCAGTTTCTTCCCCCCTCTGTTCAGACGTTTACAAGAAGGGATTGGGAAAGAAAGGACTAGTCAGTTTCTCCCCCTCCCCCTCTGTTCAGCCATTTACAAGTATGATGGGGGGAAAGAATGGACTAGTCAGTTTCTTCCCCCATCAGTTCAAACATTTACAAGTATGATGGGGGTCATAAACAAGTTGGTGGGGGGAAAGAACTGACTAGTCAATTTCTTCTCCCCTCTGTTCAGACATTTACAAGTATGATGGAGGGAAAGAATGGACTAGTCAGTTTCTTCCCCCCTCTGTTCAGAAGTTTACAAGTATGAGGGGGGAAAGAATGGACTAGTCAGTTTCTCCCCCCCTCTGTTCAGACATTTACAAGTATGATGGGGGAAAGAACTGACTAGTCCATTCTTTCCCCCCTCATACTTGTAAACTTCTGAACAGAGGGGGAAGAAACTGACTAGTCCATTCTTTCCCCCATCATACTTGTAAATGTCTGAACAGAGGGGGGAAGTTTCTCTCCCCCTCTGTTCAGACATTTACAAGTATGATGGGGGGAAAATGGACTAGTCAGTTTCTTCCCCCCTCTGTTCAGACATTTACAAGAAGGATGGGGGAAAGAAAGGACTAGTCAGTTTCTCCCCCCTCTGTTCAGAAGTTTACAAGTATGAGGGGGTAAAGAATGGACTAGTCAGTTTCTTCCCCCTCTGTTCAGACGTTTACAAGTATGATGGGGGGAAAATGGACTAGTCAGTTTCTTCCCCCCTCTGTTCAGACATTTACAAGAAGGATGGGGGAAAGAAAGGACTAGTCAGTTTCTCCCCCCTCTGTTCAGAAGTTTACAAGTATGAGGGGGGAAAGAAAGGACTAGTCAGTTTCTTCCCCCTCTGTTCAGACGTTTACAGGTATGATGGGGGAAAGAATGGACTAGTCAGTTTCTTCCCCCCTCTGTTCAGACGTTTACAATAATAATAATTAAATATTAGAGTGTAGAATCTAGGAGATATAAATCAACAAAAAAAGTATAAAAAAAAACTTCCCCATCTCAAAATATTTCATTATAGGGGGGAAAAAACTGACTAGTCAGTTTCTTCCCCGGGGGAAAAAATTGACTAGTTAGTTTTTTCCCCAATCACAAAAATATAATTGTAGGGGGGGAAAACCTGACTAGGGGGGGAAAAAATGTCATCCATTGCTATGATGGTATGAGAGATAGCAAATGGCTTTGAAAGTAAAGGGTCTGCTAGATTTCTTATGAACTCTACCAAGACAAAACATCTCTTAAAGAGCCTCCTCAAAATGAGGAACAAAACTTTCAAGTTACAGTTTGCTGTTTTCTCTTTTCACCAACCTCAATATTAAGACCACCCCGGTGTAGCAGTCAGTTTTTCCCCCCTCTATTTTTTCCCCGGGGAAAAAACTGACTAGTCAATTTTTTCCCCGGGGAAAAAACTGACTGGGGGAAAAACTGGACTGTTACACCGGTAAGTAACAACAGATTTTAATAGCCATAAGGCCAGAGTTCTTTGATTTTTCGTTACTCGGACCCTCCTGCCCTATTTTTTGGCATTTTCAAAAAAAAAATTGGAAAGCTAAAATTGTACAAATTTTTTATATCAAATAGTTTTATGGTAATGTTACTATACATCTTGTTTTATTATGTATTCCAATATTTTACTAACTAAAAGTAGGTATAGTGCTCTCATTTACCACAGTGCCATAGGTATCATTGAAAACATATCTAACTGAAATTTATTTTTAAATATAATGTACATGTAATTAAATTTCTGTAGTTTTTTTTAAATTCTTTATCAATGATACAGATACATGTGCACTGTATTTGTTATAAGATAAATTTGCTGTTAGAACTAACATTGTTGCTTTCAATAATGGACCGTCATTGACTACAATCCACCATCAACTACATCTTGGGAGTTTTTATTTTTATTTTTTTCCCTCCTCCTGTGGACTTTTTTCTCAAAATGTCTGAGTAACAAAAAATTAAAAAACTCTGGCCTAATGATGGTCTTACAACTGAGATTATACTGAATCCGAGTGAGTGTCTCAGGGCCACAGTGTATAAACCGTTTCGGTTATCGCAATAAGTAGTACACATTGAATTATAGAGTCTTGCAATAAGTCGTACAGTGATAGCAAATCACCAAATGTTTCAATCACAATAAGTCATACAAGTCGTATTGTATAGTATCCCAATAAGTTGTACAGTGATTTGGTTTATACGCGGTGAGGGCTAAATGTTTGTTTACAGCAATTATTCAGTTTTATTTACATGTTTCATAAACAGCTAATGGCATTAACGAGGCAAGGCTCCAAGTGAAGCCATGTCAATTATATTTTTAATTCTTCCAAAATCCCCAGCGTTTAACCTGGGTCTACAAAATGATGCTTCGTGACATGAACATTTTCCACTGATATATCTAATGTATGACGGATCATCTTTTCTCCCCACCTATCATTTATCAAAAGACAAGTTCTCATCAGACAAATTACACACCATGTCTAAACATGTGTTACACAAAGTCACAAATTACACACCATGTCTAAACATGTGTTCCACAAACTCATACAACCACATGATCTAACTTTTAATGTGATAGTGCCAACTGAACCTTTAAATTCCATTTTCTTTAGTTCAAAACTAAGCCACAGATCTAACCAGACTTCTGTTAATTCTTCTTTAATTTTCTTGTAAACATTTGATATAACTGGATCAATAAGAGTACTACCCACACCTCCTCCAATCTCTTTTGTGGAACATGCATTTTTCCAAAGGACCAAATTATTGACTCGCCATCTCCATATTTAGTTTGTGACTTGAATTCCGGGTTAATCATATTCCATAAACTGATAAAAAAATGAATGCAAAAATATATCAGGCATAAAATAATCTCTGTTTTAACAAAGTCAGGGTTCCGACAAATATCCTGACACAAAATTCCCTGACTTTTCACTGACCAAAGAGCAGATTTTCCAGACATTTTAAAGCAATCCGACAACAAAGTGTTGTTTGGGCAAAATAGAGAAAGGGAAGCTATATTTGCTTATGTGACAAAAAATGATCTGTAATGCAACAGTTTTAGGACTGAATATTAACAATAAGTTATAATAATTTAGCATTGTCCTTGAGATTTGTTAACAAGATACCATATCAAGGGAGACAATACTTGATACGTTTACCCAAAAAGCTGCACACTTGTTGAGATCACAGTCTAGCTCAAAATAATGACTTAAATTAAATTAAACAAATCTCAAGGTTTGACCACAGGTAACTGTATCATTGATAAAGAGTAAAAACAATATTTTAAGTTATCTAAGATATTATAAATTTTATAATAATGTTTGTTTACTCTTTATTGGTACAGTTACCTGTGGGTTTGACCTTTGACCATTCAATGAGAAAAAAATATGACATTTTTGTAAAATTCATCGAAAATTATTAACAAATTATTAACATAGATAAAAAGAATTTTTAGAAAACTATCTAAAGAAGCTTCGTGAATACAATTCCAAGGGTGGTATTCCATATTGCTCTTACTTAATTGGAGAATAAGGATAGCCAATCATATCGCCTGTTACTGAACAAGAGTTTAATATGGTATGATCTGATTGGTTGTCCTTATCCTTAAGTCAAGTAAGATAAATATTTGACTACAATTCCAGATCTTAGACCAGTGCAAATGGAACAGAGTTTCATCACATGACTGTAAAAAAATTCAAAATCCCGCCAACTGCCATGCCTATGCGATGCGTTGGTGTTTTGAGTCAAAGAAGACAGAAAGAAAAACACATGATTGCAGAGAGAGTGGGAGAGTATGAAGGCAGAGATTTTCCCAGGAATCTTTATCTCCACGTGGTGTCATCTATATAGTAGCTGTGTCATATGCGATGATTGATAAATATCATGATGAGACGGCTACAGTAGCTCTTTGTGCTCAAAGCGTGATGCTACATAATCGTAGATGTCATGATTACCCAAGCTTAACCAGTCGTTACGAGAATCTCATGAAATGTTTGGTTGTTTGCGGCGGTTGTTTGCGGCGAGTCAATTGACATATTTTCAGGTTTTGTCTATAAAAAATAAGACACTTTGGGTATCTGGGATCGGTGTTCTGCAGTGCATCTATTAGGTGTCAGTTTCGTATGTGTATCATCTTTTGATATATTTTGGAAGCTGAATGTCTGTCACTAACTGTTTAAATGGCATGAGTGATCTGGAAGCTCCATGCATGCCACATCAGGTATGGATAGACAAAATATGCATTCTCTTCAACAAGTCGCAAGATGAGTTAAATTTCAGCTCAAATATTAATACCGTCAAACCACATTACATACCATTTCAGTTATTAACTTTCAAAAGAGACTGGACTCAAACCCAGGGGCAGGTTTAAGGGGGTGGGTGTTTATGGCGTAGCCCCCCCTAAAATTGCCCAAGCATGGGAAATTAAAAAACTAAAAATATGCATTTTTTCATACTATTCTCACATTTCAATATTTACGCTCCCCCTGACACCAAATTCTGAATCCGCCCCTGTATTTCATATTAAAATGAAAGTTTTCCCTTACGAGACTGAAGTCTGGTGTGTCATTGACAAAACACTGACAGATATCTGACAATAAAACTATTGATGACACCATTGATAAGAGGATGCCACCATTGATATGAGGATGACACCATTGACAAGAGGATGACACCATTGACAAGAAGATGGCACCATTGACAAGAGGATGGCACCAATGACAAGAAGATGGCACCATTAACAAGAAAATGACACCATTGACAAGAAGATGACACCATTGACAAGAAGATGACACCATTGATAAGAAGATGGCACCATTGACAAGAGGATGGCACCATTGACAAGAAGATGACACCATTGACAAGAAGATGACACCATTGACAAGAAGATAACACCATTGACAAGAGGATGGCACCATTGACAAGAAGATGGCACCATTAACAAGAAGATGACACCATTGACAAGAAGTTGACACCATTGACAAGAAGATGGTACCATTGATAAGAAGATGGCACCATTGACAAGAGGATGGCACCATTGACAAGAAGATGACACCATTGACAAGAAGATGACACCATTGACAAGAAGACGGCACCATTGACAAGAAGATGGCACCATTGACAAGAAGATGGCACCATTAACAAAAAGATGACACCATTGACAAGAAGATGACATCATTGACAAGAGGATGGCACCATTAACAAGAAGATGACACAATTGACAAAGTAGATGTCATCAGCACAATATGATTCTGTGTTATAGGAATCGATAATCATGCAAGTATTAATGTTCTGCTTTTACTGTGCCTAGATAGCCTAAATGTTGTGTCGGCTTGGAGAGCCAGTGTTCAGGTGTTAATTTGTTCATGACCTTGACATACCAAAGCCAAAATACAGAACTGATGGTACCAATATTTCCCCTGTTTGGCGTTCCATCACCATTTGATAAAATACTTAAATGTACACTGGTTTCTCTTCTCTCGTTTCCTCATGGTAATGTATAACATCAGGAATGAGGTGTCCAGAGCAATATAATTAATAAAAGTCACTGAAAACTTGTTTTACAATCCTCAAGTATGTATACTGTAAACCAATTTACTTTCACGAATACTAACTTTCGTGTTTTGCTGATCGTCGGCATATTCCCAACTACAAACTTTCGCATTTTAAGTTTCCTGCAATGTCCATATCAATTAATTAATTAACTCCGCGAAACTATATCGCGAGAAATAATTTCTAGGTTTACTGTATTATAAACTAACAATTTGGCTCTCTGTTTATGCATCTAAAAAATGAACAAATTATCTGTGAATTGACTTAAATGATAAATCTACATCTCTTTATTAATCTAAATTTCAAATCAGTAACATGCTTTCAAACACTGGCTTATATTATACATTAAGTACCTGGCACTAAGAATAATGAAATACCATCAGGATATCATTCACAATTCCTAGAAAGTTTGAGAGTCATCTACTTGAAAGTGATGTTAAACATAAGATGATATTTTATGTTTTTATGGAACAATCCACAGTCGAGATAGACAGAGAAAATCAGATAAGAAATTAAAGATAAATAAACAGAAGGTCTCTTGCTGATAGTTATAGGGTCTTTGTTCTTCCTGGACAGAGATCTCTGATATTATCAGGTTTTCACTTTTCACATAATTGTTTTCTCATTATAATGTAAACCAGTTGCCAGTTAAACTCCCATTAGTGGTCAAATTTATTAACCGACCACCTGTCTTAAACCAGTTTAAAGAGTGGTCACCTGAATTAAGCAACCACCCTTTTAAACTGTCAATTTATAAAAGAAATATCCATTTTCTGGGGATATGGGTGGTTTGTTCTATGCCTGACACTTACATGGATGGCCTTTGTGTGCCTTTGGATTGTCTGTGCACTATACAGTATTTAATTATATAAAAAAATTGTATTAAAAAACTACTTGCTTTAAAAGGCCACATTTTATATCACACCTTACATGGCAGCATTAGACATGCTTGATTAAAGTCATTCTTCAATCCATAATGTTATTCAGATTTTTGTTACTGCAAACCAAGAAATTATTTTGTGAGATTTAATATGGCGGAGTTCGCGAGTGGTAGAATTTTGCGAAATTAAGTCACCCCGAAAGTGCTAAAAACATTGATATGGTCATTGCAGGAAACCTAAAAACGCGAAAATTTGTAGTCGCGAATATGCCGTCGATCAGCAAAACGCGAAAGTTAGTGTTCGCGAAAGTAAATTGGTTTACAGTATTAAATAAATCTCATTATGACAGGTCATGTATATGTAAGTTGAACAGTTAAAAATAATGAATTCATACAATGTCATATATTTGTTCTTAAAAAATTATAAAATTGTAGTTTTACAAGAAATTAAAATAACTTTACAATAATTAATCCAACATAGAATTTTATTTTCTTCTTACCCCCTGTTTATAACTGTCATTCAAAATTGTGCCTTTGTGACATTTTTTTAAGCAATCATTGACTGAGAAATTTGTGAAAAATGTAGGAAAATAATTAAGAATTGCAAACAATACAGAAGTCCCCTACCGGTTTAAGGCCATTTTCAATGTTTCTGTTGACATAGCAACCACACCCCTTATTGCCCCCTATCCACATACAAAGTTTCATAAACCTAGCTTGGAAACTGTTTGAGTTATGTCAGGATCCAGATTGTTTGACAGACGGACGGACGGAGGGCAAACCTATAGTCCCCTCCGGTCAAAAACCGGGGACTAAAAACAGATTCAATGTTGATAGGTCGCTATTGTCAGTGACATTGATGAACAATACCGGGGATTCAAAATAGTTTAGATTTACTGTAGAAAATGCTTGTATATGTTGGTTTAGGTTTGACTGAGAGAGGCATTCCTAGATGCATTCATGCATTGTCATTCGGTATTTTTTTCCTTCTTGATTAGCCAATGACCTTCGAATTTGAGGGAAAGAGACGAATTGTGTGAAACAAGGAATCTGGGTGCAGTAACCCTAGCTGATTGTTTATAAATATATATATCTCTCCTTCTGAGATAGGAATACCTTTGGCAACATCTGGAAACACTTACAGACATCATGGAAATTACATGGCCCCTAATGGCCCCTGGGATTCTTCTTCTGAAGAAACAGGTGCAGAAAAAATGCTGAGTGTCATGAAAGCATGACATGTTAAATAATAAGTTTATATATTTTAAACATCTTTTCATGACTTGAGTAAAGTTGTAAATTACTTATAAAGTAATTAAAACAATTCCCTTCGCAGCCCGTCTGTTTATAGGGGCCATAAAATCTAAGTATGACATAACAAATGTTGGAGGGAAACAGTAGGGATCATTTGTAAGTCAGTGATCTTTTCACCATTTTAAAACATAAACTTGATAAATCATTTTTACTGTGATTTTTTCCCATATCTAGAAAACCAATTCACAAACACTTAAATGCAACTAACAATTGCAGCCGTATCCGTATAATTCACACCTTTATAACTCATCACTCCATAGAGACCCTATACATTATGGGTACAATCTCTGTAGAGCAACACCCTTTGAGAGCTGCAATACTTGGCTGTTGTTTAGAGGTTGTTGCTCTACAGAGGATAAATTTATAGTAAATATTGGCTAAAGGGAAATTTTGAAGGTGCTATAGGGAGGTTGTAGCTCTACAGAGGATAAATTTATCGTAAATATTGACTAAAGGGAAATTTTGAATGTGTTGTTATAGAGAGGTTGTCGCTCTACAGAGGGCCGCTCTGAATAACCAGGTCTGAACAAACATCATTTACCCGGGTATAGCTAGCACAGGAAAATATAACCAAACTGTATGATAACAAATGGGCACCAGGCAATGACATGACTATAGGGTTTGGCGATAAATTATTTATTTCTCAAATTGTTTTGACCTTATAACTACTGTCATACGATAAAAAGAATTCGCTACTCGTCTTTGAGATCAACTTCTTAAACTAATCACAAATACAAATCATTAAACAAGCAATCTTGATCTCCATTGCAAAGACAACTCACAGGGGTGTGGAAATTCTCAAATTTTTCACTTGCCCATGGGCCAGTTGGACTAAAAAATCCACTTGCCCAAACACTTAATCTACTTGCCTAGGAAAACACATAAAAGCTGCAAAATTTCAGTTTTATTCATTTACATTTGTATTTATCTTTTCAAGGATTAGAGTACTAGGTATAATTCATTGTTTGTTAACTAAATCATTTTTGGTCAGTAATTTAAGGATTCATCTTTGTTACGGTAAAATATGGCTCTTAATATTATTTTCTCGTGATAATTTTGCAATGGAAAAATCCACTTGCCAGCAGGCTCAGACTCATGACAGATCCTATTCTAGTGTGGCTCCACTTACTCCCTTATTTATTGTACTCAGATCCTATACTAGTATAAAACTTTAATTAAACCTCCATCACGAAAGTTTCGACTCGCGAAAATATCCACGTAGAGACAAGATGGTACGATACATCCAGAAAATGTAATAGAATTAATAGAACGGTTTATATTGTAACCGTTAAGTCAGCATTGATTATTCATATAATAAAGAATTAAGAGATTGAAAGTTGTTATATATTCACACGTTCTGTCACATCGGTCATTGTGGATGAGACAATCATTGAGATTCTATGTGCAAGATGTCGCCACTCTATATCAGCACATGTGTTCACATTACCCTCGCTGTATTCAGCTGAAGAAAATGTGCATTGATAAATTAATGTCTTTTTTACTCTCCTTTTTGAAGATGGTAAGCCTATTCTATGCTGAAATTGTTTCTATTCATACAATGTAGGATCTTCCGTTAATCATACACATTCTGCAACACCTTTTATACCATTCATTCAATCAGACACACGTTACGCCATGACCTTGAAACGTCTTAAAGGTGCTGCCTCACGTTTTGGTGTATTGCAAAAATAAAATAAAAATGGTGAAATATATAGTGGCGTAATTTTGGTATAGTAACCTGTAAATGCCATAAACATACAATTATTTTTAGCCCGATCTGCGATTCAGCACCTTTAAGGATGTTCGCAACATTTTCTTAATCGAGAAACATTAGGCAAATGTTCTTGATAATAGAAATTGTTCAAAATTTGTGTATGGATATGTACACAGTATCGTATATTAGACGGAATAATGCAAAAAAGAGACCAATTAAGTGCCGGGACTAAGATTCGAAACGGCAACCTCTTGATACATATTCAAGAGCTAAACCCACTGAACCACTGTGCCACCTAGTATGCTAGGGAAACCCCAGGGTACTGTTTTATGAAAGCACTTACAGAAACACACAAGCTAGACTCATATTTAAATTCTTTAAAAATCTTCAACTACAACAAAATGAGGACATATAACTGGTTTGTAGGAGTTGACTAAGTCACACATTAATTTATGTTGTTAAATAATTATAAAGAATTCAAGTTTAAGTGTGCATAGCTTTAATATTTCTGTAAGTGCTTTGATGAACCACTACCCAGATTATTATTACTTTGCATTGTAAGAAAATAAACTTACCATTCCTAAAGATCCATTGTCTGTGACTGGACCAATCAGCTTGCCTGCGTCCAGCTTGACCTTGGTATACAATCCAAGATGGCCACCATCTTGTTTCAATACAAAATCTTCAAAAAATGGTTTATCACCAAAGGAGGTACTCGGTTCTTGGCGTTCGGTTTCCAAGTACTTCAAACCTGAGTGAGATTCCTTTGGAAGGACTGATGAAATGTCGTCTTTTGTTCCTAAAGTAAAAGAGCGCAATATAACCATGAGTAAACTATATTATAAAGTAACTGAGACACTGCCCAGTGACAAAGCGTATACCAGTACATTTTAATTAAAATAAACCCAGGAATGCGTTTTACAGCACAACTACAACACAACTGCATTAATAACTGTAAAACAGACATGCAGGTATAATACTATAAAATATAGCATGACAGAAATGCAATTACATTTTTGTATGTTTAAAAAGAAGTCCTTAGCCTATTTGGCTTATAATAAACTTGGCCTAGATATTATGCACATAAGCATTGTCACGATTTTGTTTGAAGTTTGAATACGATTGGATAAAAACTGTTTGCATTAGAGGACAGACATATTACCAGGACGCGCACACCAAGGGTGTTCCCATAATACGTCCTGTTTTCAACTGGTGTATAAAAATGTATGTACTATATTTTGCGCAATCGGGTTTGGTAGTTAAAACATTAAACATGTCTTTCATTGTGGTCAATGAAGTTATAATTTAATCAAGTTCTACAACATACCAGAGAGCCCAATAACCAATGGCAATAAAAACAAACCATTAATTCCAGAAACAATTCATAGACTTGAAGATTGAAATTGTTCCTAAATCATTCAACTAGGTATTTCAGCTTTTTGACAGATGAAACTTGGACTTTCAACTTTTTGACAGCTGAAACTTGGACTTTCAGGGGTTAAGTTCATTTGTGTTTCGGGCATTATGCCATGTAATTGTGGTCTGTATTGTTTTTATGTTTTCTATGCCCGGCTGTTAAATTTGAGTGCTGCCTTAAAAATTCCCTGTCCGATTTTATTACCGTATCTTTTTTATAGGGCACAGGTAAAATAAAATTTGACCCACATACCACTTTTGCAAATGGTTTCTGTGGCATTTAGAGGTAGTTGATGAACATCTTCAGTATGCTCCTGGTCATCAACATCAGGTCCAAGATCTGTAGCAAGCTCAGCATCTGTTCCATGAATCTGTTGTACAATATTGGTGGCATTAGTGCCGGATTCAAGGCTCGACCTTGAGATGATCTCAGCATGGTCTTTACTAGGTAGGAATTCTTCCGCTTCAGGTAGAGAATCAACATCCGATTGGTCAGAATCAGTCACATGATCTGAATGGTCACTCCCAGCTTCTGCGTCTGAAATAAATAAATTTTCTTATGACGCTATATTACCAAATTTAAGTACCCCGGTATTATCCATGTGGTCAACAGTATATTAGCCATGTGCAGACTACCCATGGCAGTCACATTGTCCTGACAACAGGGTAACCAGCAGTTCCGGGATTTCATTATTATTATTGATAACAGATTGATGGGAAAAAAACACTTGGCCAATTTAGTGGGGAGCCTTTCTGTAGTTATTGATCATAAAAATTTTCTATTTTCCAAAAAACAACCAACCCAAACACAATTTTAAATTATGTTTTCAATCAGCGTTGTAATATTTTAAAGACTTTGATATGTCGGGACTTGGGATCAAACCCGAAACCTCTCGCTCGCGAAGTTGACACTCTTCTTTTAGGGGAAGGCCCAAGAAATAATAGAAGCCATGACAGAAATATAGAGCATCAAAGCATTTTGAGATGACTTTTTCCAGTGTAAAGACCGTCGATTCTTTAAAATTGTAGTTTTTATAGCTACCGACAACTAAGTTTATGTTTAAACATGTGAATCAACTATACCATTAAATGTGACATACCACTTGTCTAACCTTCAATACATAACTGAACACTGACCTTAGAACTACCCATGACCAAACAAAATAAAAGTACAAAGCAGCCAGCAAGTAATTTTAAGTCATTTATGCGGGTATGTTAGTCATGGTTAAAATACGTAAAGTGTGGACACTTGATTCTCTGAAGATTCAATTTAGAATATAAGTGATCCACTCAGCGCCACCTACACAAACATACAAATGCATTATCTTATCCTTCAGAATTCCATATCATATATTTGCTATCGCTCATTAAAAAGGCAATCGATAGGTATATTTAAATGTATCTACTTATATCTACGATCTTATACAAACGTGTCTATAGCGGCTCTTTTATGGTGTCCAAAACTGCAAATATGACCAACGGATATGTTAACAAATTTCAATTTGCTCATCCATTTACATGATGGGCCGAAAAATATTATTTTGATAGTGTCTTAAGGGACGAACAAAAAGATAATCCTCGCAGTTCATCTTGAGCATAATAGGTGACAAATACCTGAACTATCATCCACCTGTAAAGGACAATAGGTAGATATAGCTAGACAGTCCATGGGCCAAATGTTTAATTTTCATTTGTGTAAACATTGATTTCTTCCAATAATTAAAACTGATACACACGTTTTGATGACATAGTTCAGTTTTGTCATCATCATACATTAATTGTATACCGGTACAGAACTAGCGTGTGACAACGACTGTGGGAAATATATGAAGAATGGATCAGTCGGAACGAATAAATATTTAAGTTGAAATGATTATTTTTTTACACATATTTTGCAATTGCCTTGTCGTTGGTATGAACATACAGTGTATAATTCTAGAGGTCTGTTTTCTGCCTTGGAAACAACCAATTTGCTGACTGAGTCTATCCCAAGCATGGCAAAGGATCCAACCAATGACCTACCGAAATCTCGGCAGTGCTTGTTCCACCACTAGGCTATGGAGGTACATGGTTATGTAAATGGTTTTTAAGAGACGGAGCAAATAAGTCACAACAATGGGAGAGTCATAGCCTAACAAAAGAATAAAGGGCATGGATTACCTCCCTTTGAAAGTGGTACTTATTTCAGTGCTTGGATAGAAAAATTAGCTACAGTATGGCTGGGTTTTGGTGCTGACTATAGTCTAGTCTGGTTCGATTATCTGTGCTCTGGTTTCTCCAGATGACAGAACCCATATTTGCACTAACGTCTTGAGTAGTTTCAATATGGCACATATGAAACAAGAATAAAAGCGAACTAGCGATAGTTCGACCATAGTTTAACCATTGAAGGTTTTCGCGGTCTCTAGTTCAGCTCATAGTAACTATATAGTTAGCGCCAAAACCAAGCCAATATTTACAGTATAGTCAAGAATAAAATCTGCCTAAGGGAGATAATAACTACGATTATTGACTGTGATAATTATTGCACCAGATGATAGCGTTTTTAAAATAGCTAATAGACAGAGGACTATACCAAATGCTTTGGATGAATACCAATATCCAAACACATTACATTAAAGAACGCCTGGCTCAGGTATTTTATGCATCAACTTAAGCAACTGCATGAGTGGTAATGAACAGTCATACTATACACCTACATACGGTATATTCAACCCAAGTTCCTCATAAAACTGACAATAGTAAGTAATAAAATAGAAAATAATAAAAAGAAATGTTTTTAATGGAGAATGTGATTATTAACAAATACTTAAGATGTCCCTTAGATTATGACAGTAACAATGGATCATCCATATTGTGCTTTTGACACATTTGTATGAAGACAAATATCGGCCATTCAAAATGACAAATTCGATATATAACAAGATTCAATAAAACCATTAGTAATATGTACAAATAATCCGACTTTAGTAGATGAATCAATTGTTGTCGACTCTTCAATATTGAAGATCTGAATAAACAATATATGATGATCCGTGGAATAGGTCTTAATCCACTTTTTCGTATCAATGGCAAGGTTAAAAATGTGTCATAATCTGCTTTGATATGATACATAAGTAATGTTTATACATAAACTGAAGTCATTTACGGATATTAATACTGTACGATAGATTAATACTGTCCATACGCACATAACAATACATATATACTTAACTTATATAGCAGACCCATTTATGACATTTTCTCAAATATTGCGCAATCATTATCAAAGTTTTTAAATCAAAGTCAATTTGAAATGTAAAGCATTATTGAGCTTTATTACGTAAAAAGTGGCAATACCTATGTCTGTTTATCAATGCCAAATATAAACTTAAAAAAAAATGTTGTACAAAATTTGATGTGTGAGTCTTGATGAGTGATTCTTGCAATAATTGATGAGAGTAATTAAAATTATGGTTGATTTTACAAAATGATGACATTTTTCCTTGCTTCCAATTATACCCTCCACTACATTTTTGTATTTAGATCTTTTTGAAAAAAAATATTGCTTCGAAAAAGATGGAAATGAAGCCAGATAAAGTTTCCTCTATATACACTGACTGTGTGGTGTCATGATTATGGCGTCAGACTCCAGGAATCAGGCATGAGCGTTTGAGGGTTGGATCCAAGACAGCAACATACTAACTAAAAGCAGAAGATGATACACAAGCTGTCCGCGGACTCTGTCCTATATCAGATAGTCATAAGTGCTTGGCCATCTGTTTGCATCCCTGCCAATGTCCACCGACTTCAAGGCAATGAGAGCCAAAGCCCAACAAGACAGAGAGACAGAGTGTGCTCACTAGTTTGGAGACTTCTGTAAAGAAGATGATACAAAAGCTGTCCGGCACTCTGTCCTATAACAGTGGTCATGGTAACACTCTTGACCCTATGTGTTAGTCATCAATGTCTAGCAGGAACAAGCTGTTTGACCATCCACACCTGTGCTAACTTCACCGATATCTCACCTTAATCATTAACCAAGAGAATCCAACTTCTCTATTCTATTTCATATTTGCTCAACATTTATACAGTTGTTGATATAGAAATGCCCATCATGTCCAACTTGTCTGTTTTTTCTATGTCCACTCAGCTAATATTTGCACAAGTTACTACAATTCTTACAATAGGCTTCTCAAGATGTTTCGATGTATCACTAACCAAGTGGATCAGATCTTTATCATTTTCGCCAAAGGTAGGAATGCGATCAGCCTGCTTAAACAAACTTGGGCAGTTTACTCTGAAGCCTTTCAAATACAATGCTTAACCACTTTGGATAACTTGTAGCTATTTGTCGGTACTACCATTGATGGTATTATCTCTGGTATATATGTCATATGACACCACTCGGACATCGGGACATAGCGATCTGGAATCCTCCTTGAGATGGTCGAACAAAGTCATGGTGGCCGAGTACACATGAATGCCTTGGCCTATCAGGACGTATTGACCATAAGGATTGGTCGCAAACAGACGTTACATCACAACAAAGTCACACCGACTGAATGAAGATCACTTCAAGTATTGCATGCAGCTTGGGTATCTAATTTAAGCCACCATTTAAAAATTTGATATATTTAAGAAATAATGACTATGTACCTGTGTTTTATCGTAGAATAAATCACTGTCATGATTTGGATGTGTTGTAATTAAATCACGAGTGCGTAGCACAAGTATTTAATGTACACATCCGAACAAGTGACTGTGCTTTAATTATAATAGATAAAACACAGGTACATAGTTATTCATTATTTTCATTCTAACATAGCCAATATTTCTTATTTGACAACACAACATTAAAGACAATAAAAACCACAGCACTATTTTCTCCCTCAGAAGCTTATTTGCCGATTGAAGTTACTGTGTTTTATTGGCAGTTTGTGCACATTGTGGGTTCTCTATTATTATTTATATAAAGCTGACACCAGTAATGTTGAGTTTGAATGATAGATATTCTGCTACATGTTGTCCTTATCACATGTCTATTCCAAATCCGAACCCCAGTAGGTGCTGTTTTATCAAAGCACTTACAGGCTATTAAACTTACATTCAAATTTAATTTCTTAATAATTCTTTACAAACCAACACATTGGGGACATATGTATGGTTTGTAGAATTCACACTCTGATTGTTAATTAATATAGAACGACCCTTTACCACAATTTGTAGCTGTTTAAGAATTATACAGAATTTATGTTTGGCATATGTTTATAAATTTCTGTAAGTGCTTTGATAAAACAGTACCCTGGAAACTTTATTTTGGGCAAATTTTTTTAAAATTTATTAAGGGATCCAAGGGTTTTTTCTCTGGAAGCTAGTATCTCATATCCAATAAATTAAACCCTAAATTACGTTAAATTTTGGTTCCATTCAAAGGGAGTAAAATTTATTGTATTTTAAATTTTATTTTGGTGTTTTAAATGAAATCCTTACTCTTATTTTGGAACACTTTGACATTCCAATGTTGTCATATTTACTGTAACTTTATTTTGTATTATGTATCAACAGGTTGAATAAATTATTTCTAAGATTATAAAAATGTTTTTATTAGTGAGAATTAAGTTTTGTATGCGTTTGACTGAAGACGGTAAAACTGTTTAATGCATGGCCATTTGGTTTTATCCCTGCCTAATTGGACAATGACCTCCAGCTTCGAGGGAGAAATATGTATGTAATTTTATTTCTTCGTAATATAATGCGTATTAATGTATAATGCTGTAATATAATGCATAATACAGGTTTTCGAACTAACATTCCTAGATGTGAGTATTAAATTGACATGAAGCATTGACAGATTTTGTTATATGATACACAGATTATTCCCTCCAGTTTGAAGAGCTTATTCCCTCCAGTTTGAAGAGCTTACAGAAGATTTAAAGGCAGTATGTTAGTGAAATGAGGATAAATTCAGTTTGTGACATTTCAAATGAATTCAATTCGATAGTATTCAATTCGTGAAAATGCTGAGCGTCCATTTGGTATCATCGAAACAATACACCAAGATTAGGTTCATTACCTAAATTGAGACCTGAGGCATTGTCGTGACGGGGCACACGAGGCCAGGATTTAGATCTATTTATCCCCCCTTGTTTAAGTATCAAATGTAGCAGTACTCGATAATCCTTAAAATAACAGAAAATGATAATATGATATAAGCTCCCAATATACCGGTCTCCTTTATCGTGATTGGATAATCCTTACTGAGAGATAAGGGGAGATAATTTGCACAATTTCAACACCAACATGAGCTTGAGATTTTGATAAACCCAACTTAAATAAACATTGCATAGACTAACTAGAAAACGTCAATGACTCTGGTCCGAAAACCAAACAATAGGTAAATAAAAACGAAATGTCAAAATAAACATTGACGCCATGCATAGTGATGACTTTATCACTGGCCTATGGTAGCCTATCAGGAGCTTGAATAAATGTTAAGATTGAAAATAAACAAACTATAAGCAATCTTTACTTCTCTGTAAATAAAAGACGATTGCTAAGCAATATGAAAAATCTGGGAGTTAAAATCAGTTAAGGTTTCACCTTAAACATGTCCTAGCATCAACCATGTCTGGTAGTATAATTAATTAACTTGCATGGTCAGTTTTGTGTTGATAAATTATATTAAGCATTTAACCTATGATCCATTTATCTTAAAAAAACAAATGTACCACATTTCTTCTCATCATATGAGATGCCTGTTCCAAACTTGTTGTCCACGGCACAGATGCCATTTATTTATACAAGTTTATCCAAGTGGTCTTAATAGTGAATCGGTCTTATTAGCGGACCTTTTTTGTTCTAAATTTAATAATTTGGGACCTTAAACTGGCAAAAATCTGCATGATTACAAAATAATCAAAGTGGTCTTATTAGCGGAACTTTACTGTTCTATATGAGCTTTGCTGCTAACGTTAGTCATACAGTGAAATTACTTTCTTCATGTTCACAAGAAATTGTTAACAATTATAAATATGAAAATACAAAATTTAATGTATTATAATTTAAATCTATACATTTTCAACCAAATTTTAAGATTCAATAATTATTATTACATTTTCTATTACCATTAAGAAAAACATAAGACATTTTAATACAATTTAAAAAGTTTATATCTGGGTTTAAGGTTATATAATATGTCAAGCAAATAAATTAATTTGCAAAAGTTTCAAATTTTCAAAACATTGGTTTAAGGTTTATATTATTTAAGGTAATACTGGATTACTTCCCTTTATTCTACTTAAAATAATACACAGTTTCTGTGAAAATATTTGAATACATCAAATTGGGAATAACTTTCCAGAGCTATATCTGATTTTTTTTTATTCTAAAAAACTTTGGGCTGATTAAAAACATGTTGTATCAGTGTGCATGTTCATTTTTTCTACAAAGAAAAATGCGACTAAGCGCCAATTTCAGGTGCACATGTTTTACTTAAAAGTCTTCGTACCATACAATTAATGTGTCTTTAATGACGAGATATATGTCAATGCCATTTCATGTGCCCCTTCCCGGGGTATCCTGCCCGATACTTGCGATACTTTCGTTCAAACTTAGCGAGATAACTCCATTGAAACCAACCATCGAAGATGATAACCCCAAAACCCTTACTATTTATGTTGCTTGGTTGAAAATTGGAATTTATCTTTCACTATTCTGTACACTGTCACTGTGCCGTACGCTTCAGTTTTAAAATTGTATGAGCAACTGATAGTGCGTTTGTATCGAATGTTTGTCATCGACGGACGAGTGTAAGTCTACAAGATAGACACCCGAGGTTTGAATAATTCACACTGAAAGCCAAGGAAGATAGTAGGATATTTATGGTGAAAGGCGCAGTGTCAATTTTGAATAATCGTTAATAAATTTTGCGTCTTAAAACATAAATCACAGTCACATGGCACTGCAAAGCCATAATACAAAAAATGCCGACATCAGCAGAAAATTTATTGTGGACTTAATTTCACATAAAAAAGTTGAATTAAAGTACCCATACACCTGGGTACTGTTTTATCAAAGCACTTACGGAAATAGTAAACTAACGATCAAATTTTAATTCTTTATAATTTGTTTACAATAAGTGTTGTAAAAGGAGCTGCAATACTTATAATGATTCAGTTGATAACTCCTACAAACATGATATCCGTCACAAATTTGCAGTTGTTAAAGAATTGTAAAGAATAAAAATTCAAGCGTAACTATAAAATTTTCGTAAGTGCTTTGATAAAACAGTACCCAGGCGGATAAAAATTGCCAATCCGGGTGCTTAATCAAGAACACATCAATTCCAAAAACGATCAGGCCAAACATGATTATAAAACTTTTTTCATGCTTCACTCAACTTGAGTATGAAACATGATTAGCTCATAAAAAGTGCAACACTTAAATAATCTTTACATTGATTATAAGAAAATATATTACTCTGCTTTCTTCATGGCTGTTCCAGTATTTAACTTTTGAGCATGAAATTGAGTTAAGGATGAAAGAATCTTTATAATCATGGGTCCAGGATAGCATAAAAAGCATTGATCATTTAATTACGGCCATTTACATATGAGTAGATCTACTACATGTTGCTGGCTAAGAACTGGAAGGTCGTAACTACTTAAGACCTTATTAAAGACTCATGCAGATTTGAAATCTGCATTTCAAGGTGCTTCTTATGAGCCTATTTTCATGAAAGTTGGAAGTGGTCATATTGACCAAATTGAAGTTTTTCCATTTGCAGACAGTTTTGTTTTTGTTTTCTCAAAATATTTTTTTTATGCCAAGCATAGCCTTTATTATCCAGTCAGCTTTCTGCTGAAATATGGCAGGCATATATGTGTGCCTCTACCCGGATTTGAACCCGGGTCACCAGATTAGACGACAAGCGCGGTTACCACTGAGCTACGGAGGCCACTTTTTTTTGTACTTCAACCTTCTAATTCTAAGCCAACAATGTAACTTTCGTTAAAGGAGCGACTCTAGACAAAAACTAAGCGGATATGATATAAATCTTCCCTCAAGTATGAACAGTGTAGAGACATTACTAATAGTTATCAAAGTCATGCAAAGATCATTAATTATGCAGCTTTAAGTGCCATCATGGCTTAAATTGATATTGCAAAGTCTTATGTCCTTATCTTTTCTATTAATTAACATCCTTTAGGGTTTTTTGCCTTTCTGAAGTCAGTATCTTTCTTTTAATTAAGAATCTTTGGTTTCTTCTCATAAGTGTAATATATAGTGTTTTAAAGTGGCACTACTTGTGATGACAAAGCATCATGGGGGTCAATGTTTTCAAATCATGTCAGAATTCGTAAATATTTAAAACATGAAGGATAGCAATGTCTGTATATTTTATAAACAATGGAGAGAAATATATTGTTTCTTGTCACGATACTTGAAGAGATATTACAAACAGTCTTCAAAAAAACTTCATGTTGATTGCCTGATTTATGCGTCTTAGAAAACGTCAAACATTTATTTCGGTAATTGATTATTACTATAAAATTATTACTTGCGACTGATTTTTCGTTAATTTCGTGGATGAACTTCTAAGATCCTGAAATTAAAGCCCCTCAAATAATCAACCTCAAAAATATGTGACAAAATTATTTAAAATGAGTGTGAGAAGGCAAAGTAAATGAAGTAAAGGGTTTTTTTGCCAGGCAGATGGCTACACTTAATACAACTTTCTTACAAATAAAATTCCTGAGATGAAGATTTAAACTTGCAGCAGAGTGAGCTAGGTCACAGGGGGCACAATATTTGAATTCAGACTTGTAAAACCTCACAAATCTAAGCTTGATTGTCCCTTTTGTAGCAGTGATCTCTATTCATCAAGATTGCTGATATTAAAAACATTAAGAATATCCACTACACCTCTCTACAGCATTCACCTCTAAACAGCATCCAAAATTTACATCTCATACAGATGGCTCCTCTGGAGAGGTATAATACACAGTACAACCTCTGTCGTGCAACACCCTTTAGAATATAACCTACATTTTGAGCCAATGAAAACGCTAAATTTTGGCAGTTAAATAAAAATTTAATCATTAAAATTTTGCTCTTAACAGACAATCATGATGTCATGTGTTGGCTCACTCCGCCCTTTTTAATACTTAAAAATTTACTTAATATGTTATTACTATTACTCGGGAACTGCAAATATTAGTTGTCATATCAAGGTTGCTGCTTAACAGAGGTTAAATTTATAGTAAATGAATGTCTGCTTAAAGGAATTTGAAAGGTGTTATTACAGAGAAGTTGTTGCTCTTCAGAGGACAACACTGAAGAGGTTGTACTGTATACTTTCAAAGTTATTTAAAATGCTGAGCATAGTCTTAATTTATTTACCAGTCAGCTTTCTGCTGAAACCACAGGTGCAACCACAACATCAAATTTAATGATCTAATAGTGATCTGAATTTTTTTTTAATTTGATGTTGGGTTGTAGAGAGGATCATTTGGGGGTCAAATCCACATGCCAAGCACTTGTGGCTGAAACATGGCGGGAATATGAGTGCCTCTACCTGGATTTGAACCTGGGTCGCCAGATAAGACGGCAAGCATGCTACGTAACTACTGAGCTACAGTCAGACTGCAATAAATATTAGCTAGTATCTGAGCCATATCCAGACTGGTCTACCAAATAAGTAATAAACTTGGTAAAACCAGTCTACTTAAAGGACAGGAAAGTGTACATAATTAAGTTAAAGATCATTGACAAATGTCATCTAATTGTTTGTAATTGACCCCTCTTATTTGATGGCCTCCTAATTAAATTGAAATAAGGGATGAGATAGGTAGAATCACCGCCCTATCTTAAACAATTAACATCAATTTGCATATAATTATATTTTACGAAAAGATTCGCCTGAATAGACGTTAAATGTTTTTATCTATTCATAGTCAGTATTTAACAAAAGTGTGTTAATTTGTCCAATTTGGGCAATAAAATGAGACAATCTTTAATCACGACACTGAAAATAAGATCTTAGAGCTTAAAATTACTGGTACTTACAATTTTGAATACTACATAAAACAAACACAATAATAAAAAAAAACCTAAAAAATTAGTAACATAAAAAGCCCAGACTAATTGTTTTTTTCTTATCAATTTTTAATTGCTGTCTTCCATGTCCATTTTTTTACTATCTTTCCTTCCCCGTCCATTTTTTTAAATATTTTATTTTGAAAACCTTGAGCTGTTCCAGTTCAGTGTATTGCATATATTATGTTTAAATTTAGCGAATAAAATCTGTAATTATCAAGAAACTTTGTGCATTTTTCAAGAACTATATAAGTTCCACAGTGTATAAACAAGTCAATTTCCAGTTATCGCAATAAGGAGTACACGTTAAATTGTATAGTCTTGCAATAAGTTATACAGTGATAGGAAATCACCGGATGTTTCAATCACAACAAGTCATACAAGTTGATCTCAATAAGTCATATAGTGATTTGGTTTATACACTGTAAGTTCTTGAACTTTACTTAAATTGCTTAGTGTTCAAGACCATTATAATCAATTACAGTTTAAGAAATTTTAAATGAGAAAAAAATATAAATTTAAGCCTTGATTAATTGGCTCTTCATAATTGCAATAATTATTTCAACTAATGAAAGTGATTTGACTCTCGCATATAATTATATTAATATAAGTAATGCTCATGGACCGTCACAGTGTAACAAACTGTAAGCTACTAACAGACTATATTGAACAGATAGCTAAATTCTTCAGGTCAGAGACAAGATGAAATCGTCTGTGAAATAATCAACAATAAAACTATAATAACCGAGTGAACTAGAAGAAAACTAATAACCGACAGTGACTGGACGTAGGGAGATAGTAATATAGAGAATCTTGTTATAAATATATCAACTTTTGTATTCAATAGAAAATTATGACATCTGGACAATGACAACATGTAATAAAGTTTGACCATGCACTGCTAAATTGAATTTAATTGTCTGTCTATGAAAGACTGACCGAAGTAACTCTTTTTTTTCATTAGAAATTGCATATTTGCAAATTTATTTAAAAAAAATAATTTCAGCAATGCTCATTGCTGTTGGTAATAAGAAATGACACTCAGGAAACTCTATTCAGAGCACTATGGTGGTCATGGAAATGAAACAAATATTTGCCAATTAAATTCTCCGCTAACATAATTATACATGATTGTATATTCCAGGTTTGTCATTTACAAACAAGTGTTCACTAATTCATTGAACAGTGTTCACCAATTCATTGACCATGGCACTGTATGTGTTCACCAATTAATTCACCAGTATTTGTCACTTATTCATAGACCATGCATGCAGTGATCAATTTATTCAATATACTTCAATGACCGAACAGTTATTCTGTTCACTAAATCAATTTGATCAAACAATGTTCACCAATTCATTCAAAGGGTCACTTATTCATAAACCATGTAGTGTTCACTAATTCAATGGTCAAACAGTGTTCACAAATAATTAATTACACAGACACATAAATAGGTGAGCACTTTTGTTCACCAATTCATTGACCAAATACAGGTTCAACAATTCATTTGCAAAAGTGTTCACCAATTTATTTGCCAAACAGTGTTCACTACCGGAAATTCGTTCACCATTGGCAACCATAAAGACATTGTGCACTAATTTTAATGAATTTTGAATCAGTGCACACCCATTGGAACGTAATTACATGCTCGTCAATATTGGTGAACCATATGTTCTTAATGACATACCTGACATTATTAAGGTCTGATAGCCTGTACCTTCCCACAGATCGGTCATCTGTGCAATAAGCTGATTAAAATATATATTTTCAGACATATATATACAGGGTGTTAAAAAAGTTTGTTCTCAAAATTTAAATTTTTCCTCAATTCTAACTGAGCTATGTATGCAGTGAACACTTTTAATCACTTACTCTTATAGCTACATTCAATGTCAGAATGATTAGAACAATGGTAGAACCCTCTGGAATTAACCTGGAAATTTTACATTCTTCTGACGTCAGACTAAAACAAGACTGCGTTCAATAAACGCTTATGCCCCCTGTGGAAGCCTTGTCCATAAATAAGTCTAAGTCCAAAATTAGGTCAAGGTGAAGGTCAAAATGGGGTCAGGTGATACTTGTAGAGAGTGTTCATATACAACATCCATGCAAGTATGGAAGCTTTGTAGCAAGCCATAATGATGCTAGAAGAAACGGTCAATTTGGGTTAACCAGGACGGACGAACGAACGAACGAACGAACGAACGAACGGTTGGACGAACGAACGGACAGGTGAATCACTATATGCCTCCCGATCTATCGATACGGGGGCATAAAAACTATTGAAACTGAAACATTGAGAACAAACTTTTTTAACACCCTGTATATATACATTATACAGTGAGTTTGACTTTGAACAACTATTTCAATGACCTTCGTATTTTTCCAAATGACAAAACATTTAAATCTGTGACTCTCTTGTCTTTTATAGATACAGATATTAACACAAAGAATATAATGACAAAGGCTTAATCCGCGTCTATATCTCTCGTAAGGTAATCTGCCAATAATCCGTTTTCACTTTTTGTCAAATCGGATCTCATCAATAAGAAAGTGACGGAAAGATTAAGGGATATTAATGTTTAATCCATATCTTTAGATTTCTATCTGTTTCGTCACTGTTTAAGGGTTGTTCAATTAAGCCAAATATCTGTTTTATATTTTTGTTGGGTGAGTTTAAGTAAGAATCGTATTGAAGGTGATTTTGTTACATTTGTGTTTAGTTACTGTTTAACTGCGTTAATCAGACATTCAAAAGTTACTTCACAAATACCTGATGTTGCAATGGTGCTTAATAAATGGTCTTATATTATAATTGCACACTCTGACAACCTTTATTTATCTCCTTGTTTTATTGAAATAATAAAAATGCAGTCTAAACCTGCCTTAAGACGCGACCTAATGAATATATATACCAACATGTGGTTGTTTAAAGCAGGTGGCTGTTCTGTCCTGTTCGGTTTAATATACTGCAAAATTATTAATATTTGCGGTGGATTGATTTATGTTAATTTTGCAGACTGATGAACAGTTGATTGCAAAATTAAATTCCCTCATAAAATTGACCTGAAAACCTGTAACAAGAGATTTTTCTTTCAATATCTTAAATCTACAATGAAAAAGAAATCTGCTTTACTGTACGCAAAAACCAGTGAGCTAGAAACTGTGCGAGTGCTGTATATAATTATTTCAAAATATTACACTCTCCATCCCTTGAAATTACATGTATGAACTACATATGAGTTACATGTATATTTAACTACTCAAATTTTGATAACTTGGTCAACAAATTTTCTTTGTGAATATTTTGCAAATTAAATAAGATAAACTGATTGAATTTTCAGAAACATAATGCTATAGACATATGCAATATTGTAAATGACGAAATATTGCTTCAAAATTTGATGTGCTGATAAGCCCAACCTCACTCATGTTTGTGCTGCATTCAAGCCCTGATACTTACAGAAAGTGGTCCATTGTTTTTGCATTTTGGGTCTTAAACAATATGAGAATATAAATCAAGGACAAAAATTTCCATGTTTTTCTTACCACTTCGGGTTCTCTGCCAATAAGGCTTATCAGTTACCTGGGAAATGACGTCATTTTTACATTGGATCTCAAATGCAACACATGATTTTTTATTTACATTGAATTGTGTTAAAATGATCATATATTATATTTTTATACTAAAAGCTAAAGATGGGATTACCCAGTCATGCGCCAAACACATATAACCCTGCATGATGCTGACCTGGGCAGTCATGGAATTACCATTATAAGCTAAGCACCAAGCATTGGGGAGCTAGATATCAGTACCATTTGTAAATACTTTTGAATGTTAATAAATTACTTCCAGTAAAAAGAAACAACCGAATACCACAGGAGCATGGCTGCTAGCACAATGTCCACAGGGAAGTGTTATGATGCCATGCTGTTCTGACAATAAGGAACAATACACGATTTAGCACCTGTAGGTCCCTTAAAGTTATATAGGGACACCAGGCCGAAAGGTGTTATTTATTTCATGTCCCAGTGTTTAAATAAATGTAATGTCATGGATGTTGGGAAAGTTTTCTTTTGGATTTGTTTAACAGAGCGACAGATAAGGTTTTAGTCCATTGGGTATTTTACCCCCGAGTTTCAATTTTGTTTGGGTTTTGACAAATTTTAATTGGGTAAATCTCATAGGGTAAATGATCTTTTATATACTATTTATCACTAAAACATCGTATTTATTTGGGTATTTCTGATTGTCTTTACTTTTCTTACTCCCTCCTCTCAAAATCTATTGAGTTTTTAAGAAAATTAATTCCTAATTACCCACAATAGGCAGCTTATCTGTAGCTCTGGATGTAGGGAAAGTTTTCTTCTTTATTTGTATTCGCCAAATGTTATGTTCAACGTACTATGTTGAGCACGTCGTTCTTGAAGGCCAGTAAATTTAAGTTAACAGTCTGGGCGTTTAAAGGATAGAATGCAAACCAGAAATAAACAAAAGTTTATTAAGTCTTAAGTTGACCACTAGTGGGTTCGAACATATACATCTCTTCCCCTGGCACAATTCCACATATTGTGGTGAATAATAATATGAATAATCATAATAGCAATTGATGTTGCTAAAAGAGCACAATAAGGGCCTCAAAGTGAATAATACAATACGGGCCTCCAAGCACAACTAGGGCCTCCGTCGAAACAGCATAGCATGGCTCAAATGACAGACATTGTCCAGTTTTACACAGGGAATCAAACTTTACGAGATGTTTAACTGTTCTGAGTAATCAAGTAAAATCTGGATCAAAAATCACAATCTGAATTATACAAATATCGTGCAAAATGTATTAAAAAGAGCAATGCACGAGTTTTTCGTGTACCGAAATCAGATAATGAAGAAAGCACTAAAATGTGTAAAATGAAACACATTACCTTTTGCTACTCGCCTTGCTTGGCACTTCGATCGCATCTTCTTGGTGTCCGATGATGAATAAAATGTTACAAACTTTGGCGCAATCTGTTTCCCAAAGAAAATCAGAAATTATCTCATAAACTTATTAATACTCGCTTAGCACGCAACAGCTTGGACATCCGCACGTGCAGTCCACGAACGCGCATGCGCACAACTACTCAACCCTGTCTGTCTTTTTTCTTCAAGTTCAGATGCTGACGATTTTATAGTCAGCAATTATTTCCAAAAATAGACTATTGTCTGTACGATAGATTTTTGCCGAAAAGTCCAAAGGTAAAGAAAACCACTTTCAAGCTGATAGATCTAAGACGCGGAAAAAAGTTATAAAGCTACTTCAGTTGTATCTAAACCCCTATTGTCTGCGATTTTAAAACGTCGTATTAAAATGTTCACTTTTTATTTAATGATACGGACTACAAATCCAGCCTTTTCACTGACGAGTGGACGTATACATTTACAAATGACTCTCAACCGATAATCTATAATAGCCAATTGATTAGGTGATTCGATCTATCGGCTACAAGCTAGTCAAGTGATATTAATCCCCATAATAGCTTCTTTATTTCCTCCCAAATGAAGACTTGCTTTATTTTTATGGCATTTTTATATTTTTAAAAATAAGAGAAAGGATGGTGGGTGTCACAGGGGCTGTTAGAAAGTTTGACAACAATTAATTTAAGAAGATTATATAATTAAATATATATTAAAAGTATTGTAAATACGAACATATGACATTTTATTTTCTTGATGTATCCATGCAATCTCTTTGTATGTTTAAATTGAATAAAAAAATAAACAATTTATTTAAAGATTTTAATTGAAAAAATGTACATGCGTGTATTATGTTAAATGTTGATTTCTGTTATTCAATGAATGTATGAATACGGTCACTGATTTATCAAAGAATGTTTTAAACTACTAAAAACCGTATAGTTATCAATCTATACGGGGAAAAGAGACGTTTAATCCATTTATATGCATGTATGTTTAACATTTGCTAATATATTACATATCAATACAATGCTGTCTGAAACAATTTCATGATTTAATTTTATTCCTTAAACTCGCACCCGCTTCGAAGAACGGATATCTCGTAACATTCGAGTTAAACGACCGATACTTCAATATGATGTCGTTCAGGGGTAGGCCTACGCTCGACTTAACCATAATAATTCTTGTTTTCAATAATACCCAATGATTTGTTTTAAACGACACATGATGTAGATCGATGTTTTTTATAAACTAAACATTTCGCTTGCTTTCGATATTTTGAGAAAACAAGTGAAATCAAAGCACTGAAAGTACTGCTGTGTGGCGTACTGATGCCATTAAATCCAATATCGAATCCAGGTTGTATCATAATTTTATGTCACAGTTCTGATAAGCCCACCCTTACTCAAACATTTGTGCTGCTAAAGACACCAAGAGAACCAGCAGTTATCTGGAACTTACTTAAGTAACTGCTGAGCATCAATGAAGGGATATTTACAAATACCATTTTTAACGACTTGGAGAATTCGACCAGTGTCAAGATAACTGACTGTTTATTCTCCGTATGACCACGCATGTTAATTAGATGACACTCTATATTAACGTATGTAAAAGGGATAAACATGGCGTCGCTCCCACATATCGATCGGCCGATTAATGCTTTAAAAACAAGTTTTACATTTTATAAAACCTTTAAGTATTAGCTTTTAAAACAAGCTTTAACGAACAAAATCGATCGAATATTAAATTAATAATTGATGATTTTCGACCGTTTATTTGGTATAAAACGGGATATTTTAAACTTACTTTTACGCGGAACGGATTCTTACTCGTCGCCGTGGATTAACTAATTAGGGTATCGTGTTGAATGTTGTGTAAAAGAGAGACATATATCTCTGCTTCATTACAAGCTTTAAATATTCAAAATCGGATAATAGATACGAAAATTATGAGTTCTTATATAAAGCACGGTAGAAATTGACTAGTACGTTTAACGCTTACCGCGATAACATCGTTAATCGGCCGATCGATATGTACGTAGAACTATTTCAGTTCCCCCCACCAGCTATATATAGCATCAATGTTTGTATACAACATAATTAGGTCATCGTCTGCAATGTGCAGCGGCGGAGTGATTTACATACGTTACAGTATACGATTGAAAACAGTGGGAACTATTAGATTCCCGCCACCAGTGAGAACATTCGTTGGTAGTAAAAATATAGTCCGTTGCGGAATGATTTGCTATAAAAATCCTCTAAAAATAAAAGTCTGATAAAATTGTTGGTCTTAATATAAGTAAATGTTGGTAATGTAAACAAATCAGGTCCAATGATACGTGTAACCTGTGTTGCATGCTTGTAATATTGTTCAAATCATAGAACTATTTATTTGCCGAGGCCTAATGCGTTAAATTGGTCGTAAGCTGAAAAGTGGTAATAACATTGTGTGGCGTTTACGCCACACAATAAACAAAGCTTTTTGAACTTCACTGTTTGGTCATGTTGACCAATTCCGATTTTCATGAAAATAGGCTCATAAGAAACGCCTTGGGTGCAGATTTCAAATATGCATGAGTCTTATGATGTCGTAAGTAGTACTTACGACCTTCTTATTATAAGCCAATGATTTAGACTGCTATAATGTATTGCTCCGGCAGCACTATATGCATTGCTTTTAGACACTTTCTATCTGTAAGCAGCTGAATCTATTTACACGTAGAGACCCACACCAAAGCTGTTAATCATTGTCTAGACCTGGAATCGAACCCGGTCCGTTTGGTTGAAAGTCTAACTCTCGACGTCCTGCAATAACCAAGAGGGTAGAAACGTAAGTCCGAACATTTTGAAGTAGCGACATCGTGTGCATTGCTACATAAACTATAAGCATTCGTATCATTGTGATCACCTCGGCCTTTATGCATTTCGATATTGACCGGAGACAAACGGAAATGGCCGAGCTTTCACGATTGGACTTAATATTGCACTCCTAAGTGCCATGGCAACACAAACATAAATATGTATAACGAACATGCATGTATAGCGAACTCGGTCGGTTATAGCGTAAGTTTCCCTTACCTGATCCAAGTTGGACCCTTTATCTCAAAGGGCATTAAGCATGGTTAGAACGAAGAAAAAGCAGAAATTACTACATGTGTATGTTCATTGGGCATAACTGTAATGTACAAAGCCCAAGTTGTTGATACCCCTGTACCTAACTTGTCTGATCGAGTGAAGCTGTAAACAATGGGACACTTTTACTTATTGCGTGTAACGTTGGTGTAACATGGTTGTTATATATTTTCATATATCGCCATCTTAACAATGCATTATTTGATCAAGTTCGATTTTAATGGCGTTAAAATGGGAGAGTTTGATCCAAGTATTAATTCATTATCAAGATTGACGCGCGCCAATGATACTTTTGATTCATTTGGAACACAGAGGTCGTGTTCCCGCTTGCCCGGGATCATCTTTCAACCACCGACAGTTTATACCACGTGGGTTATCACAATAATTGCTATTCTTTGGCCATAAGATCATATACTTAACTTTGAAACCCGTTATAATGGGTAAAAAGTAATAGTGTAGGGTAATGAGAATGTACCGTGTTTCATCACGATCCAATCTAATAAAATAAAAATAAAACGTAAAAAAACAAATCCAAACATCTTCCGACGGAATGAATTCCTCATTAGGATGGTGTAACCACAGGAACTTGCATTATAATTTGAAAAAAAAATGAAAAAAAATATTTTTTTTCACTAGGCCTACTGTACTATTAAAATATATATTTTAATAGTACAGTACAGTAGGCCTAGTGAAAAATATTTATTTTGTTCAAAAAAAAATTTTCATTTTTTTTTCAAATTATAAATGCAAGTTCCTGTGGTGTAACGCAGGCGTCCATGGCTATAGTTACATGGATGTGAGGTATTGTTCTACGTTTGGCTGATGTCAGCTTTTGGGTTTCTCGTATATCCGTGAAACGAAAGTGTGCAGACCGAGTCAAATGATACTTTCATGTATTTTTGCAACAGGTGTAAAATCACGCGTTGTCCGTATGCTCTGGACGTTTCTATATCACAACAGTCGACCGAGTTGTTCGTACTGGAGACACCACTAGTATTCCAGTCAAATTAGCATATATGGTAAAACGACTGTCTCTCATTTTAACAAAGGAGAGGGTGTTATCCATTATGTCAATGCTAAATTTGTCAGTATTATTCTTATTTCCTATTTTCTAAAGTCTATTTTCAGACATGCGTCCGCTTAGCCGTCTTTTTATACATCCCAATCACTGAGTTGCAAATCGACTGTTACACTCGGCGACGATGACAGCCACAGTACATCGGCTTTTGATCCTCTCATGTACCCTTTTATACACCCGGGTTAACTGAAGCATTGTGGGTCCTTCTTGCTCAGAGAAATATTGTAGTGGTACAGACGGGGGTCGAACTCGTGACATCTCGTTCCCAAAGCGCGCACCTTATCTGTAGTTTAAAGAAATGATTCATGTCTGAGAAGGTGGTTGCGTTGGTGAAATTGTTTGCTAAAGGTCCAATACTGCGGGAACATATACGACTACGACCATGTCTAGAAACTGCAATATCACTGTAGCCATTCAGCTTTTTGATTGCTGAAACTAATTCATTCTACTTTTCGACAGCTTGGGCTTGGGCGGATCTTTACTTGTTTAGCTGGACAATGTGTCTTGTATGTTTCTGTGCTCGGCTGGTTAGCTAGGTTGAGTGCTCCCTTCTCTGTCTGAATCAAATTAAATTTTTTTGAAGAGATTCAGGACGGGTTACTTGAAATATCACACATTCATTCAAATCAAGTCTACACACTACCATAGGTAATCTGATGAGTCTATTAAGAGACCTATCTACCGAATAAGTTAAAACAACCCTTATCTAGATGTTACGGGACTATTATCTTCGGAAGTCGAGACAGAACAGTAAATAGATGGTCAATATATACCAGTAGATAGTATGGTCAGAAAGACTCATAATTCATTTAAAAGACTTTCTTGTATCGACACGTTTCTGTCTTGAACAAAAGTCTCTGACGTAGATAACCTTTTGGCCGTCGGCAGTATCGTCTTTTACACCTTTGGTTATTCGTACCATAACAATTACTATCCGTAGAGATATAGCTGAATGGACGTCTTCAAATATTGTAATAATACCTGGTATGGATCCAGTCTGCAAACAGACACTTGTATCAATATATCAATTTACTTAAGACTCTCCTGTGCAAACACACCAATAGGTACATCGTGAACAGCTAGGTCACGTGACTCATTATCATTTCACCGAAGTTCTTTGAGGCGTTTGAAAAATTAAATTAGTACCTAACGATTCTACAATATTATCCAAAAAAATCGAAAGTCCCGAAGAAGACAATTGAGCAACAAAGAATTGACTGGTAATTGACTTCATTTTCAATTCAATGCTTGATGTTCGCTACAAACATAATAAATTTACAACAAATATTGGCCCTGTAAACAGAGCGCTAAGGATAAGCAAATAACGATTGTCAGTTTTCAGCGGCTAGGCGTAAAAGGGTAGCATACTGTATGAATGCTATCTTTTGATGTCAATTTCGTGAACAATATGGCAAAATCTCCGAACCGATGGTCAGTTGACGAATTTCCGGTTTTAGAATCCCCTGTCTGTTGGTAATTTGACCAACGAAAGATAATTTCCGCTTCATTCAAGCTGCTGTGTTTGTTTATGATGTTCCCATATAACACCCAAAGTGACAGTGTTATTTAATTAGATCAGATATTTTGTGGAAGCACTGGACATTGAAAATTAATTATCAACACCAGGTTCCGATGTGGTTTAAGTCTATTGATATTAACCAAAGGTGTCAAACCTCTGTTCCACGGCTTATTGCAAAATATTTTTTACATAACAAAATATCATTTTTGTCACTATGCTAAATGGAAGTGGTCTATCGTCAATGTTTCTTTTCATCTAACTGATCAATTTATCTTTATGTTCTGCTGTTTCTGTCATATCATTTGTTCTAAACGTCAACAAAAAGTAAATCCTTAAATGCAAGAACTGCCAATATCTGGATTTTTCTGCCAGCACAAGTCGCCAGTGCAAAAATTATGAATATCTTTAAAAATGGCCAAATCGAGAACTAATGTACGAAAACCACAAAGTTAAAATATACGTAAAAGTCCACAAGCGGAACAAGAAGAGCCTGGTTACGAGAACCAAAACGGACCTATATACCGTAAAACATCTCTGAGCATCTCTAAGGTTCACGGTATGAATCCCGATACACCGCTTCTCAATTCCGTTGCACTGTTTTCATATGGCCTTGATGGAACTGAAAACCGATGTAACGCTCGGACGGAACTTAAATGTCATGTATCCGTTCCGTCAGAGCATTACAGCGGTTTTCAGTTCCGTCAGAGCCATAGTGAAAACAGTGCAATTCTCTGACGAAACTGAGAAACGGTGTATCGGGATTCATACCGTGAGGTTATGAACCACCAATTAAATGTTCTTTATCTCAATGTAAAGTGAAGTATGTCAGGCGCTCAAACCGTCAACAAGACTTCTAAAATTTATCAATGTTCTAAAAATGAAAATGAAAAACCGCCTTCAGGTGCGTTGTATATTTTCAGTCGAATCAAAGTGTTTTGGACTTCATGATTTTAACCCGTTTAAGCATTTCGTGGTTAGATACCTTAAGACTTCCAAACCGACAGGTTTTCTACAGTTTGTACGTACATAGTCATTTGAGAATATTGGTCATACTGCCTTAATTTCTGAGTAATATACTTAGTATCTGCCATGGGACATTGAAAGACTAATTTGGGGGAAGCATGCTCTTCTGTGGGGAGGCGCTCTCTAGTGATGTGGTGAGCTCTATAATAGTTTAATCCTTGCATTGTAAGAGTGATATGTGTCATATAAAAAGTGACTAGTGACTAGACTAAGCCAATAAACAGTTTAACATTCTAAGCTTTATATAGTATATCTCGGACTAGACATTGGCGAGCATTTACTTTGATACATAGATACGACATTGCTGTCATCTGCCATTAATGTTTTCACAAAGACAATTAGTCTTCATAAAGACACCAATTACATATGTACGGCGGAAAGAGTGCAACAACTGCAATACTGCACTGGAACAGAGTGCAAAACTGCAATAGTGCACTGGAACAGAGTGCAAAACTGCAATACTAAGTTACAAATGTACTAATTTTCGAGGACTGCTTTCTTCAGCCAGCCGTTGCAATGAGACACTTTAACTTTCCCTGGTCATTGGGCTACCTATGGAAACCTGCGTTCTAGTCTCCCATTTGGAGGCTATTTCTCTCCTGGTGGGTGTGCAGCCAACATCGATATGCGGCGCCCAGGACTATCGAACATATACAGACACCGCCCTCACAGGTACCAATTCACACCGCGGTGGAGTGGAGCATGTGGGTTATTCTTGCTCAGAGAAATTTTAAAAGCAGTGGCGCAGACGTGAATCGAACCCGGGACCTCTCGATTCCGAAGCGCGTGCCTTACTTCTATGCCACCGCTCCCAATGAAAAAATATAAAGTAACACGTGTCTCTGTTTTTGAATGAAAATAAATTTTAAAAAAGTCAAAAGATTTTACGCAGATGCCCGTTTGATGTTATGTCGTTCTAGACGAGAAATGTCATAAAATTAAATAAAAACGTCGCGTTAATGTCATTATGGGGGCTGACGCTGCATTTAAGCCCCTACTGTCAGCCACTGTTCCCATCCGGCTAAGGATATCTTACAGTAGACTCCGAAAGTCGCCAGATTAGGGGACACATAACTGTCCCCATTTACAAACTGTTGTCCGTTTTATCACACAATCCGTTTATTTGATTTGTAGCATCAAAACGACAGCTAAACAGGCGTAAAATTGAATGAATGAAATGGAACAGATAAGATGGTTGAATTGAGGACGCGACGTTTTTGGTTATATTATCTCTTTTGTTGTGGGTTTCATTCATAAAATGAACACAATGTTGTGAATAAATGATTTAACGGCCCGCCAACCGAGACAGACTGCCTTATCAGCCCCTTATTTTTAGGGGATTCGCTGCTGTCAAGGACAAAGTGCTAATCCTCTAAGGGTCTCTATGTGCGGCGGTGTATGAGGTTTTATCAACTATACTAGTATTTGAAAACATTTGAAACATAACTCCTGACGCCGAATGTTCAGAATTAATCCGGCTAGCGGTGTTCGCCGGCTGCCGCTAAGTGATCTGCGGTTATGATATCGTTGAATATTCATTAAAGATGCATACAGTTTAAAAGATTATGAAAACAAATAATTGACTTCGTTCTTTTTTCATATTGTATAACATGTAGTTATTATTCAAATTATGAAACTTTAGACCTTCGGCGTGCGCCGAGCGCATAATTATGATTTGATACTATAAAACTAGCTGATCATATCACCCTATCATTTGGGCATGGACTTTATTTTAGCTGACTTTGTGTCGGACGAAACAGATTGAAAATACTATACGAGTATAAGTATCTATTTTTTCATCAATTTTTATGTCAAATATTTCACGCGGTAGTCCACTACGCGACGACCGTGATGAAATTTATTACAGCTGCCGGCTGCCGTTGATTTTCGAAGTGTTTTATAGTTTGACTAATGCATGAAATACAATTGTATTATAATATGAAAAGGCATGAAATTAATTAATTGCTTTCTTAATGCGTTAAACTCATGACAGCCCATCAAATAATGATTTACAGTTCAAAGTTTATTCTGACAAACGTTCTGATAGGATCCATGTCTGAATTAATAATTTCCTTGAAAATTACCCCATTCGTCCATATTCTTCACACCGCCCTGATTTTTACCTTGTTTTAAACAAACAAATCGAAACAATAAACCATTTCATTTGATATAGCAGCATTTAAAAATTATCAAATATTTAAAAATATTTCAAACTGGTCTTACCTAATGAAATAGGTTTATAAGGATTTTGAGACGGTCAAATGCCTTATATGTTATATGTGATTTATATTATACATTTAGTTTAACTGAGGGTGTGGTAAACAAGCCACACCCAGTGCAGTATTACAGTTATTGCACTCTTTTCCAGCGCAGTATTACAATTATTTCACTCTTTTCCAGTCCAGTGCAGTATTACAGTCATTGCACTCTTTTACAGTGCAGTATTACAGTTATTGCACACTTTTCCAGTGCAGTATAATAGTTATTGCACTCTTTTCCAGCGCAGTATTACAATTATTGCACTCTTTTCCAGTCCAGTGCAGTATTACAGTCATTGCACTCTTTTACAGTGCAGTATTACAGTTATTGCACTCTTTCCCAATGCAGTATTACAGTAATCCACACTTTTCCAGCGCAGTATTACAATTATTGCACTCTTTTACAGTGCAGTATTACAGTTATTGCACTCTTTTACAGTGCAGTATTACAGTTATTGCACTCTTTCCCAATGCAGTATTACAGTAATCCACACTTTTCCAGCGCAGTATTGCAGTTATTGCACTCTTTTACAGTGCAGTATTACAGTTATTGCACTCTTTCCCAATGCAGTATTACAGTAATCCACACTTTTCCAGCGCAGTATTACAATTATTGCACTCTTTTACAGTGCAGTATTACAGTTATTGCACTCTTTTCCAGTACAGTATTACAGTTATTGCACTCTTTTACAGTGCAGTATTCCAGTTATTGCACCCGTTTCCACCATAACAATGATTACAATGTACATTTTGTCTTCTATAAACGCAAACGTTGTAAACGTAGGCCCATACTTCGCACGATGTTATTACAAAGTGTAACTTGGAATTCTACTAAACTGTTGTTATTCAAAAGGCTTAATTTGCACAAACAGTTTCCCGGTAACTACATCTAATAATCGTACAAACTGGCCGAAACGTTCCGGATAAAAGCCGACCCGCGTACGACACATGGCAATCAAATGTTCAACTGAATTATTTTGGTATGAGAATGATTGAGTATTTATTAAATGTTTTTGTAACACCACGTGCGCTGAGGTCATTACAATAATCGGCGATTTGACATTACTAAAACCACATCACAGACAAGCAGACCACAGAGTCCTAAATGACCCCAAGGGGCTACATGGTAAGCCCCCTATTTAGTGATGTAACCCAATCGTTTACGATGTTTACCTTGTGTTTTGGTTGCCAGGGAATTTGGGTTAAACGTCGTTGTCAACATTTTCAAAACAACATAATAGTAATTTATCAAATGCCACACGTTCATTCATGGATAGGGAGAATTTGTCTTAGTGCGAATACCTCGCTATATGTTTTACTATTTCAGCTACCGCGGTTGCATTACAATTTCATTCATACTCTCTCAACTTCACTAGAAGTGGGGCATGTTTTACTATTATTTTCACAAACATTGGTATGTACAAATGTATTTGAACCATTGAACAGTATATTATGCGCATTTAAACTCAATAAATAAAATGCATACTGTAAAATCATTATTTTTCGAGGGGGGGGGGTGCATTTTCGTTGATTTCGTTGTTGAACTCGATCACGAAATCTATTATCCACGATTTATCGAACTCCCTAATGCAAAACATGGTTTTACCCTGTCATGTTTTGTAATCCACGAATACGAAATTTAATACCCACGAAAATATGTGATTTTACAGTATGCAAATTAATTATTCACACCAGTATTTTATAAATTATATCAATATAGGGTTTTATCAAAGGCGCTCAGTTAGCGTAGTGTATAGAGTAAGTTGGCATGTCACACGGACGATCTAGGTTCGATACTGAGTCGGGCCACCGGTTGTCGGGCAGGTCACGTTTTACGGAGGTTGTTGCTCTGGAGCGGTTACAATCAAAGTAAATGGTTATTTTTTTAGTACAAAATGGATTGCTTAAGAGAGTTTGATGCTCTGTGGAAGGCCTTTCTGGAGAGGTTGCAGCGCTTTTAAGATCTAGTCGCCTTTGAGCGCTTGTTAAACCGCGTCCGTGATTTGTGGCTGACGAAGTGGTAAAAATGGGGTAAAATCCTTTTTGAAAACACGAAAATCAACAACTCTAGAGGCCAGCACATGTAATGCTTTTTTATCTGAATGATAAATCGTACAGCCAGATAACTTATATCGCTGACATAATGTGATAGGGACAAGTAGAGGATGTGTATTTTTCTCTCCCATTTTGTATGTGTCGTCCAACAATCTTTTTAAGTAATCAAATACAGATCTGTTATAGAAATGCTGGTGATACAATTGTACCAATCTGTTTATTTTACCCACTCGTAGACTCGTCGCTTCCTTAGATCTAAGTGAGGCCCGGGCATGGATTAAAGGTGTCGTTTAGTCTTCTCTCAAATATGCGACCGCATTGTTTTCCCTCACCATTGGGTCTAAAATCGACGCCGTAATCGGTCGCAGCAAATTTGATTTTGACCCTCCCAGATACCATTCACACGCCAGTCTGACTAAAATAGGCACTGTATTCCTGCTCCGCCCTATAAAGCTGTGACCCAGACGGGGATCAAACCGGGACCTTTCGATCCTGGACCACGCTCCCTAACAGATGAAGAAAACATAAACTGCCACCAGTTCTGTGTACAGCCAATTTTAATCCATTGGATGACTGCTGATTATAATGTAAATTATTGTTGTAATAATTATACCGGATATTTCAGACCACCAATCAATCAAGAAATTATATATTTCTGGAACCATCTGAAGCCAAGAACTTCATACTAGGGCCTCGTCGATATATCGGCGTCGTGTATGAAATTCCGCTAGCGGTAATTCATAATCTCACGTGCTAAAACCCAAGAAAGGAAAATGACAAAAGTTGAAGAATACTGCATTAGTTAAACAGATAAATTCCAGTCTATTTAACCGTTCTATCACTTTTTCTATAGTCCTGGGACCTTCTTGTTTGAAGAGCGTTGTTCGGTGATTTGGTGATATGTAAAATGTATTGAAGAGAGATGTTTGCATATAAGTAAGCCTCGGCACAGTGTCAATATTACAGATAATATGAAGATAATTGTATCAACTTAAACAAATGATGAACAAATGAACGAATAAACACGGTGCTATATTGGATGAAATCTTTTAAACCAACATTGTAATGTAATTCGATCAGTGTCGGATTATCAAATATAGGCTAAGTTATGCTTACCCAACCTCTATAGTTATGCATTGTGTCTGTGTCTAAACGCAACACCGGTGTACAAATACATTGTATATTAAAATCGTTATTTTGTTTGGATCTTCCATCTGTCTTCAACGACCACCCTGGTCACGTGACGCTAATAAATTTGTCTGATCGAATAATGTCCATTATACAGAGGTTGTTGTCTATTAAACAGTCCGTATATATATATATGTGACGGCTTAAGTTGTATATGGCAGTATAATACCGCTGTCATCGGTGGTGTCAGAAGAGGGCCGGTGGTTATCTCATATAATGAGTCGGTAACGCCTGGGCAGGACCGACTTTGAGAAAAATAGCAGATGTGAGCTTCTCAGCAAAACAGTCGGTCCGTGACCACTCCATGAGAAAATGTTAGGTCGGATCCCTCCCTGTGAGAAAAATTTGTAGATCAGCTCATGGGTGCTTAAGTCAAATAGCTGTTGAAAAAGGCGACTAAAACGTAGGTTGTACTATAAAGGTGACTGCTAAATACGTATGGTTTAAGCGATACAAAAGAAAAAATACATCCCCGGCGGGATTCGAACCCGCGACCTCTGGATTAGAAGTCCAGCGCGCTATCCACTGCGCTACGGGGACTTCCTATGAATTCATTATTGTAGTAATTGAGCGGTCGTACTACCTAGATCTTATCAGGATATCGCCAAGAAATGGATCTATGGAGTAAAGAGTTAACCGTTGATGATGTTCAACATTAAATATTTACACATAAGAAACATTAGTGTATATAAATATGCAATTTAAACATCAAAACGAAACAACCGTAGTGAAAAAAGTGTAAAAAGAATGTCTGGGTTTCCCTGGGGTGGTCTTATTCTAGAGGTTTAGAAAATAAGCAGAAATATATATTAACTTATACCGGAAAAAGTTAACCATTCGTTCCATAATGAAGCATTTTCACGCATTTACTAATACAAAATTTTATTAATGCAATTGACAAAATACATCCCCGGTGGGATTCGAACCCACGACCTCTGGATTAGAAGTCCAGCGCGCTATCCACTGCGCTACGGGGACTTCTGTTTGCTTGCTGATCGTACATATAAAACCGTCGTACATATAAAACTGTCGTACTCTCGATACCTGGAAATAGGTTCTTATCAGAATAATGTAGGGAAATATATCTATAAGGTAAAGGGTTATGAATAGCACATGAAGTTCAACATTAAACATGTATACATATGTACAGTAACAGAGCCTAATTGGTAAGCTATGGAAGAAAGTTTATTTATTTCGACAATAAAAATAAGTGTTTGTTGTTTTTTAAAGTCAAATTCTACATTCAAACAAAACAAAACTTGTCATATATTCAGAGCCTGATATATATTCAGAGCCTGATCATATATTCAGAGCCTGATCAAAAGTCCGGTTTTGTGAGAGTTCGGGTTTTCAGAGATTTTTCATTATGTTGTATTTTTCAGCCTCATTTTTATTAATTAGTACAATGAACATGTATATAATCATACAATACAGACATGAACGATACAAAACACCATAGCGTGTATCGTTGCTGTACATTCGGCTCGTTAAAGAACCAAGGAGTCTATTCGGAAAGATTCAGGGTATCTCGTCCGGATTCCTTGTATCACACAACTGCCTTCTATCGAAGTCATAGGCTATTGAACTATATGTCAATGAAAAAACTACGAATGACCATACATGTCTTAGTCGATTGCAAACAAACAACAACAAAACAACAGCACATTTTAAAGAGTCTTATAAAAGTCGGTTTGCCCCGCAGGTGCTTGGCATGTGGATATGACCCCAGGGTCCCACTCGACAACCCAACATCACATTTTAAATAAAATCATAACTCTATTTGATCAATGAAAGACTGCCCACTAGACCCATAAAAATTGCTCAAAAATATTTTTTTTATAGAGATTTGATTTTTTTTATTTGATGTTGGGTTGTAGAGGGGACCACGGGGTCGTATCCACATGCAAAGCACCTGTGGTTTACCTGAAGTGAGATTCGGATTCATATCAAAAGCTCCCTAGAAAATGAACACTATGCTACGTTGTGATGAATTTTCACGCGTTTATTAATCAATACAATTGGCAAAAAACACATCCCCGGTGGGATTCGAACCCACGACCTCTGGATTAGAAGTCCAGCGCGCTATCCACTGCGCTACGGGGACTTCTGTTCTATTCTATTCTTAATCGTATTGAGCGTGCAGTCGTACTACCAGTGTACACTGATAAATGTACGCTGGCTCTGAACAGAATACATGTATTATAGGATAAAAGATATATGGGGTAAAGGGTTGACAAAGGTACAAAACATGGCTAAATATGTGTTTGTAAATTATTGTGTAATACAAACAAGTTTAAAGAATGCCGGGATGATTCCTGATGTGGTCTTATGTTCGAGTAAAAAATTAGCAGAACTTTATTAACGACTCGTCCTGTAAAAATGAAACATTTGTACCATAGTGACGCAATTTCTCGCATCTTCACATCTTATATAACACAAATTATTGTCATTATAATTAGATCTAGCAAAAAATTCATCCCCGGTGGGATTCGAACCCACGACCTCTGGATTAGAAGTCCAGCGCGCTATCCACTGCGCTACGGGGACATCTGTTCTGTTCTATTCATAATCGTAATAACGGAGCAGTCGCACCTGAGTTACCTGTGTAATCAAAACATAACCTTAGCCGCTTATCAGAATAATGTAGCGGGATATGGGATACAATCTGAATTGATACGAAGTTCAACATTAAACATGTCAGAATAATTATGAACATGTAAATAATTATATAATATAAACATCAAAATTAACCCATCATAAAATCTAAAGAATGTCTTTTTACCTGAGGAACAGAAACATTTGAGTTACTAGTAAAGCCTATGTCCCACCCGAGGTATTCTACATCGGTGATGTTCTCCGGGTTTCTTCCGATACTACCCGATTGATCACATTTCCTTATGCTCGTGACTTCCCCGAAGCTTCCCCTAGACCACGAGGAAGCTGCTCCCAAAGTCCTGAATGCTCATTAATTTCAATCGGAAGTACATCGCCGAGGCAAAAATGCTCAGTGGGACCTAGGCTTAACTGTTTGCTCTTTAGTGACACTTGCCCCCGTATTTCTTTATTCATGCATCTGAACCCATTCATAGTTATACAAATTCAAAGCAGAAAAGTTATGGATGTTGTAACTTGCCAATTTTCTTAAGAATAAACGGTATAGAGATTGTGCACAATAAAATGGTTAACGGATTTAAAAAGGCGATCTGCCAAAAGTGTAACTCTCGAGAAAGGTCTTCACCATGCTATATATTATTAAATATTTTTCTGACTTTTATAAGAGTGATACCAAAATGACGACAGTAACTTCACCTTAAATATGATGCATATAAATATCAGAACTAATTTTGTTTCCTAGAAAAAATCCACACATAAACCCACTGTCGCGTTTTAAAGTCCGTTAATAACATAATTTGAATAAGTATAACGTACGGTAGAACTGCAGGTAAATTATTGATAAATGTTGGGTTTATGGAGTAAAGGGTCGTTCTGATTATGACAATACACTTCGAATTAGAAGGTCGTAACGACCTTATAAGACCTATGCATTTTTGAAATCCGCATCTCAATACGCTTCTTATGAGCCTATTTTCATGAAAATTGGAACTGGTCATGTTGACCAAACCGAAGGTTAAAAAGCTTGTTTTCCATAAGTAAAGAGTAGTTTTCAGACAGTTTTTCTTGTTTTCTCAAAATATTGTTTTGTACTTAAGACCTTCTAATTCTAAGCCAACGAAGTATTGGGCTATGGAGTCATGCTTATGGCTATACGCTTGTTACATTCAGGTGGTTGTTTGAGATCTTACTGTGTTCTTATCTAATACATGTATTCTAATAATATTAAACATTAATAAAACCAAACAAACTAACGAGATAAAATAACTTATTTGTATTTACGCATTTGAAAGACCGAAAATTAAAATACTTATAAAATCTGTATTTTCTGTAAGTAACATGTTTTAAAAGACATATACGTAATAAAACAATGCATAAAGTTATCTTATTTACAACAAGAAACAAGGTACAACGCTCGTAGCCTCGTAGTGTTATCCTATAAGTTTGCGAAAATTAATCTTAAATTAATGTATCAAATTTAAAGTTAATAAAAGGGAAATAACTTAGTTTTAAAACCAACTGTTTAATCTTTCTAAAGCAAGCGGATCCTTGACTCGTGACTTCGAATTATTTTCGTGACTTGTTGTACATCGCTAACAAACAATTTTAATCATTATCTGCCTGATTATCTGTCACGGATGCTCTACATTTATTTACAAAACTTTCAACTTTACGCTAATTTTCATTCGATAATTTTGTCATGAAAATCTATCCGCGGGTTCATGAGAAAGTGTCTATCACATTTCACTTTTCTCAGGAATACACCGTTTTAAAATTCTTTCCTTCTGTGAAACAATTATAAACGAATTGTCGAACAATGAACGGCGAATAAAACAGGCTGAACGTCGTAAAATCGTCACAGTTAGTTTAGAATATTTGAACGTCGTAAAATCGTCAGGGTTAGTTAGGAACATTTACACCGTTTTGTGATAGGAATCACGAGGTACACGCGAATACTCGTGTAGAGGATGTGCCTAGCATAGTTCTCAGTTTGTTATATTTATCTTTTTTATTTATATTTTTTGTAAAAAATATATAAAATCACAGTTTTTTACATTTGCCGTTTGAATGGCGGATTGGACCCCTTGAGTCACTTGAAATCGAGGATTGCCCCTCTTACAGAGAAAACAAACTGATAGGACCCTCTGAGAAAAAATGCTGGACCCGCGCATCCATGGGCAACATAGCATTTATAAAAAAATGATTATGCTATGTTGCCCATAGTATTACCCCCGCCATGTCATCTTGACAGGTCACACATCTAAATAAACAATGTCTCATCTATTAATTAATATTTATTAATATTTTCAATACATAACAAAATACCATTCCGTGTCAAACGTTTTTTTAACATTTGGTTCTTCATTGAACGTGTTCACGACCACGGTACTACGTATATATATAGTACACAAAATGCAATTTTGATGCTTTTCAGTGTTTCCCACCTAACATAACCAAAATTACTGACAGTCTTTCGGACGAGACGTTATAAGCGATGTCCAGTCACGTAAAAGAACCAGGGATGCTTCTGGAACTGGGGCATCTTTAGTATCATGCACTATCCCCCAAAGCTAAAGTGACAAACCTCTTCTGGGGGCCTCGCCCATATTGATTTCCGGTGGCGAGGATAAATAAAAGCATATAAATCGTTAATCATTTTGATGCACATTGTTTTATTCTCTATATTCAGTGTATAAAAAAAACGTTATATCAAATTCTAATTATATAAAAGTCTGCACTTCCGGTATGTTTCGGAAACCGTTGTCATGGAAACTCTTAGACTCGTCAGTGTATCTCCACAGGTAACTGTATCATTAATAAACAGTACCTAAAAAAAATAATTTTTTTTTGTTAAATTTATAATTCTTATACAAGGTATATTTCCCGGAGAAGTGATCGTACAGTCACTGGGTGTATTTTGTTTTTTTCATAATTTAAAGCATTTACGGCATTAATCATCTATTTAAAGCTGTGTGTGATCAAAAACATCTTTGTGAATCGAAAGCATTCGAAAACATGCTTAAATGTACCTTCGTACGATATAATTCATTGTTTAAACTTTGATTTTATTTTTCGAGGGCGATAAACGCTGTAGGAACGGCTGTAGTGGTTTTTAGTGTGTCTGACGGGTATTTCGAACGTATTTTATAACGGTCGTTTTCATTGGCGTAGTATACATCGTTTGTACGCTGGTAACCAAGTCCTGGGAAACCCCAATGAAATCAACCAATGAAAATCGTTGTTACAAGAAGGAAATCACGCGCATCATTCGGAACGTTCGCACAAACATGGAGTCATTTTGACATTTAAATATGCAAACGATTCGTTTTTCGGCTTACACGTATACATTCACTGAAGTGAACATGTGTCAACCAGGTAAATCTGTTCCAACTTTTTCGTTCTTTAATTTTACCGCATTATTATGTTTCTACACAACGGTAAATTCGACATATGGTGGTGATTTCCTCAATATTTCCGTTTTTTTTGTTTTGATTTAGTCCACCCCAGTGATCGGGTGGATACCGTATTACGTATTTATGGCATAACTGTTTAACTACTTGACCAATTTCGATGGGATTTCGCATGAAAGTAGTTATAGTCATGTTTTTTACGGATATAATTACTTTATGAAGATATCGAAAGCCAATTCTTGTTTTTGATACCTGGTCAATTCATGGAAATACACCTTGTATAAGAATTATAAATTTAACAAAAAAAAAAATTTTTTTTAGGTACTGTTTATTAATGATACAGTTACCTGTGTGTATCTCCAAATAAAAGCGAAATAAAATCTAAACAATTACTTTAAACTCGTTATTTTTGTTGGTGCTAAATATTCCGACGGTTTATTTCACGTTTGAACTAGATCACGATTAATCTACCTCATGGATATTAAACAAGGGTTTCCTGTTCCGTGCATTGTAATCCACGAATTTATGACCCCGCGCTGTTGTGTCATTTTACCCAAAATCCCCGAAGTTTAAAGGGCTACGCAAACGTGTGATTTTACGTGATCTTACTAAAATCGATGCAACCCCAACACCACAGGTAACTGTATCATTGATTAAGATTAAAAAATGTTGTTGATTTTTGTAAAATTTATATATTTATGAATATATAAATTTTACAAAAACATATTTTTTCTCTCTCTCTCTTAATCAATTATACAGTTACCTGTGCCTAACACATCTCCAATTCGAAAGAATAGATAAATTCTTTATAAGAGATAAAGGTCAGATAGAGATCAAGCATACTCTGTCCCTTTTATTGAATAAACTTGACTTATACGTCATTATGATATCATTTACATCTGCGGTTCTCTAATCGATTCACAAAGACGTCTGTCATTGGCGATTGACACCCGTTTGTGCATGTGGCACTTATGGTAGATAAATTGAACGAGCCTCGCGTGCAGTCCCTGTATGTCATTGACAAGTTAATTTCTCTTTAAAGCTAACACCTCATAGATTCCGCTATGACGACTCAGCTGCCGTATAATACATATATGGGACATTAATGTCTCTAAGACGGCTAACTAGTAGTTTCACATGTACCTTTATTTACGTATATTTTCGTGTACATAGCTTTTTTTACCAGAAAATGAAAAATTAAGTTTCATTATCATTATTTATAAAATGCATACTCAGATGAAACTAAAAGGTGTGAATTGACATCTGTGAGGGCGATATCTGAACATGTTCGATATTCCTGGGCGCTATATCTCAATGTTAACTGCACACCCACCAGGAGAGAAGTAGTCTACCCAGGCGCGATACCCGAACGCTGGTTTCCTTAGGTAGCCAAATGACCAGGGGAAGTTAAATGTCAAAGGGTGGCTGAAAGGCTGAACTGCTGTCCTTGAGTGACGACGTTACATAAAACAAATACAAAAACAAGTTATTGCAAACTTACATGGACTTGAGACATTCGGTGTTCTGTACTGTGCCATAACAATAACTGGCGATGTCCTTGTTAATAAAAAAGGTATTGCTTACATTTTCGCCACTCTTTAAAACCTCTCGTTTGATACAGTTGTTTATGCGCATCATTTCTGCGCATATACTTAAAACGGGAATAGAGGCCGCGTTTGGCACTGGATCGTCATGAAAATTGGGCAAAATGTTTCTCGTGATACTATCTAGGGTAAGTATAGATATGGATAGTTTGGCGTAAAAAAATAATTTCACTGAGCAAATAATATGAACACACTCTGCGTGAAAGCGGTTACATTTTCATTCATTTTTTGTGAAATTAGAAATTATTACTTGGGTTACCTGTACCAATTTATAATGAGTGTTTGTATTGCCTGGGACTACATAGAACCCCTTGTACTGATATATAGGGAATTAATTAATGCTATCTTGACTAAAATTGTGAAGATTATTCAAGTGAGCGATTCAGGGCCCATCTGTACCCCCTTGCTATATGAAATGCGACGTCACAGACAAATTGGGGAAAAGGGGAGATAATTCAGTCATGATAGCACAAAGTGTAGCGTGAAAACCTAAGTTTTATTTTAATTTTTAAATAAAGTACACTAGAATCAACATCCTTAGTCAAGAATATGTCATGACAAGACTAGAAATTATGAGAAAAACATATAGGCAAAATGTACCAAATTGGCCTTTTTTGCGCCATTTTACCGCCATTATACCGCAATTTTCGTTGCAAAGAGACACAATTACGACGTAACTGCAACTAAAATAATTCTTGTTACACGCAAATTTCTTCTAAGTTTATATTTACTATACTTTCATGTACATAATATGCAAATGTGAGTACTCCTTTGTTTATAGAATATTTTTTACGCGCAGATATTGTGTCGTTTTTACGCAATTTCACTAAGGTTTTTATGATATAGGGGGACAATAATGACGTCATAGCGCAAAAAGGAGTCCCGTGACCTATCTTTTTTATTTAATATTTGGATTGAGTACACTTTTATCAACAAAATTAGCAATAAAAATTATATTGGTCATCCAGGTCGTTTTTGAGCTACGGCCGATTTTGTGTATTTTTTTGTCTTTTTTAGCAGTCATTTTTCGGATATTTTGACAATTCTTTTTTTGTCAAAAATTTGTGAATTTTCTTATCAATACCAAAAGTGTACAGGAATGTTTGAATAATATGTGTTTGTTCATACGAACCCATGGAAATAATTTGAACAAGAAAAATATCGATTTTAATGCAAAAATGAATACATTGCGAAATATAAGAAATTTTGGTCATTTTCTTGAAAAGTGATGTTGCAAAAGGGCCCATGACCCCTTAAATAGTACCGCGACATACCTTTTTTATTTCACATACTGCTTCAGTATATATTAAACTATAATTGTGCATATTTTTTGTTATCATTTAAAAAAAATAATAACCCTATCAAACGTCCTTAAGAGGGGGACAAATGCCATATTATATGTGTCTAAAGTTTAGAATTATGGCGATCTTCGACAGAACTGCTTTAATTTACCTACAGTCGCATAAATCTATATGTCATACAAGACAACTGTACAATTAAAACCCCGATACAACTGACAGTACGTATAGAAGATGTCAGGGCGAGAGACATTTTTAATTTTTCCGTCCATCATTGCTATCTGTCAGGCGATAAAATCCGAAATATCCCGCAATTGCGTTAACATCGGAACACCCTTGATTAGATCGTATCAGCGTATTATCGCGGTTAGCATCAACTTGTCGGAAAGTCGCGAAATTATACCATTTGTCGAAATGCGGTTTTCACCATGATTTACAACCGCAACCTCGATTGCTTTCGATTTCAATAAGCCAAGGTGAATCAAGTTGATTTATTTATTTGTATCAAATGAGATATTTGAATGTCTCATGAAATCACATTTCGTAATGTAACATCTTTATTAAGGTTACAATCCTCGCAGTAGTTACCTCCCTTTGCAGTAACATCGTAGTAACGTCGCAATAGATACGTCCATTCGCAGTAAATCGCAGTAACATCGCAATAAATAGGTCCATTTGCAGTAACTTCGCAATAGATACGTCCATTTGCAGCACAATCGCAGCAACATCGCAATAGATACGTCCATTTATAGAAAAATCGCAGTAACATCCCAACAGATACGTTCATTCGCAGTAACATCCTAGCAACATCGCAATAGATATGTCCATTTGTAGAAACATCGCAGTAACATCGCAATAAATATGTCCATTTGCAGTAACTTCCTAGTTACCTCCCTTTGTAATTTCAGGGGAAGAAATCGCTAATTGAGGAGGTAGGCACCATCAAAATGAAGTTCGTCGTGATTTCATGAGCCTCCGAATTGGACTGAAAATCCTTCTACAACTTACATTCATTATACTGTCAGAGTCAATACCTCATTCCTGATGGCATCCATCGTATGGAAGAAGAGCAGCCAGTTTTCGATTTTAATGCCTTGTAAAAATGCATGCCGCCGTTGATGCACCAGTCAATATAATGCCCTCCCGGGGGAGCGGCGGCGATACAGGGGGAATTAGACAGACGAATCTTCCCGACAGGTGGGAATTAGACGACCTTATCGACTCCGAGTCCCGGGGAAAAGACTTTGGTCCGGGAATTTCGACACCGCGAAAGACGATAGAGATACTTTTATTCGTGTTTTTATTAAAGTACCTGGATGAAAACTATGTCCCATAGTAGGGATTTAGACAGTAAACATTGGCACCAGGGTGGGGATTTAGACATCAAAAAATTGAAAATGTATTTTTCCCCCGGGGGCGCCTGTGTTTTAGCGTAGAATAAAGCACGGTCACGAGTTAGAATAAAGTTATATCAAGAGTACTTAGCACGAGTGAGTTAATCAAGTGATCATGCTTTATTACCGGATTACCGGTATAGATAAAACACAGGTACATACTGTTATGCATTATTTCGATTCTAACATGGCCAATACTCCGCATTTTACAACACAACAAGAGATAATAACCGCCGCACTATTTTCTTCCTTGAAACGTTATTAAGTGATTTGCAGTAGGTGTCTTTAACGATAATTCATGTACACCGTGGGTTCCTCTATGCGTATAAAGGCGAAACTACATGTTGTGTTGGAATATAGGCTCATTATCGTGTTAATTTTTTAAACATGTAAACATTACTCCTTTGAAAAGGCCGTCATTGACATCAATTATTTTCTTGCTGTGGGTGTTGCGTTTCTAGCTATCTGCATGCTTTCCTAGAACGCGACAATGAACCAATTTAAAGGGACTGCCTCACATATTGATGTATTGCAAAAATAAAATAAAATTGTCAAATATTCGCGTAATTTTGGTATAGTTGTCTGTATATCCCATAAACAACCACACTAACATCTAAAATAACTTGAGAAACTTCAGCATTTAAATTTGTAGTTATTTAGTATTTTTACATCAAAAATTCTATATTGTATTAATAGCCTATAGACTTAACACTTATATTACTTATATAATTAAATTGCCTGATATTTGTTCGCATTTGATGAAAACGAATCGAAAAACGAACCAAATACCTCACTGATGTGTACGCTGTAGTTTGTTGGTGTTACAGTTAAATCATGTGTGAATTACATAGTTCACAAAGCATGTTGGAAGGAAACTTAGCGATTTTTTAAGAAAAAAAACTCAGTGGGCAAAATCGAGTGTGGTTAAAATTGCTTATCTGCTCCAAATCTTTCATAAAGCAACAGTCAGTGGCTTTGTATTACATCAATACTTGGTTAGGTTGGAAAACCACGATATACAAAAAAATATGCCCAATCTGTGAGGCAGCACCTTTAAACAAAACTTAAGTCAAAGCATAATTAATATATTGTAATATCTAGTATCTACTTTAAGACGCCAATTTAATGTGTTATTAGATTCTTATTTTCTAGTTTAGACTCCTGTTTGACGTTAACCTACTTGGCCATCGAGCACATCCGTATTGTATAAGCATCGAATGATACTGTTATATATCATAAACATATTATACCAAGGCCGAAACTTGATCGTTGTGAATGTATTCTTGGAATATTTTTATATACTACATGTATATACGAGCGTATATAGTACGGCACATTTAAATAATATACATGTATGTTTTATGACCTTTGCCATGCTTCCGAAGATAGATTCTGGATTTTCCTACAAATGCAAAATTGTGCTCATAATTCTTTATTCAAACCTTGAGTGGTCATATTGTTTTTTCTTCAAAATGGATTTTATTATAATACTTATAACTTCAATTGTAACTTCGGAAACCGATACGACCTTCTGGTATTCAACATATACCGTCTTTTAAAACCTACCATCTGTATTTACCTAATACGAGATATTGAAGTTTCATCAATATTTAACTATAAATAAATATTTTATAAGCAAATTACACGAACTTCGCGATCACCCCTCGTACATGTGGTATGGTTGGTTCTTTAATTGGTTGGTTGGTTTTAGACAATATGGTACTAGCATAATTTATAATCTGTCTCTGGTCCTATTTTAAGGACAAACAATCCACTCATAATATTATTTCAATAGAGTACGGTAATGTAAGACTCCCTTGTTAGTGGTTTTCTGACCCAAGATTGAGTATATCCTGATAGTAAGAACTTCAAAGCTTTCTCCCAGAAGGCACCACAACCGGATATCCTATGGATCATAGCTGAATGCGTATAATTGCACGTTTGATAACACGAAATATGCACATGACAATCCGTGCAATTCACAAACTTGACTTGATGAAATGTCTTTTGATTAAGGATCGTATCGTAAGCCTATGTCCCACTGAGGTATTCCGCACCGGCGATATTCTCCCGATTTCTTCCGATACCACCCGATTCGTCATAATTCCTCCCGACATCACAAACTGTCTCATGACTATCCCTAAGCTTCCCCTATTCCACGAAGAAACCGATGTCCTGATTGCTCATTAACTTCAATCGGGAGTACATCGCCGATGCAAAAAGTGCTCAGTGGGACATAGGCTGTAGTATTGCTGTCCAGTCATATTACCCTGGTACTGGTCAAACTAGCAGTTATGCTGGGCGTCAAGCAAGAGAGATTAATCACTACCATTTTCAATGAATTTGATATGTCCTGGTTCGAATCCGAGATCTCTCGCACTCGAAGCGGTCTCTCTACCACTAGGATATTGAGTCGGGTCAATGTCTTTAACATATAAATAACCAAACGCTAATATCCACTTGTTGTCATATGAAGTTTGTAATAGAGAAACAAGGACATTGTGTAAGTTCTCACAGACACTTGTATACTCACATACACACAGAGAGGGGAGATCTATCTTTTACAGTATCTGGCCACATCCCGAAGTCATTCAAACACTTTTATTTCAAGTTTCCCTTCCCTTAATTACCATAATTACACCATAGTTACAACTGTTGTATCATAGATCAGATACATGTATGCCTAAAAAACAGAAAACTACTTCAAATAAGGGTCACGTTGTTCTGGTGAAATCCTTACATGGTTTGTAGAAATATCACACACACTTCTCAAGTGCTGATCTTCCGACATGACGTGGGATTCCGTTAACTTCACTTTGCTAAAATAATGTAAATTCATTATTATTCGTGGCGACTCAATTTCCGTTGGATTGGCGGATGAATGACATTGATCGCGAAATCAAATACCCACGACTTAATCGAACTCCGAACAGCGTAATAAAGGGCTTCCATTCAAAAACCTTGAAATCCACAAATTACGATCACATGAAAGAATGAAGAAACGTTATGCATATCATAAATGTAAAGATGACTATAACGCAAAAAAATAAAATTCTAATACCTGTTTACATCACTATTCATATTCTTTTTCGTTTAAACGGCAATATAATGGACACTATAGTCACAAATTTGTCCACAAAATGTTAAATTTAATACACCTGTACCTTTTATCATTTGATGATAATGTATTTTATCTAATCAATATCATCAGTCTAAATCTTCAACGCGTAGTGATGTGTGTGACGTACATTTTGCACTAAAATTACGTCAACGTCATGTTACAAAAAATAGTCGCAACAGTGTGCGTAACGTCAAAACATGTCCTCGATATTTAATGCCAACGAAAATAAATGTTTGAAGTTTACAATATTGGTGTTCTCACTCCCTTTACCTTTCTTATTGCGTCCCTTAATGTATTATCTCCCACCCACCCGTTATAAGCCTCCTTTCATCCCCTAAATTCAGCATCATGTGACTGTGCATCAGATATTTTAAATGGGAGGGGTCACGATAGGACGAACCATTGCGTAGTAATCTATTGGCGCTAAATGTTGGTCGCCCTTATGCAAAGATAACCTAACGGATCTTTTTTTATTTGTACAGTACTCTGAAGTTACCGAACACTTTTATTGTGGATTCTATTTTGTGTCACTCTGTCCTTATAATTTGCTCTTCTAACTTTAACACCAAGAGTCCTTCTTGAACTTTGATTGTTCTGCAGAAATCACGCGATCGTTCTGCAAAGTTGGAGTTTATAATCTTATCCTAAGTACATTTTGAAACGCAAACACCAATTTGTAAAAAAGTAAAATTAACGTTAAGATAATACCACGAAAACACACTGCACTTTAGTTAGATATTAATACATTTCCATCGATGCCATTACATTAATGTACGAACCATCACGTTTCAACATTCCACGAAAGCCACGCTACTTATAAGAAGAAGGCTGAATTAACAATATTACCTAAACATAAGGCATGATTAGAAATGCTTTTCAGTGTATCACTAACTTTACTAACAGTCTTTTTAATGAGTCTTAAAAACTGAAGTCCCGAGTATGATACTTTACATCAGGCAAGTAAAAGAACCAGGAATGCTTCTGGAACTGGGACATCTTCTGTATAATGCACTATCCTCCGAAACTAAAATGACTAACCTCTTGTGGGGGCCTCGCCCATATGGGTCGCCCGATGGCGAGGTTAAATAAAAGCATAGGCCTATTAACAAACGCATTACTGGTACTGAATCATGTATTCGTCCATGACTTCATATTGTTTATCTGTCGGATCTTAACACACAGCTGACCTGTTTGTGTTCGGTCTTTGATGTTACCAGTTCAGTTTGTCGGCAACGATATTGAAGACTAAAGATCGTCGGGACAAGACTGTGAGATAATCGTCTCTTCACTTCGCATGTGGACATTTCGACGACAAACTTACCGACAGCCTGAGTGCCTCCACTTTGGGAACAAGCATATCATCTTATTTTGCAAACAACATTGTTTTTATCCGTTTGTGACTGTGATTCAGCATACGCTTGAAATAACTCGTATTCTACGTATTACAACGCGCACGTGCATTTTGCTTAAATAATGAAATCGGTTGTCCAGTCCGAGCCACAGACTGCATTATGCGGAGACAATAGACGGTCAAAGTTATGTGAGTAACGGCTAGTCATTGATGTGTGTTATACCGCTGGCTTCATGGGCTTAGAATGAGAAGGTTGTAAGTATAGTCCGGTTAATCAGGTCTGTCACATTGCAATATCATAACATTGTATTTTCATTGTTTTAAGCATTTCAATTGGAGTAAAAGGCAGCGAAACCTAATACCTTATTCACTTAGCTACATACAAATACACGTAATGTCTATTAAAATAATACATTAAAAAGAGAAATTGTACTGTTATGTAAACAAGTGACCGTCCTGATTAATCGATTTATACAAAATCGATATTTTGAGAAAACAAGAAAAAAAACTGTCTGGAAACTAGTCTTTACTTATATGGAAAACAAGCTTTTCAAACTTCGGTTTGGTCAACATGACAAGTTCCGATTACCATGAAAATAGGCTAACAAGAAGCGCCTTGTCCTTACGACCTTCTCATTCTAAGCCAGCAAAATATGCCTGAGTCTTCAATGGTTTTCGTGCGGCTAAGGCAATCGAAAATGTTGCATATTTAGCGAGTACATGAGCGCCTATGACAATGATTCACAATTTTTCATACGCTATTATGTTCTTGCCACGGTGGTTAATTACATGTACTTGTTCAGATAATGCACGGACTTTTCACTGGGATAGGAATTTGGGGGGAACATATTAGATAATTATCTAAGTTCTTACGACAAACTTGTCATGAAAACTCTTGTCAAGCACTTTGACGGACTAAATACGTATCAGACTTTTTCATTCAACAATCACATTTAAAAGCAATTAAGTGTTTTCGCTTACTATGATAAGTCGCTAATTGGTATATGAACTGAATTGACCTTGTCTAAGGTCAAGTGAGGTCACGTGATACCGGGGCATGATGGGTAATAACAATGGTGTCAACGAATTCTCAAACAGATGTCAAACGATATTTTGGAATATTTGAAAGTCCAGGTTAGGCCAAAATAAATAAATTCCTAGATTCAGTCACATTCCAGCTCCCTGTTTTTCATGTTCTAAGTAATCTAGAACCCATAATTTTTTTAAACAATCGGCGATAGGCTATAAAAGATGAACTACTGATGATGATAAACTTGTAATTTATAAAACCACTTTTGCTAGTGTTTTAAGAGTCAGTGTGCACAGTTTTAGTCAATATGCTCAATATTTGACATGAATGATATGTACATGTATATATATATATTAAAAAATAAAACAAAATCCAGGTTGGAAACAGAAACTGAATAGTTATACGAATTTATTTTAAAGGTATTTGTTTTTCCTACACCGTGCCTTGCATTGATCTAATTTGTGACAGTAGATGTCGGTTTTTGAAACACTAACACCGTGAGCTCATTGTTAACAGTTGGTGTTGAAGGAATTGACGTAAGGTGGCCAAATCATCGAAACTCATAAAGGCGAAGTATAAATGAGTTTGGATGAAAATTCACGAAATTGCATGTTTTAGTGATCTGCCGTCTTGTTCTTGACGCAACGTGTGACACACATTTTTGCGTCTCTTTTAATTCAAAACGCTTAACCAAATACAATAATTTACTCTTAAACACACACTACTATAACACTGACTCTGTTCTTTCCATTGATATACGGGACTTGATGTTAGTACAAAAAAAAGTAAATTAGCCATACTTATGCCAGGCATTTCGCTCGAAGACACCAGTTTCGTGCGTAACGTCCGCAATAAAAAATATTAATTGAATGACCCTCGTATCAAGTAAATAAGTTAATATACTAGTCGCGTATTATGACAGGCATTGGCGATGGCCGAATAAACTAATCTTGTCTCATGTATTTTGAAAATATTACATCATTGAAGTACAATCGCATGGCATACAATTGACTATTTGCAGGCGCAAGATAATTCGGAATTAAGATCGTGGTCTGCGACTAAAACCGATGATTTTGCTGTTAAGATGTAAACATCGTGTGAGTGCGACCCAACGCTTTGGCATAACCGAATTCGTGAACTGGTACAGCATAGCTCCGTTGCTTAGTGGTCAAACTATAAGTGTAGTTTCAATGTATTGGTTTCCATAGTTTCGGGAAATGACACACACAGTACGGCACGTTTTTACATCGACTACACAAACGATAAGCAAATTACATTGCTTTAAAAAGAATGTTCTAGGGAGGGTGCATTGTGCGTAATTATATTTAATGCTTGTATATTAAGTGTTTTCATTGCAAGTGCATACTTGAGCGTATCTGTTATAAAACTCGCAAGATTTCACGAATCTCCTTAAGACACATAACAGCTTCGGTTGTTCAATTAACAGGAGGAATCACAACATCTGATCAAGATAACGCCCTCAGAAAACAGTTCCACCATTATCCGAGTATTTGAAATTCATCCACGTTTTCTAAACGATTCCATATAACCAATAAAATGTAATCTGGAAGGATTTAGAAACAATTTTCGCTGACAATTGACGGGATAAACTGCTAAAGAACCAATAAAGAGTTGACAAGATAAGACAACATGAAGAGCCGCGTATTAATTCCTGACTTAACGGACTATTTACAGAAAAACCGGAAGTGCGTTCATCTCATTTGCATAAATTGATGTGATTTGGTTCCACGTCTGTGTTTTTGTATTGATCGTAGGCGTATTTATTTTGAACTTTTGGTTGACAAAGGAGTGTTTTTTTCTGTATATGATGTTGTCGTAAATTCTTTACTTTGGGAATTGTTATGAAATCGTACGATACTCCTGCCTTAATAATAAAAGAAACACATACAGTCTGAACATGTACAAAAGATGGAACATTATAATTATGTCCTAACTCAAATTCTAATAAATTACTGTAAAAGGCCAGTGCGTATTTATAAATAAAAAAAAATAAATATTAAGTTAAAATTTGTGCGGCACCTTTATTTCACAATTTATTTGGAAGAATAATCCATGTTTTCCTATCAATTGATGCAGCTTTTCACAAAATAATCAAGAACTACATGTATGTAAAAATCATGATATTAATTTGCTTGTCTAGCTGATGTACTTGCAAGTTTTATATTTAAGAAAAACGTTTTCTGCTAACGAATACCACCCCAGTACCATTAGTTACGAGTTCATTATATCGCTGCAAGGACTAACAAATACATTTTACTTATCAAACATAACATGAAGTAAATTAATTTATAATAACATCTTCATTCTTTTTGAAATGGTTCCTGTAAAATCGTGACTATAAGCTGAATGTATAAGAATAGCAAATTTATTGAAAATGGGTTAAAAACGGGTATTGTATTTAATTATGGATGCATGTGAGTGAATTATATTTGAGTTTGTTTCGTTAGACGAGCTGGCTTTGTAGGGGATTAAAAACGTACATAATCATACATTATAAGTACATGTATTCTGAAAAAAAGTCTTCCTTATATACGTCACAGCCTTCTTCATAGCCTTGTGGTTAAGCGTCTTGGGTTTGATCCCAGGCCGCGTCATACCAAAGACGAAATTAAACTGGTACCAGAAATTCCCTTGCTAGATGCTCAGCATAATAAGGGAAACTGGTTTCTCTTCTCTCATACCCTCGTGACAATGGATAACATCAGGAATGGGGCGTCGAGAGTGATTAATATAAGTTGAAAAAAAACTTGTTTCACAATCGACCTAAAATAAATTAGTATAAACTTCATACAAATTTCAATCAAATAAGATCGAATTATCCCCTTATTCTATAGATGGTATGATTCATATGTTTTTTTTCAATTTTCAAAACAAGTGCGTGGGAATAAGCGCGTCGGCGTTGAACACAAAATCTGAGTGTAAATCAGCCCTGGTCACGAAAGCCCTCACATTCCACGTGTTAGTAGTTCGGAAGATTAACCAGCAATTTTCTTATTCATATCCATGCCATGCATGAGATGCAGTAATTAAAAGGCTTACTCATTCACTTATAAATTTAGCCATTAAATATCTTTTATTTTTCTTCATGACACTTTCAATGACAAAACCTACATTCACACATAATCTGTAAACACTTTTCTCTTCCAATTCTGATAAACAAAAGCGATTAATGTTTTGACAATGGACAATTTAGTTCGAAATCAATTTCATTTTTCCCTCATTATATGTCAATTAGAAACGTTATTGTCTAAGTAAACTTTGTAACAAAAAAGTCACAGGTGACAACGATTCGGCGAGAATCACGCGATGTCAAAAAACTGGACAATCGCGAGTATCTATCGGCAGATCTTTGATAAGTATCGGAATGGTTAATCGCCCCCGATATTAGCATTGTTTTATGATGAGACGATTGTGACTAACTAATATGTTATTGATTTAAATTAAAACATGCGCAGTTCATGTTTAGGAACAATGCAATCGAAACGCAGAGGAATAAACGTTTCAGAAGGTGTCACACTGGTAAATGTTTGGACTAGGACACGGAAGCATTTCCTCAGTTGTGACATCAGAAGCGCCGAAAGAGTTTATATCAAACAAGTTCTATGCTCTTCCATAAGAAACATCTCCATATTTGGCAATATGTGTCCGCTGCAAATTTCATAACGACAAGAACGGAGGCTAAGAACCCGCCTTATTAATCAGGAATCAACCCCGATTCATCGACCAACAGTCGAGCGCTCTACAAACTGTGCCAGCCTGTGGGCGACCAGACCCTATTTCAAACCTAGCATACAAATGTACATGTATGCATCTTTAACAATTTTCGTATGCATCTTTAAGAATATTCGTATGCACCTTTAAAAATACATGTAGTATACATCTTTAACAATGGTATACATCTTTAACCATAGTATGCACCTTTAAAAATAGTATACATCTTTAACAATAGTATACACCTTTAACAATAGTATACACCTTTAACAACAGTATACACCTTTAACCATAGTATGCAGCTTTAAAAATAGTATGCACCTTTAAAAGTAGTATACATCTTTAAAAATGGTATACATCTTTAACAATAGTATACACCTTTAACAACAGTATACACCTTTAACGATAGTATGTACATTTAACAATAGTTTGCACCTTTAACAATAGTATGCACCTTTAACAATAGTATGTACATTTAACAATAGTATACACCTTTAACAATAGTATGCATCTTTTACTATAGTATACACCTTTAACCATAGTACGCACCTTTAACAATAGTATGCACCTTTAACAATAGTATGTACATTTAACAATAGTTTGCACCTTTAACCATAGTACGCACCTTTAACAATAGTATGCACATTTAACAATAGTATGCTCCTTTAACAATAGTATACACCTTTAACAATATTATGCATCTTTTACTATAGTATACACCATTAACAATTATAGTAAACTACGAAATACATTTCTACAGCTGTGATTCACAAACATAAGCGCGTCACCAGCACAGCTACCATTACACCATCCCAAATGTTGCATGTATCCAGTTGCTAGAAGAATCGTGATGAACAAAAGTTGTCTTCGCTCATTAGCACATTGCTCGCTCACAGTTGCCCTTTTTGCCCAAATCTGATAAATCGCATCCTGATCAGTCGCTCAATCGGTTTAGATTTAAATCGTTTCATTTTATCAAGTTTCCTTCCAGCAGCATGTAACAGCTTTTGCATGCAATACTGACATTAATACTTCAAGAATTAAATGAAGCGAACACGTTAGAGGAGTTCCGCGTGACACCAAATCATAATCACGTGAACATCGCATTATCAAGATGGCGCCGACAGCATTCGGTTTGTGATGCGCTATTTTGAACGCGCGTTCACCCATGCAATTTGTGTGGTACTGGTGGTATTTTGTTTTAAAAATTGACGAAATTCCAATCTTCTTTAGTTCTCTACCGATCGCGTGGGGCCAGTGTCTTCGCACTGTGAAAACTAATGCGTTGATCGAAGCGAAAATTTCATGAAATGGTGCTGAGTTCATGTGTCCACTTCCTAATTAGGGGCATGACTCCCATTAGCATTGTCTGACGAAAGGGGAACACACACAAATACACCACAGCTACTTTATGCTACATGATGCGTATGTATCGTTCGGGGACCCTCATATAACAAACGGTTCCTTACGCAGTTTAGAGACTATATTTCATTTTGCATACTGTATAAAACATTGCAAAGAGTCATTTTACAGCACAGAATTATACTTTTATTACAATAAATAGCACTGTGACAAAGCAGGAGCACGAAAAAGCATGTCTTTTTGTTACAAATGTTAAAGGGACTGCCTCACATATTGTCGAATTGCAAAAATAAAATAAAATTGTCAAATATACGCGTAATTTTGGTATAGTTGCCTGTACATGTATATGCTATAAACAAGCACACTGACATATAAAATAACTTGAGAATCTTCGACATTTTGTGGTTATTTAGTAATTTTACATCAAAAATTCTATAGGGTATTAATACCCTATATAATTAATACTACTGTTACTTAAATTGCCTGAATTTTGTTCGCATTTGATGCAAACGAATCGAAAAACGAACCAAATACCTCACTGATGTTTACACTGTAGTTTGTTGATGTTACAGTTGGATCACATGTGAATTACATAATTCACAAAGCATGTTGGAAGTGCTTTTTTCACGAAAAAAAAAACTCAGTGGGCAATATCGAGAGTGGTTAAAATTGCTTATTTGCACCAAATCTTTCATAAAGCGACCGTCAGTGGCTTTCTATTACATCAATACTTGGTTAGGGTGGAAAATCACAATACACAAAAGTTTTAGCCCAATCTGTGAGGCAGCACCTTTAAAGGTTTCTGATGCAATTGGTCGAATGATTGCAGTGTTTTAGTTATTAAGTTATTATAAGTAATCCATTCTTGTATATATTTTAAAACACACAAGGACTTTCTTTACGAAGCATGTTAATCGTATTTTTGAATTCCTATTTTTTTACGTACGCATCATTGCCAATAAAGAACATTGACGTATCAACACTTTATTATTCAAACATATCTTCACACTATTGTACTGAAGTTCGAAAAAATAAAACTAATATAGAACTAAACAAGCTTTCTGAAAACCACGTGACTTGCAGCAATTGGAAAACGTTAAGATCGCAGGCGCCAGACTCATCCACGCGCGATTAGGATTCTCGACTGACTTCAATAACTTGTCCCAACCAGAAGCTGTGGCGGCTAATAACTCGTCCCTCGAGTATCAGAAAAGTGTCATCTATGTATTGACTTTGAAATTGTCACCATATGCTGGTGTTTGATTATAATTCATTACAAATTGAGTTATCATTGAGCGTTCTAAATCAAGATAGTTTTACGACATCTGTAAACACGACATTAGATGTCGTAATCTGGTCGAGACTTCAAATTTCCTGTTATAAGACCGCAATTAATTGTTCAAATATTTTTAAGAAGGAGACATAATTAATCGGTGACAATTGCGTGTTACAATTCCACTAAATCACAGCGTCCTGTTTCTATGGCAACAAAATCCTTCTTGCTTACTTGTATTAAAATATAAAGACAATGAATACAGATTATGTGACGAAAATCGAATTTTAATTAGTTTCGTGCTGTACGCTGGGTAGGCCTATTGACCTTGTGTTAAAGTAGTGACTATATTGTTAGTCTTGAGTGTAAACTAGTCTGTCAAGCACTCTGTCTCGTGCTGTAAGCTAAAGTTTGCATTCACTTAACAAAGCTTATCAAAATAAACAAAAACATATCATTTACTAATGCCATGTGTCTGGCTCCTAAAGTGTATTCGGATAGCCTTTGTTGATACAGTGTAGATATATAGTGAAGCCCATATTCCGTAGACTCGTGTGCGTGTTCCGCAAGTGCGTTTCTCATCTGTGTTGCGTAAGCGCAAATACCGATCAAGCGATTGACGTCTATTGTCCCTATCACGATTTGAGTTCATAAACGTTCTGCTCTGCTCTGCTCTGCTCTGCTCTGCTCTGCTCTGCTCTGCTCTGCTCTGCTCTGCTCTGCTCTGCTCTGCTCTGCTCTGCTCTGCTCTGCTCTGCTCTGCTCCATGTTTGCGTACCCGTGCAATATAAGCTATGCGTATACGGAGGACGAAAGCGGATCACGCATCTGGAACATGAATAGGACTCATGGAACACTGGCTTAACACCTGTTGATTAACTAATTCCAGGGGTGGCAACTGTCACAATGTAAAGGCGTATGTTCATGTTGTGGAAGTCTGCGTTGGGGGAATTATGCTTGATAATATGCTTTAGAAACTAAAGGTCCCGAGTACAATCCCGTCTGTGCTAATGGTTCATTTCTATGAACAATAATAATCGCAATGTTCGAATGTATCCAATTGTCTAAAGGGGAACCTTCAGAAAATCCAAAGCCAATGTGCTGTTACTGCCTTCAGCGCCGAGTGTAACAGCGGACTTGCAACTGAATGATCGGAGGGTAAATGTATAGTCGGCTGACAGGGTAATGTCAAGTTTGAACTTAGTCCCGAAATTGGTACTTTTAAAACAAATTTAGTTTAACAAAAGCTATTGATGCTTATTATTTAACCAACCATCATACACAACATTAAATTTCACATAACTGAATAAGAATAAATTTATGACATCAACAAGAAACAATACTACTATACACAGTATCATTCAGTAATTATGATTCCCGCATATAGAGCGTCCGCTTCGATAGCCTAGTGGTAAAGCGTCCGCTTTGATAGCCTTGTGGTAGAGCGTCCGCTTCGATAGCCTAGTGGTAGAGTGTCCGCTTCGATAGCCTTGTGGTAGAGTGTCCGCTTCGATAGCCTAGTGGTAGAGTGTCCGCTTCGATAGCCTTGTGGTAGAGTGTCCGCTTCGATAGCCTAGTGGTAGAGTGTCCGCTTCGATAGCCTAGTGATAGAATGTCCGCTTCGATAGCCTAGTGGCAGAGTGTCCGCTTCGATAGCCTAGTGGTAGAGTGTCCGCTTCGATAGCCTAGTGGTAGAGTGTCCACTTCGATAGCCTAGTGGTAAAGCGTCCGCTTCGATAACCTAGTGGTAAAGCGTCCGCTTCGATAGCCTTGAGGTAGAGTGTCCGCTTCGAAAGCCTAGTGGTAGAGTGTCCGCTTCGATAGCCTAGTGGTAGAGTGTCCGCTTCGATAGCCTAGTGGTAAAGCGTCCGCTTCGATGGCCTTGTGGTAAAGCGTCCGCTTCGATAGCCTAGTGGTAGAGTGTCCGCTTCGATAGCCTAGTGGTAGAGTGTCCGCTTCGATAGCCTAGTGGTAGAGTATCCGCTTCGATAGCCTAGTGGTAGAGTGTCCGCTTCGATAGCCTAGTGGTAGAGTGTCCGCTTCGATAGCCTAGTGGTAGAGCGTCCGCTTCGATAGCCTAGTGGAAAAGCGTCCACTGCGATAGCCTAGTGGTAGAGCGTCCGCTTCGATAGCCTAGTGGTAGAGCGTCCGCTTCGATAGCCTAGTGGTAGAGCGTCCGCTTCGATAGTCTAGTGGTAGAGTGTCCGCTTCGATAGCCTAGTGGTAGAGCGTCCGCTTTGATAGCCTAGTGGTAGAGTGTCCGCTTCGATAGCCTAGTGGTAGAGCGTCCGCTTCGATAGCCTAGTGGTAGAGCGTCGGCTTCGATAGCCTAGTGGAAAAGCGTCCACTTCGAGTGCGGAAGGTTCCGGGTTCGATCCCAGAGATACCAAAGACGAAATAAAAATGGTAACAGAAAATTCCCTTGCTAAATAAATTAGTATAAACTAATTATAATTCCCGTTACATGTATTATACTATACAGATGCTAAGTGTATAACTTATTGTTTTAGACCAGAACTCGAGACCATATTTCTATGTTTGCCAGACTTCCACAGAAGTTGACCCTGTCACAATAAACAAGATAGGAGTTGTTGATAGAAATCAACAAGTCTTGGATTCAATAAAATATACATTATACCTGTAACTGGTGTTTAGTATAAACAACAATAAACTATTATTCAAACCCCATCAACGTTTAAGACATTTGTGAGAAAAGCATTTGTCTGTGGTTGTTTTTGCTTGTGGATAGAAACTTCTAGTAAAATTTATTAATAATTATGCAATAAACGTGTGAAATTTAGATAGGATACAACACATAAATTATGTAAAAAACCTGTTCCCTATTTACAAAAGTCATGTTCTGTTTCACTCGCTGCAATAAGCTGATGTTTTTTATGAACAGATGAGAAGATGATACGATGTGGAATTTAATCGGAAACCACAAAGACCTCCCCGTACGAGAAATTCAGTTTAAACATAACTTAAAACCACCTCAGTAATTGCACCATCTCTAAATTAAGACCCACTACGGTGGAGTCTTTTATTCAACCTTAATATTAAAAACCAAGTGCTTAATAAAAAAAACAACAGTTTTCAACAGCTTCAATTGGTTTCTCACCTACATGGTACAGCTGTCATTTTGTACAAGCGAACAGTCAACTTACACAAATGACATTCCAACGGTCTACTCGAGAGTTAAACTATACACGTACATGCCAACCGTCAACTAACAAACGGAAGTGAAATTCATAGCTCAACTGCTTATTCGAGTTTCCACTATACAAGCGAACAGTCTCGAAACAGTAACTGGCAATAGACAGTCAAATTCACAACTCAGCTGCTTATCGAGTTTCCACTATACAAGTAAACAGTCAACAGTTACTGGCAATAAACAGTCAAATTCACAACTCAGCTGCTTATCGAGTTTCCACTATACAAGTAAACAGTCAACAGTTACTGGCAATAGACAGTCAAATTCACAACTCAGCTGCTTATTCGAGTTTCCACTATACAAGCGAACAGTCTCGAAACAGTTACTGGCAATAGACAGTCAAATTCACAGCTCAGCTGCTTATTCGAGTGTCCACTATACAAGCCAACAGTCTCGAAACAGTTACTGGCAATAGACAGTCAAATTCACAACTCAGCTGCTTATTCGAGTGTCCACTATACAAGCCAACAGTCTCGAAACAGTTACTGGCAATAGACAGTCAAATTCACAACTCAGCTGCCTATTCTAGTTTCCACTATACAAGCGAACAGTCAACAGTTACTGGCAATAGACAGTCAAATTGACGACTCATCAGCGTATTCGAGTTTCCACTATACAAGCGAACAGTCAACAGTTACTGGCAATAGACAGTCGAATTCACAACTCGGCTGCTTATCGAGTTTCCACTATACAAGCGAACAGTCAACAGTTACTGGCAATAGACAGTCAAATTCACAACTCAGCTGCTTATCGAGTTACAACTATACAAGCGAATCGTCAACTGGAAAATAAAAGACAAATTTAGTAGTATTCATTTACCAGCGAACAGACAAAATGGAAAATATCTTCATCGAATTACATGTATCACTAAACAAACGAGCCACTCTGTTTCCCTGACTTGGCAAAAAGATAATAAATCGAAAAAGAAAAAGCAGCAATCAACAGAAACGTCAGAAGGCGAAAGACACAAAAAGGAGCAAACAAAAAATTCAACTGTTTCTTTTGCAGTTGTTGTTGTTATAACTAGTATCGTTCACACGTCCATATTAGCAGAGCAGCCGACAAGCATATTGACAGGTTAAGTGGACATAGGATGTACCAATTTACGTCTGTCAAAGTATACGTAATTAGACAAGAAACCGACACACTCATCTGCCTAATGAATGGGAAGAACAACCGTGTAGTAATAATTGACAGCAGACGGCATCGAAAGTGGACGCTCTTCTCCAGCGGAGGAGCAAATTGTCACCGGAAGCTTGACACTCTTCTACAATTAAAGATACATTTTGACAATCGGAAGCAGTTAATGGCTGTCCGTTCTAGGTTATCAAATAGTTAAGTAGACTCAGAGACTTTTTGTTTCGAGTGCGACTACCGGCGACATCTCATGTAACACGTCGTCTGCTTCGAGGTTTTCTAGATTCTACTTCAAATTTTTCTTTGTAACTGTAACTATTCGTCACGTAAATATACGCTGTCGTGGTAAGCAAGATATATCTGGATGTCCACCGTTTCTATATACGAAACAAAACGAGATGGGAAAATGAGAAGCACTTCATAAATCATTATTGTTGAAGCACTCTGCCAAACAAACTAGAGCATGACTTGACTTATATTTTACCGACCTAGTTTGTACATTCAAAAATTCAAGTTCAACCAACTTGCCATTTGTCTGGGAATGATATTGAGTACAATGTTCCAAACGGTTGTTCGCACACATTGTTTTTCGTCAGTTTGAACACCGTTTTTTAATAGTATAGTAATTTATTACTCATTTGAGTACCAGAGGTTTCGGGTTCGATCCCAGACCTTGTTATACCAAAGTCATTAAAATGACACTGGTATATCTCACTTTCTTGACGCTCAGCATTTTAGTTCCAGATAAGACTTAGTGCTGGTTCGCTCTGTGTCAGAAATATGTGAATGGGTAGTCTCAATATGACGAACGTTGACCAGTGGGACAATATGCAGACAATGGGTGTCGGTGTATAAAAAGGGTAATACACTAAATATTAACTTGACGACACATCTAAAACAAAGTTACATGTGAAAGTGGCCGATAACAGAAAATGTATTTTCTTTGGTGCTATAAAGGCATATGCTGCAGTTTCTTCTATGAGAGAAGGGGGAAACAGTATAGACCATCTTGTTTGTTAAGGATTTATCTAAGCCCTTTATATCTTTCTAATTTACATACTCAATGGCATACGGAGACGTTGTTATCATAAGTTGTTGCACTAACCCACTGTTATACAAATTATAATGACTCAGATCACCGATCCATTACCCAAAGTCTTCGTTAATAAACTGATTGACAAAGACGATTTTCAAAGGAGACATAATTAAGATTGTCGTTAATTTCCGAGCAAGGGAAACAGACAGACGGCTGTTTCAAGCTAAGTTCCAATCCACACAGTTGTCCTACCTTAAGAATGTACATTTGTATCAACTAATTCATTAAATATCTCAATTTCATTACAAAACACATATTCGCCAAAATTATTAAAATAAATATGATTGCAAAATGAAACTTAAAGATTACTTAACGTTTTGATAGAATTTCTACTTAAGGCTTATTAGCAATATTTCTGGATTTCGTATTTTCACTCAAAATCTTCCTCTAGCAAGGTTCATCCAATAATACTGTCTAAAAACAAATCGTCCATCAAAGATCGCGCCATTATTGCACACGTGACCTAGACGACATGTTAATTGCATCAAACCACGTCTCATGTCGTCAACGCTGTCTTTCTGTTCTAATCACTTCTGTCAGTTTAACCTGTTAATATCAAAAGGATGACATTTGAATCCTTGACAAAATGAACTATGCTCTGATCCTAGGAAAATCCAACGGAAACCAATTACCCTAACGCGAGAGGTTCCGAATGATATTGGTGTCTAATTTAGAATGTCGATGCCAATATTCTACTGTCAATAAGTCAGCCAGAATGCAGTCATATCATTACATTGGCATTTCTGTAGATTAAAGCCCAGTTAGCAGATAGCAGGCTGAGACTATAACACAAAATTTGCCCTAAAGCCCAGTTAGCAGATAGCAGGGTTAGACAATAACACAAACTTTGCCCTATTCTGGTGTCCATGGAGTTACCGGTGTCCTACATTTTTCACGGTTTCACAGGGTGCTGGACAAAACGGCACAGCTACTGAAAAAGATCGTTTATTTCCTGGAAAGCAAATAATGGTCCGCTTAGCGTGGCGTATATTTCAAAGACTTCGATGGAGAAATTAAATACGTATGGCTTGTTTTGTCCTTTAGCCTAAAGTCACGTGGTATTGCTACACTGTATGAAGAATCGGTTATGTGTCCCGACATAGTTTGGAAATTGTATCAGTGACGAAAATTGAACTTAGATAAATTAATAAGCTTTTTACTATAGGATTACGCTTTTGTCATTTTCCAATAGTGTGTGACTTAGTGATTAGTTTTTGAGTTAGACTGAGACTGTCATAAGTAGGCCTACTGGGTCATCCGTTTTCCCACTAACTCACCCTGATTGACCAACAACATTTGACAGTTGTGTGATACAAGGAAACACAGAAGCATTACGCTAGCTTTTTCCACATTGACTCCTTGGTTCTTTAATGGGATTTTTAACACAACTGATACTCGCAAGACTATTTCGGTTAACAACATATACATCTCTAGATGTTGTGTTTCAATGATTGGACTAAAAAGCGTAACCTGAACCAAATCAATACTTTTATATGTTTATTTTAATTGGGCCATTCAAGGCTATATGGTTTATTTATTTAGGTCTGTCACTAGTATACAAACATTGAATATCAAAACATTATATTTGTATTGTTTTAAATATTTAATTTGGAGAAAAAGGCAATGAAAACCAATTGCACCTTATTCACTAAGCTACATGTGGTAATACTACACGACGTTATATCTGTAAAATAAAGCATTACTATGAGCAATTGCAATGTTTAGGTTCACAATGTTATGTAAACAAGTGACTGACCTAAATAATCGATTAATACGTGTGGATATCAACACGTGATATCACTGACCGCAATGACTACTGACCGCAGGATGGTACTCTGGTTTGCGCTCAGTACTTACCGGTATGCTGATGGTGCCTTGTCAAGTAAAAGAACGCATATGGAAGTAAGTAACATAAAATTGTCACTTAACAGCATGCATGTCCTGACGGATATTCCCTTATATACCTGGTAAACCTTTTGGTTCTGTAGCGTGTAATTTAACGGCATTTTTTCATATTGTAATTTGTTGGTTTTTCATAAGGATTTCCTTGAAACACGGTTTGTACAACAGTGTTTAAGAGTTGTCGTTCGTTGCGCTCATCATAATTATTATTACAATGCATTTGGTTTTAATGTACTGTAGTTAAGGTTGACATGTTGCGGCCATCTTGGATTTTGGCCGCCATTCTGATTTTAGGTTCCATCTCATTGAAAAATTGAACGCGGGTAAGGTACCAAACATTCCAATTGGTTTTGTTTGTAGACTAATCTGAAAAATTCGTCCACCTTTGAGCTTCAAACACTAATTATACCCTTGAAGGTTAAAATGAAATGGTGGTAGGATTTTACGCCCCCAAAGCGTGTACTGATGCACCTTGGTTGTGTCATTGATGTGGTACCAAGCAAGCAAAACACGTCATCAATCGTTCCAAAATGGACAATTACGCAGCTAATTCAGATTTAATGCACATTACAGTCAAACGTTTGTTGCAGCGTGGTGTCGTGACTTCATCGTAATCATTGATATAATGGCGCCGTAGGTCATGAATCATTCTATACGATGTGTATAATGATCCACAAACGTCAGAATGAAATAATACTCACCTACAAACAAACGACCAAAGGTACCAGATAGCTTAGTGGGACAATTAAAGACAGTAGTTGGCTGGTACAAATGTTCATTAACCAACCATCGGCCATTACAGGATCCCCTTACACTTCCGGTTGCCATGATAACGCTCCCAACAGCCGTAGCTAATAACTCATAAACCTATTGTCAGTTTAAACTATTTTTAAATACGCTAACTGTAAACCAAAACGTCCGCCATGTTCCTGTCATCGAAATTACCCATAATGCTACTAAATTTAGCCGCTTCCATTTCCTATAAATTTCGCGTAACCGAACAACTTGACTTGTGTCTGATTCATACGCGGAAACACACTTCCGGCGGTGAGCATTGTGTGGCTTCATCCGAGATAAAATCTAGTCCAATTAAATAATTTTGCTATCACTTTAGGATAATTTTGTCTATTATTTTGTTTTCATTATCTTATTGATAAATCATTATCGTTATTTAATAAACTTCTGGGACATTGCGCGAATCCGATACTGTTAGGGGTATTAACTGCGTAATTAAGATTAAATGTCACAGAAAGACGTCGTTCAGTTGAATTGTATTGTCAAGTGATTAAATATTGCCGCTCTGTACTCGAAGATTTATTGACAATTTAGGAAACTGATAATACGAAAAAAGCGACTGATGGTTGCATTTTTCAGCGTCATACGGTAGCGGGGATATTTTGAATTTCCGGTTTTTCCTCTCACTGAAGAACAGGCCGTTAGATTAATTTCTTTCAAATTGGTCGTGTAGCGTTTGTGTAGCGTTTTTTTCCTCGGCTTATATTGACAAAAAGTTCAATAAAATATGGGATGTTTTCAACCTTAAAGAAGTTGATCGTTCGTCTCTTATCTGTTTTACGCCTGAAATATGTGTTTTTGTGACTTATGACAACTTTATGTAACATTTGATGTATTTCTTTACGACATATGTCATGCTTGCGTCTCAATTAAGACATGTTCTGCTACAGTGTGAAACCGTATTCTATGATGATTTGTCTCTGACACTATTCCCTTACCATTCTATAGGTGAACAGGTGGTACAGTGGTGAGAGCAACTGACTCCTGATCCAAAGGTGTTGGGCTCGATCCATCCACCAGCCGGATTAAAACAGAAATGCTTTTCAGTGTTTCCCACCTAACATAACTAAAATTACTTACAGTCTTTCAGACCAGACTTTAAAACCGAAGTCCCGTGTATGATGCTTTACTCCAGGCACGTCAAAGAACCAAGGCTACTTCTAGAACCGGGGCATCTTCTGTATCATGCACTCTTCAACAAGAACTGAAGTGACTAACCTCTTCTAGGGGCCTCGCTCATATAGATTTTCGATGGCGATGATAATTTATATAAAAGCATATAAATCATTACCATTCAATGATTTACGTCAAGCTTGTCCCGTCAGCTCAGCGCATAGAAACTCGCTTGTCGTCACCAGAGCAACCCAGGTTTGAATACAGGGTCTAACATGACAATGTTATGTTTTTATTATGTGACATTCGGGTAAAAGTTGGTATGTATTGTCGATTGCTTGTGGAAAAGTAAGTAAATACTGGTTAACCACAGTGTACATGTACTTAATTCCAGTGAAACGTATTGTTGTTCTTGTTGTTGGCGGCTAAAAGGCCCCAAATATCTGCCGCTAGTACGGTCTTCGCAAGTAAGGTTTCTCATTATTTGTATATATTATACTATATGTGTCTTGTGAAAATGAAAACGACAGAAACGGAAAACTAAGTTATCTTAGGCGTATTGCTTAGAGGAGTTTGCATTAATAGGAGAGATCACCGTTTTCTTATGCAAAATGCACACCGACAATCTATAGGATGAATGAACAATAAAAACCTAACATTCACCAATAGCTAGCTGGTGGTACTAATCCCTTTGTATACTAACATGATCTCTGCTATAGTGTGCATGTATTAAACTTTCATAATATTTTATTGAACGTCTAAATTAATAATATTATTCACATATATATATAGATCTACAATGCATGTATACTAATACTGTCAGAAAACACATGCACATAATACCACATACAATGTTTATGAGCTGGAGTTATTCACAGCAGTTTGTTCAATATTCACCAGTCCATTGGTATAAATTGATGTCGCTTTCAACGCTTTCACGCATTTTCTATTCAAAGGGAAACAACTCGTACAACGACTCTCATTTCTTGATATTGTGTTGTGAAATTAATGTTATAGAGGCGTATGAAAACAACGTATAGATTTTGATCTGTACATACGGTGATGATGTTATTAAAAATGTTCGGATAATTTGAGGTGATCCTGACCTTCATACATGCATATAAAAACATTATTACAAGATTCTTGTATATATACATTTTCGTTTGATTTGTTTTTGTATTACACATTGAGAGTCTTCTTGACATTATACTTGCTTATGAAAACATACAACCGGGGTTATAAATATAGACGATATGTCAGCTGTTAAATTATGTTAATAAAAGGTCCAGGATCGCGTCAAATTATTCGTACTATATATTTTAAATATTATTGTAAGCGCCAGTAATCAACAATATTCCAGTCATATGGGGACTAACCAACCACGTTACCTTGAGAACCAACTGGAACTAGCTTAGTCTGGTTCCCGTTCCCAAATTTTGCGTTACATTTACTACGTAGATTGCAAATATCGGGAAACAGGCTTGGAACTACTAGTAAATAATTATGTTGAACGTCAAGCAAGGGAGATACAGTCATGTAGAACTATACCACTACTAGTTTTAACTCCTTTGGAAAATCACAGCCAGGGATCGAACCCGAACCGTCTCGCAGTCGAAGCAGACACTAGACTACTACGTGTATAGTTATCGTAGGTACACCACTGCAGAGTACTGTTTTATCAAAGCACTTACGATAATCTTAAAATTATGCTCAACTTTATGCATAATTATATATCTTGCATAATTCTTTAACAGTTTCAAATTTTGGGAAAGGAATCAGTAATAATAGTAATGAGTCGGATAATGAATTCCTAAAGAGTCCCTAATGTGAATTATTGAATTATTAAGAATTGAAATGTGTGCGTAACTTTACGATTTCCGTAAGTGAATTGATAAAACGGTACCTTGGTGAATATGAAATGACATGTGATAAATAACACTAACTAACTGAACATCCCACAGGTTTCATTTTAATTTGAAACACGTGTCAAATAACAATTATATATCATTTCCAAAATATATCTCTAAAGATAGGGATGATAGAGACAGCAAGCAGGGTAATAAATAAAGTTTAATGTTACATTCGTACACTTCAGCAGTAATAAATTTCCGATCATAAGTTCGATGATTTGTATACACAATGTTCCTATTACAAGTAACACGTGTCCAATCTTAAATCATCACGGAGACTAAAATGAGAAAAATCCATCGTTCATTTCACACGACCATCATTCGTTCGGATCGTTTCGTTCGTTCGTTCGTTCGTTCGTTCGTTCGTTCGTTCGTTCGTTCGGTTCGTTCGTTCGGTCGGTTCGTTCGTTCGTTCGTTCGTTCGTTCGTTCGTTCGTTCGTTCGTTCGTTCGTTCGTTCGTTCGTTCGTTCGTTCGTTCGTTCGTTCGTTCGTTCGTTCGTTCGTTCGTTCGTTCGTTCGTTCGTTCGTTCGTTCGTTCGTTCGTTCGTTCGTTCGTTCGTTCGTTCGTTCGTTTGGTGAGGATAGTCGTCATTCTGATTACACCGGCCTTTATGCATTATCCGGTACTAGTATATTTACCGGAGACAAACGGAAATGGCCGAGCTTTCACGATTGGATAGTGGTATGTGCGTGTTTATTCGTTACGTCACATTGGCCAAAGATCTCCAATTTTGGAGGAACTGAAAGTTGTGTGATTCAAGGAATCCGAGTGCACTACCCTAGCTCTTTCCTTACATACTCATTGGTTTAGTTCGTGAGAACCTATGATACGTGTTTCAGAAATGACTAAATGTCCTGGTCGACCCAGGGACCTGCCGGCCCGTCGTCAAAAGCGTTATCCAATCGACATACTATTTTTATTTGACACAGTAAGTCATTTTCTCGGGCTATACATGTGTAGATGACGTTTAATGTCTTATGAACTTAACGTTCCCTTAAGGTATGTGATCACTTTCATTAGCCGGGGTGAACCCTTGTTCTATGTCCGTACACCCACGCGTGATTCACCGACAGCGTCATTGTTTTCCTTAACTCAAACATTACCTGAAAAATCGTAAACATTTCACTAATGGTTGCACTCCAATACTTCCCTACAATCGGCCATATTTTACCAGTGGCTGCATTTCGAACCTCCCCCACACGACAACATACCGCTAGCATTGTTCAAGAACAATAGAAATTCAGGTATTGATTCTGTCATCGGGGTTAAGACAGTGCATAGTTTAAATATGTTTATATTATAATTTTTTAATGCTTCGTCAACAATTTACTGGAAAGTCACACATTTTCGCGAGAGGTCAATTTTCGCTATAATCGCAAAATGTATATTCATGAATTTAAACTACAACCGTGCAAAATGGTTCTTCTGATTTTTTAGATTACAAACAGGCTAACATTTAAAACTCTGGAACTACTCAAGAACAACAAATTCGCGATTATTTTACCTCGCGAAAAATTCTTATTGTATAGAAATGTAAAAAGAATGTAGAGTTCTCGTTAAGCACATGTGTATTCCATTCGTGCGTAATGCTTGTATGGGTAGAATTCGTACTTCCGTATTGGCATGGTTAGTTGAATCATCGTATTTAGAATGAACATTGCGCACTGTCAGTCATGTAACTGGGTATTTTGCCACGTACACGCCATGGATAGTTTAAATTTGCTTTAGCTTCAAAAGTACAGTCGATATTCTAACTAAGCACTTAGAAGTTGAAATCGGCAGCTGAATAGCACCGGGCTACACATCGCTACTCTACGTACAGCGGCCTATGTACCTGGGTACTGTAAACTTAAACTCAAATGTTAAATTATTTTGAATTCTTTAACTGCTACTTTAACTGGTAAAGGGATATGGAATATTAACAAAGTCACTTTAGTTTTTTTTGTGCATGATACATGAGATACGCCAATTCCAAAAGCATCCCTGGTTGTTTTGCGTGCCTGATGTAAACATCATACACGGGACCTCGTTAGGTGGAAAACACTGAAAAGGATTTCTGTTTTTGATACGGCTGGAAGAAGGATCGAACCGACAACCTTCGGATCAGTAGTAGCTCACACCACTGGACCTCTTGTCCACCCCTTGACAGAAGCAATTTTTGTTATGGAAGATATTGTAACAAACTATTCAGGTTTCTTTGACCATGCCTGGATAGTAAAGACTTAATAAAGACGTGCTGTATTGTTCTTGGGCGAAGCATGCCTGTTCCTTGCGAACAGGTGGAAACCACCATAATATTAATTTGGTTATCTGTATTGTCCGTCGGTTGCAGTATAATTATGGCTAACTCAAAAGTTGAAAAAACCAAAAAAAAAACCATTTACTAATCAATCGACCAATCGTGAGTAATTTAGAAGATTCTACCGAAAAGAAATGAGAAAACTGACCCTTTGATATGAATATTTTTGGTGCGTCATCAGGCAGTCAGCATCGGGTATGAACCCAAAGCTTAGGACCAGTGCTCGTGAATGCTGGCGACGCTTGTGCTGTGACCATACCTTGTGAATACAGACACTATCAGTGTCCTGATACGCACTCGTATTTAGGTAAACCTTACGGGCTTTTGTAAGCAAATGTTTTTGAAGTCTTCCTTTTTACAGTCGTTTTAAAATTTAATACAAAGGCTTCAAAAAGCCTCCAACTTGGCATAAACTGCACAAGCAAGCACTTAATCTGAATGTCTTAAATTCCTGTATATTTGTAAGATAAGAAAGACTTGAATTTGTTGTCAAAAGTTTTTATATTATAACAATATATTAAAGAAAAATAAAGCATATTGAAGAATGGGCGTGACTAATTAATAACTTGTGCATTGTCGAAAATGTCAACTCCGTAGTCTAGACAAACATTAATAGATTTCATCTTTTCATAATTGTCACCAAGACCCTTATAGTTTCGCTCGAGCCGAAAATTACTGTGATCCCTTGTCAATTTCGTGCTTATATGGAGACGTCACAGAGGGGACCAGACTTTGATGAGTGTATTAAAGGTCAGGCTACGTGCGTGAAAAGAGCTGTTAAGGTCATTCGGGATCGAAAATCAAAACATGGACACTTTCCAAAACAGATTTTATCGTGTTTGATAATAAATTTTAATGGAAATATCTTCTATAAAATAATTTAATAAACTGAAGTAAACTCGTGTATGAATTCGTGTACAAAGTCCGTGTCTTTAGATCGTATCAGCCATTTTTAAATTAGAATTGTTCTCAATCATTCAGACGCATCTTAAAAACAGTTAATTTCAACAGATGTTAATAAGCGTTTTGACAATAGGGAAGAGTTCAGAAGATGTCTCTATCACAAGACGCTTGGATCTGTTTATTGACCCATAATGGAGGTATAAAAGTCTTCTCTGATATTAAAATGATGAAGTGCCACCAGGAATGTTAACCATTTTAAATTTTATTTCCTCATTTGCATTATATTCGACCCAATGAATAATGGACAGCGTATAATGGACACAACTCTCATCTGACTGCCCGAAATTTGATTGTCCGAGATCTAGTAAAGATAACGTTAAAATGCATATTATATTTTGGCGACAAACAAAACATTTTTTCATAAAAGCTGTTTTTGTAGCTAATGGGTGATATTCAAAGATTCTTTAAAAATGCAGATACTAATAATACAGAGCTCACTACGAATTTAAAGTTTCTATTAAATTTTAAGTGCTAATAGTAATTAGGACAGTTAGAATCGTATTTTTACTTTGAGACAAACAATGAACTTAGTTCATTAAAAACTATTCGTGTGACTAATAAATGAATATTGATGATGTTATTCAACACTATACATTAGCTCGGAATACCTTGCCTGCCACTGTGTTACTTGACCGCTTAACTACGCTAAGGAACCAGATTATATTTCAAATATGAAGTTTCTATAATTGTATTCATTTTTAATTGCTTATACATGTACCACTTATATTTCACATTGGTTGTCAAGATAATTACCAATAATGCAATGGCTTAGAAGAATAAGGTCGTAAGTACAAAAATGCTTTTTTGAGAAAACAAGAAAAAATTGTCTGAAAACTACTATTTTACTTAAGGAAAAAAACAAGCCTTTTGCTACTTCAGTTTGGTTAGCTTGACTTTTTCTGATTTTTATGAAAATAGGTTCATGAGAAGTGTCTTGTGATGCAGATTTTAAATATGTATGGGTCTTATAAGGTTGTAAATAGCACGAACGACATTATTCTTCTAAGAAAGCGAAATATTCAAAATATTCAAGAACTGTTTCCGGAAAAGCATTGTCTGATTCTAGTGTTGTGATAGAATGAATGACCTATGAGAACTCGGTTGAATTATAACCATCGATATACTAGTACAATACAGGGGCGGATCCAGGATTTAGCGTTAGGGGGGGGGGGGGGGGGGGCGTGAAATGCAAAAAGAGCGATACATCAGAATCGCAAAGTTCGACATGAATAACGGGGCAGCAGAGAGTCTATCGAAGTGTCTGTGGTTAGTGGAAAATGTTAATTGCGCGCTGAACAAAAATGACTTTAAATATTATGTGATTTAGTGTGATACAACTAATGAATTGACTTTACTTTGGTGATTTTAGGGGGGCGTACGCCGGGTAACTTGGATCCGCCTATGCAATACAACCTCTGTAGAGCAATACCCTTTGGGAGCTGCAAATTTAGGCTGCTTTTAGAGGTCTTTGCTCTACATAGGTTGAACGTATAATGCAGATAGACTTAGTGAAAGTTTTCTAATGTATTGTTAAAAAGAGGATGTTGCTCTTCAGAGGGTCACTCTTGAGAGGTTGTACTATACATGTATAAAGGTTGATAAGCTGCCAGTAACAATACACGCTACAGTAAAACCTCAAAAATTAAAACCATCATGTGACTCCAAAAACAAGCTGCGCTTATAATGTTGAGTTGGTCGTCAAATTGAGGTTAATTTGAGAGCAAAATAGTGAATATTGACCCGAAAATGGCGCCAGCAATTCAGGTTGGAAACAGATGTGGATTGGACATTGAATACGAGGGGCGTTTTAAAGTTCCGGGAAAAGTTTCCTAGAATTTTATTTACGAATAAGACGGCTGATATCGCTTATAAATACTATACTGTATTGTTCAGATAATTGAATGTACTGTTCACTGAAACTCTGTAAATCGGCATTATACATTAAACAAGTTTTTTTCAAATAGATTTCTTGTTTGACGCTGTACGTTTGTGTAATCACAGGAACTTGCATAATTTATAAAAAAAAAATAGATCTAGTGAAAAAAATTTTTTTCATTTTTTTTATGAATTATGCAAGTTGCTGTGGTGTAATATGATTAAAACAGTATCCTCAAACCCGCTACGCTTCAAGTAAGGAAGATCAAGTACTTTAGTCAGATTGTACGTTTGTGTATAGCATCCTTGTCGAATGTATACCAGTAGGTCAAAGAGCATTATTATAAATTATGTATATCTAGACGACTTATGTATGCCTAAATAAATTATTAATTCGTCTACATATTGATCGGATATTTTTCGAACGTAAAACATTAAAAACTGTGAAATTCAGCTTACTAGTGACATCGCTTATTAAATAAGTCGAGTCGTACGAATTCAATAAAAGTACATGGCATAAATCAGGAAGACGCAATAAATGAGTAAATGTATATATGTGCTGATAAATGTATATAAATTCAATTATGAATCTGAGTGGCCGTCAATTGATCAATACATTTTACGTAAAAACTCATATTTTGAAAAAAAAATATAAAAATCGGCGCAACGTTCGATATAGTCCGAGTAATTTATAACAAACGAAAGGATAAAATAGATAAACCTTTTCGTGACAGAGAATAAGTTTTTTTTGTTCAAATACAGTCATCAAACCTCATGACACTAATAATTTATGACAAATGTGTTCGTTTAATACGTGTATGCTCTTATCAGGGCTCTATGATTTTTATCAATATTTAGATATATTTTTCTTCAATTTCAATAATAAATTATTTGAATGGGAGAATGGCCGATGATATCGGGATCTATTTGAATGTATTTCATATTTGTACAATGTACATATCTTAAATTGATTATTGATAACGAAATACCACGTGGCTTAATTAAATGACTCATACGTATGTGAAGAGTTCAATAAACATAAACAAAAAATAAAACGGTATATAAAATTACTGTCGCACAGTAGTTGTGGATTTTAGTTATTAATTTGAATTTTGAAAACAAATGGCGAAAAAATCAGATTTTCTTCTGCACTGGTTTTTGGACTCATATTATTTGAATATTGAATTTTGTTATTGTATTATTTTCAATTTGTCACTTGACAATACAGCTTTAAAATCTGAAATTGAGTGATGTATAAAGTTTTGGTTCAACAATAAGTGTGTTTATAAATGTTTAATGTTTAAACCCACTTCTCAATAATCTTTCGGTCATATAGGACGGGTGGCCGACTGTAGCCTTACCAGGAGTCTGTCTATACAGATCCTATGTTGAATTAAAGGAGACAACTCATCAGTCTACTCTTTTTTATGAAATTATTTCCCTTTGCGCCCTCAAACATAGGTAATCAGGCTCAAAAGAAAATCGAGCTAAAATTTAAAATAAAGTTATGATAATTGATTGACAAAATAAATAAATTATCTACTCGGGTAGCCAGACTACCTTACCAGTACTTACTTCCACAAAGAACCGGTTACTTCTTCACTAATATGTGGAGGGATAATCGACATTGATGTCAAATTTTCATGGTAGGCCAGTATGAACTGCCGCCATAGGAAATATATAATAAGTACATGTATAAATCGATTACTCAGGCCAGTCACTTGTTTATATCTATAACATTATGTACGTAAACATTGCAATTTATCTTATGAATGTATTATTTTGATATAGACATTAATATGTGTTTTACTAAGTAGCTTAGTGAATAATGTATTGATTTTCACAGCCTTTCCCCCGAATTGAAATGTTTCAAAAAAATAAATATACAATGTTATGATATTGCAATGTTTGCATACAAGTGGCAGACCTGAATTAATGGACCATATAGGTAAATTTTCAACTCGCGTAGCTAAACAGGGGGATTAACTGAACAAACTATATGATAAAAATACATAAACATGAACATGCATAACCTAAATATATACACCTATAATATAACGATTATCACATTAATACCTGTCTGGCTGTACTTTGGATGGGTTAATGAACGAAAACTAGTATGATAATGTAGTATAGAGTATGACCTTGATTGTGAGTAACCAAACAATTGTAGTATTTGCTAACACACCTGTACAGGTGATTAGTAATCTTAAGTAGCTGTACTTTCGGCAGAACGAGCGCACCTGTATTAAGAACTGAATAGAACAGAAGTCCCCGTAGCGCAGTGGATAGCGCGCTGGACTTCTAATCCAGAGGTCGTGGGTTCGAATCCCACCGGGGATGTATTTTTTTTCTTATATTGATTTTCCATATCTAAAACAGTTATATTATGTTATAACATGGTTATCTACATGTATTTAACTACATGTAGTTAGACATCTTAGTTCTTACGAGCTTCATGTACATCCAGTTTTACTTAAACGATTAAAACAATAATCATACCCAACTATACGTCACATCAACTATATGGATATTCTTACATTCATGCTGACTTAACAACTTTATTTACATAGTTTTGTATTACAGCGAATAAACCTTCGCGGGATTTGCGGTCACTTTGAAGCCGCGAAAGTTTACAACGCAAAGAAGCAAAAAGTAAAAAAACCGCGAAATATTTGTCCGCGAACGATTCTTAGAATAAAGAACGTCTGAACATAGGGGCTGTTCAAAACGTACTTGAGTATAAAAGTTCTACTAGTACGACATTATATTACTGAGTCGCCAGGTTATCCAGACTAAGGGGCCAGTGCTCTTTTTTTTAAAAGAACTGATGGAATTCCTAAAGCTAAACACGACCTTAAATTATGTCTTATACTTTTTAACAACTACCGATTGTAGAAAAAGGGTTGTTCAATTTTAATAATGTTTCAATTAAGAACTCCTACAAACCACCCTTTCTTCCAACCATGTTTATTTAAATTTGTGAGTAACATTAAAACGTTTTAAACACCAATCTACTCGCAAATACTAGCTACATAAATGTGTTCTTCATAAATATAACATATTTGATATACCTTGTACATACAGATAAAAGACTTGATCAAATTACCTTAATAACACAATACTCAGGTATACATGCTAAATTATACGACCGGGAGTGCGACTGCTCCGTTGGTACGACCACTCATTGAACAGATGTCCCCGTAGCGCAGTGGATAGCGCGCTGGACTTCTAATCCAGAGGTCGTGGGTTCGAATCCCACCGGGGATGCATTTTTGCTAATTGTATTCACAGTTATTTGTGTTATATAAGATGTAGCAGATGCGAGAAATTGCGTCACTATGATGCAAATGTTTCATTTTCCAGGACCAGTCTTTAATATATTTCTCCTTATTTTTTTCAACTCGAAAAAAGTCCCCAACAAGAAAAAAAACTTATTTACATTGCACGCAACTATTAACTTAACTGTTAAACATATTTAGACCTTTAACGCTTCAAAGCCCTTTACTCCATATATATAATATATTTATATATCACCCTACATTATTCTGTTTAGAGCCAGCATACATTTATGTACACTGGTAGTACGACTGCTCCGTTACTACGAGTGTGAATAGAATAGAACATATGTCCCCGTAGCGCAGTGGATAGCGCGCTGGACTTCTAATCCAGAGGTCGTGGGTTCGAATCCCACCGGGGATGTATTTTTTCATAACTTATTATGACCAAAGACGAATAAAAAGAATAATACTTACATGCAAAGTCTCTTTTGGACACAATTCTGTTGATATACACAGTTTTGTTTTTGTATAATCAGCGATTATCATAATTACTAGACCTTTAGCTCTCTAGTTATCTCCAATAATTTGGACTACAAAGGGAGATCATTTCATACAAACGTGAGTAGCCTAATGAGTTGTCTCCCATGAAATATACCAAGACTTGCGTTCAATAAATTTTAAGAAATCATACTTGCAATAAATCAATACGCTTCAAACGAACGTTACTATATACTATTTCATTCATAACGGGCAGGTTTTAAGAAGAGTTGTATTTTATCTTGACCAGATGAGGTCATCGAGTTCATCGTTAGTTATGTAACAGACAGACATATAGCAGAAGAGTTTACCAGTTTATGTGATATAACGCAGTTATGTAACAGACATACTTATAGCAGTAGAGTTTACAAGTTTATTTGATCTAACGCAGTTATGTAACAACCAGACCTATAGCAGTAGAGTTTACCAGTTTATGTGATATAACGCAGTTATGTAACAGCCAGACATATAGCAGTAGAGTTTACCAGTTTATTTGATCTAACTCAGTTATGTAACAGACATACATAGAGTAGTAGAGTTTACCAGTTTATTTGATATAACGCAGTTATGTAACAGCCAGACCTATAGCAATAGAGTTTACAAGTTTATTTGATCTAACTCGGTTATGTAACAGCCAGACCTATAGCAGTAGAGTTTACCAGTTTATTTGATCTCATTCGGTTATGTAAAACTGAATGCAAAATGTTGAAACATGTAACAAATGGCAAAACATGCATCCCCGGTGGGATTCGAACCCGCGGCCTCTGGATTAGAAGTCCAGCGCGCTATCCGCTGCGCTACGGGGACTACATATATTATCTTACTCGCCGATGATCGATAACTTTCAATGTTGCGTATCGAAATGAGTATGCTCAACACTTATCGATCATTTTCACGTTATATATAATCTATATGCCGTCCCCGTAGCGCAGTGGATAGCGCGCTGGACTTCTAATCCAGAGGTCGTGGGTTCGAATCCCACCGGGGATGTATTTTTGCCAAATGTGTCAACATTGGAAATCGAAAATACACAAGGGGTATTTTACTTTAAACATATTTCTATTAAACGTTCCGCCAGTCTTAATGAAAAAAAACCAACATAAGCTTTCTACGGAATAACTGATCCGTATCAGCAGCCTGTGAAATTGGAAAAAAAGTTTGACGAAGTGGCTTACTGGTGAAGTGATCGGCCTATAGATATGACAGGGTGTGAGTTCGACACCAGCCATATCGTAACTTCATACGAGATGCTTAAATATCCGCGATATATTATATAGTGTAGATATGGGACATCTTGGCATTCGTGTGTACCTTCATACACGATTCCAGAGGGCACCCCTTGGGATTTTGGCAAAAAGTGGTTGTCTTATGCACCAGACAATTGAAACCACGCCCCAACCCCGGGGAAGGGCGGAGTGTAGAAGTGGAACCGTCCTGTGATTTTACCTTTCCGATGTCTCCGTATAAATAGCGGGGAATATTGTCGTAACTCATGATATGGGGTATATATATAGGGAGGGGCAATTTGTGGTGTTTTTACCACCTGCATGATCCTGTGTGCAGGTATTTTACCTGGGTTTGAAAAGGCAAAAGTAAAAAACCCCGTCCTTTCCCGGGGTTGGGGGGGGGGGCGTGGTTTCAATTGACTGGTACATTATATACTTACACGAGTGTGTTAGGGCTTAGAGTCTTATATATCAGTACACCCCTGTGCAAAACAGCGTGTTTGACTCCTTTCTGCGAAAATGCTGGTCGGTCGTCAATAGTATTATTGTTGGATCCGCGCATGAACTGTACGATATCGTGATGCATGAATCGATGATCGTCGTATATCGTACACAGTAAGTAGTCCCCGTAGCGCAGTGGATAGCGCGCTGGACTTCTAATCCAGAGGCCGCGGGTTCGAATCCCGCCGGGGATGCATTTTTTTGGTAAGATAACTATTACTATATAAATGTCACTTAAATGTCGCGTTTATTTCAAAGAAATCGACGAAGAAATAAAATTCGTATGGCTATTTTTGTTATTGAAGCATAAGCAAATTTCGTCTTGGACATGTAGCCAAAAGTCACGTGGTGTTGCTACACTGTCTTACTTATATTTATTCTTTTACTACGTAATTCAAATCGCTACGTTTAAAGATACACTTTGACCATTTTGATTTTTTTTACTTAAACAAAATTTTATATGGCACACGAGGCATAAAATTGAGGAATCGATATGCATTCTTATACAATAAGATAGGTATGTGAACATTAAAGGTGCGTCACAAGAATCTATTAAATTTACCAACAAATGAACGTTTTTAACAAATACAATTACAACTATATGTTGATGCCACCCAGAGAGATGGAAAAATGTAGTTTCAGTTGCATCTTGCATTAAGATCGTTCTAATTACCGATGTATTAGCCAATGTAATAAAAAAAATGGGATTTGAAAATGTTCAGATGGGCTGGATATAACTTTAATGACATGTTGACATGGATTGACTTCTTAAGAAATTATGTCATAATGATATAGAAACTAGAAACTACTTAAACAATTCTCAGTTACCTTCAGAAACGAATTAAGATGTCATCAATCTACGATTACCCGACAGGAGGGCTCAAATTTATACTCAAAGAATAGGGTCATGCGTGATTGATTCATCCTTTAAGAAAAATTCATTCATTCTTTTGAAAACTCTCAAATTTATTCTGATTGTTTAATGCGAATACCATTACAAAATGACCACCAGAAAGACTCGTAGACAGTGACGCCGATTAATAGGAAATGACATTGTCAATTTTCAAAAATCGTAATTCACAAATTTGAAATTTATTATATTCTATTGTATAAAATTCGAACAGTTTCATATTTCCTTAAAGAACTTGTCAAAATGAGCTGTTAAGGAACATAGAATAATATCAAGAATTCTTGACCTCATCAGGGTCAAAACTGACCAATGGCTAATATCCCACGACCCCTATTGACCCTTTTTATAACATTTTGTTACACATTTCATTGCGTCGAGCGTTTAGGGTAGCAATTTACCGTTGGGTTCGACCACTCTAAAGGTAAAGAAATCTAAAGGTACTTAAAGCTAGAAACACTAAAAGCCTAAGAATATGCAAAATCGGCTCTAAGCGACAGTGGCTTCTATAAAACACCCGACCCCACCGCAGAGATGCAAACTACACGTATTTATTTTACAAAAGTGCTATTTGTGTCGTGTGGCTGTGCAGAAATCTCCCCGTACATATAGTCAGTGTTGTTATCATCATATCAACCCATTTTAGAAATGTGTTGTGACGAAGATACATTGGAAATGTTTTTTTGCGTAACCTTACTTAGGGTTCTTGCCATATAGCTGAGTACACCCCCGCACCGGACTATCGGACATGTTCAGACCCAGCCCTCACAGGTACCAATTCACACCTTGGTCGAGTGGAACATGTGGATTATTCTTGCTCAGAGAAATTAAGCAGTGGTCCAGACTGGGATTGAACCCGGGACCTCTCGATCCTGAAGGGGCGTCATTTGGAGTAGTCTTGTGCTTTCGTAATACTAGGTGATGACACCTTACAGTATAGGTTCAAATTCACATATAGGTGCAAACTAATAAAAAATGCATCGTATGTAAATAAATAAACGGAAAACCTTCAGACCAGAATTTTATATCAACTGATCTTGTTAAAATTACTGAATTGAATTAATTGAATTAACGTTTTATGTGCATACACGACTACAAGTGTTAATGGTAAAATGCAGTGATATTGAAAATGTAAAACTGAAAATAAATAACGATGCTCCAAAAGAAAGTTCATCTTTTTTTCGGTGAAAATAGCATGCGTGCGTTTTAAAAATCGTACAGGGGTTGGTAATTTTTTTATATTTAGCTTAAATGTTCGCTTTATTGATAGCAATTAATCGATTTATCATGCAACCTGTGCATACTACTGTCAACTATACCTCATTGATTTTTCGGCTTGATTAATGGGTCGTTGAATCAGTATTCATAAAAAACTTGCACTAACATATATCATACTAAATGGTTCATTTGATTTTCTTTGCGAATCTAATTGACTGACAGAAAGTTGAATTTATTTTTTTAATAAATTTACGATTAAATGACTAATATGCAGAAAACGCGTTTGATGTTTGTTAATACTTTTTATCTATCCGATGATGACAGTAAATGAGTAGGACCCGTATAAATCTACCCACTTACTCTAAGTATTTTCATAACATTCTAAACATAGTGCGGAGAATTTGACACGACTCTCGACCTTCTATTTGCATAATTTAACAGCTGATATATTGTCTATAATCCCGATTGTATGTTTTCATTAACAGGAAGCATCACGAAGACGCTCTGAGTATTTTATTTTATTTTCGTCTCATTTATGTACATACATATAACAAACACAGTTAACGTAACAGGTGAAACTAAGTACACAACCATTCAATCTTGAATTATAGGAGACGTATGATAATCATATAATAATCATAATTCCATATCTAGTTCTCCATGTGTAATACCAAAACAAATCCTTAGGACCGATAGTACACGATTTGCTCGCGGAAATTTATATATTCAACGTAAAAACCTTGTAATATATTCATTTATATAGGTCAGGATCAAGTCAAATTCTCCGTGTTATAACTAAATTACACATATTTCCACCAATTAAATGGTGTTTTCTGCGTTTAAATCATTCTATAAAATCCTTTAATTTCATTAAATATGTTCACTATAAATGCGTTCAATATTTTATTATTTTTTACAGGTAGAATCGGTTAAATATTTCGTCAAGTTTATCTAAAGTTTTATCAACAGTTTAAGTAATTTTGCGGATATATGAGCTCGTATAGAAGACATCACACGACATTTAACACTCAAGTACCATAGTCATGTATGTAAGCACAGGAACTTGCATTTATAATTTGAAAAAAATGAAAAAATAAAAATTGAAATTTTTTTTTGGTTTCACTAGGCCTACTTTACTACTAAAATATATATTTTAATAGTACAGAAGGCCTAGTGAAATTTTTTTTTCATTTTTTTTTCAAATTATAAATGCAAGTTCCTGTGATGTAAGTTAAAGTACATTATGCTCTTGGACAGTCAACGGACTGGAAACATATACCAATCAGGAGCAGCAGTAACAACACCACGCTTATAAACAATAACTTTCATTTAATTAAATGTACGATCCGTCATGCGTTGTCTTTGGTGATCAAAATTTCTTAAAGTAGTCCAGAAAACACAGTTAATTATTAAATATGAAATAAAAAATCGTTATTTTGCTGCAAGGCGACTTCTTGAAATTTAGAGCTTTTTGACCTATTGACATATCAACTTATTTGTAGTAATTGTGGAATGGTTTTAGAGCTTTGTAGAATAGTGTGTATTAAAAAGTTGTAATTAATTGTACGTAATAAAAACCATGCAGAAAAATGTACTGTTTTATCAAAGCACTTACGACAATCTTAAAATTACGCTCAAATTTAAATTCTTTATAAATCTTTAACAACTACAAATTGGTGACGAATATGGTTTGTAGGAGTTCATTAACTGAATATTTATAAATATTACAGTTCCATTTACAACACTTTATAATTGTAAACAAATTATAAAGAATTTAAATTTGACCGTAAGTTTACGATTTCCGTAAGTGCTTTGATAAAACAGTACACTGAACAATATTTTTGTCCGTAGTGGGTTTGGTCTCTCACACAAGAACCCGAACAAAATGTTACCTAAGGAAGGTGTGAACACACCCAGTTGAAGTTTGACAAGCACCTTTAACCTTCCGGGGTGATACATTGCGATGGATTGATGGTCAGCCACATTGTGACACAGGAAACAAATTTCGTGACGTGATTTGATATCCAACAATTTCGGACACAGTGATTAAATAAGTCACTAAACGCTTGTTTTATTTTTATGTCTTACTGATGGATAACATGTTGCTGCTTCCCGCAAATTCTTCCAGATCTGCCAGGCGCTTTTTGACACATCCTGCAGCAGATGACACGTGACCTAAAGCGCCCCCTGTCAATTGACCTTTAACCCGGGACTGTCTTCTAGAGGCGAAAACAATGGCGACTGTCGGTAAAACATTCAAGAAAACCCGTTATTATTTGCCAACCATGAAAGTCGGCGTGACCGATGAAATAAATGACCACTTGAGAAAAAATGCTGTCCACTTTTAATTTGCGAAAGAAAACAAATGTGTCGTAAATTGATGAAAAGACTTGTCCTGATAGCCGTTATTAATGCTTCATATCAACATGAAGGGGGTCGTAGAATAATCAAGTGAACAGGCTGTGTCCACTCACTGTCCAGCGTCCGGACAACTGGACAATGGAATATAAACTGGACATCGTTTTTTTGGCATTTCAAGCAACTGTCATCACCATTGCAAGGGCAGGTCAGTGGACTAATGCTATATCTCCTTAACGACACAGTAGAATTGGTCTGTGAAATTAAGTTTTGGCCTTTATTAAGCACTTTAAGTAATGTCTTAACAAAACATAATGATAGTCAGCAATAATGGAGGTATATTGTGTAAGAACTTGATTTTTTTTTAATATTCATATGTCTCGTCTCGTCAAAACAACAAGCACAGCATATTATCTTTCGAAATAATAGTCGTCTTCAGATTGCATTAATTTATCCTTTACTTTTTATCATACATGACATGTATGTTTGTTACTATAAATTATATAGCCTTTACTCATAATTTGTTTCATCAATTTGGTGTTTCTTAGAAAAAAAGTACAACACGTACTTTTATTTTCATCATCAAACGGAAATAAAACATAAAGAAGGAGTTAGGCTAGCAGGAAAGCTATTTAATTTTCAGGACGGCAAACTGTTATTGTCGCTCCTCAATTCCTTTCTTTAGGTAAATTTTAAGGCGTCAAACGACTGCATAGTCGAATAGAGTATTTCAATGAGACTATTGAATTATAATGTCCAATATGATCAGATGATATTGGCTTGCAAGGTGTCAGTAATTGATAAGTCGTGTCCAAGGAAATCATCACTTTACGTGTGACCACCATTTTGATTGAGTGTATTCATCCGCAACGATGAGCGTTTGAATAAAAAGTAGTCCCCCTCGGATAGCCTTTTAGTGATTTTTGTCGGCGTAGCACAGTGAAAAGAAAGGTAATTACATTTAATAAGGGATAGATAGTCATTATTCTATGTTAGTTTGTCAAAAATTAAATTGAAAGCGAGGTTTCAAACACTAATCTTCTTCATCTAATGAAAGTGTCCTTTTTCAAGCTAGATGGAAGCGCCGCGTGACATCGGTCTTTCTTCAATACCGCACACGACGATCGATACTCACTGAAAAAGATCGACAGAGAACGAATAGCATATGTTTATTTGTTTTTTCTTCTTCAAAACTAATGTTTGCCTATTAACGGGGATTGACATTTCATTATTATATCACTAACCACATATTCTACGCCATTTAACAAGTCTCTTTGCTGAACAACTTGGTTCCCAATGGAAACAAAACGCATTTAGTCTTTTTTACCAACTGACTCTTTTCTTGCCTTACACGATGCACTTCACTATTTCAGCATCAGAAAACTGACACGTTCCGGTTCAACTTAATTAGGCCGTTGAATAATGAATATTACACGTCATATTTTATAATTGAATTTCTGAATGAGCCTTACACCTGCATATTCCATCAGAAATCTACTGCACATTTGCACCCCATTAACTTATACTGCTCTCTAATTTAGAAAAAAGTACTGCACAATAAAAGGGTATTCAATGTCCTCGTAGACGAAGGATACCGTCTGTAATGAGGTATATAGAGAGGGATATATATGATTATGTAAAAGTAAAGCGTTTCCTTATCATATGGTTATCCGTATTGCAAAGGCGCTTTTGAGACACTTACTGTCTCAATTTAGCATTCCTCACACTTATAACCCTCCAATGTGCCAGGTACGTAGACCTGTAGAGGCAATCCGTAACCATTATCATGTGCTGGCGACTCATCAAACGGTCGTATTAGGACAAACTCGTTCGAAAACTCAGACGTCCCGCTCCAAAAGCGAATGTCTTATCCACACGGCTTCGTAGACCAAACATGTATATTGAACCGTATTGATAACCATGGTATAATTATAGTGGACGATATTGAAAATTGATATTTACTGTCAAATAATTATGTAATCCACAATAAATAATGTCGTCCCAAAATAAGTTAAATAACTGTTTCACAATCGACTGAAAGAGATTACTCTACAGAAAAACATCGACATTTCATCTTAATGAAATGGTGACACTTGGAATAAAGTATATCAATGCTAAACTGTATGTTTTTTAATATACAGTTTAACCTCTCCTGAGCCGCTTCTGTAGAGCAACAACCTCTAACAACACCTTCAAAATTTCCCTAAGCCTATATTTACTATAAATTTAACCTCTGAAGAGTAACAATCTCTCCATAACAACACCTTCAAAATTTCCCTTAGCCTATATTTAATATCAATTTAACCTCTGTAGAGAAACAACCTCTAAACAATGGCCAATATTTGTAGCTCCCAAACGGTATTGCTCTACAGTGGTTGAACTGTACGCGCTCCACCTGGATTTCTTGAGATGCCTGTACATTTGGCATTCGGCGTATTCAAAGGTCAAACCACTTGCGTCTTTATCAGAGCCAACTTGAATACGATGATTACAAAAACCTGATCTACTCATCACTTTTATTAATGGGAATCAAAATTAAATTGATATAATCTGCAAAATAATGCAAAGTCCGCGCTTAACCCCTGTATTCCTTTAGAAAAGACGGCCCAGTTTTGAGTAGGGTTATACTAAGAAACAATACGATTTTTTGAAGGCGAACCCAACAGGGCGAAGCCGCACCGCTTAACCCCAGTAATTTATAATAGCAGTACTACACATACCACCAGATGCAACGCTCCAAGTGGATACATTGCCTTGTGTGTATTTTAAATTTCATTTAAATAATTTTTAAATAGATTTTTTTTCAAAAAGCGGAGTACAAATGAGATATCTGCTTTTTATATTCTCAGTATCGTTGACGTATGTAGAATACGAGGATTGTCGTATTGAAACGTCAGATGTCATATTAGTTCATATTTTGAGTTTAAATAGTGTATCAATAGAAGACATGACTAAGATGTTATTTGCAATGCGTGCTATGACGATGCCTCAAGGTATAATGACTCCAGTGCGACAATTTGTAAACAAACATAAAAGTACTAATTACATTTGCCATGTACATGAGTGAAAACGAACGGGGGCGGGGTGATAAAATTTAGGTTGCCACTCCTCAGAGCTGTCGTTTCGGGAGGTTATATTGCATTAAAATCAAGGAAGAGTTTCATCAACCCACGAATGCGTGCTCCTGATTCCTCAATATTTAGTTAGAAATTACAAATACATTTTATTTGTAGTTTTGTAATTTATCGCATTTAACACTAACCTCTACGTTGCCTCACTCTCGACACCTCATTCATGATGCTATTATTCGACAAGAGCGTATGAGCGAAAACAAACCACTGTTCCTTTTCTTCTTCTTCTTTGCGTCCATCGTCTATTCCGCCAAAAAGATCATATTAAGTCAGACATGGAAGGCAACACTCAACTTAACCAGCCGAGCACAAAAACACATAAAAAACAACATACTAGACACAATGCCTAACTGAACCAGCCGAGCACAGAAAACAAACCCCGATTATAGCGATAAGGCAGCAGTCAATTTTAAGGTCCTCTTTTCAGCCATATATTTTATTTTCTAGGGTGGTTCCCTTTTCCAATGCTACACTTCAAACAAGAGGAGCTGCTATTACCGCTGTGAATGCCCCAGCAATGGAGCAGGCCCCAATCACCATTACTGCCGCACTCAAAACCCATCGCGTCTTACCAAGGACGAAATAAAAATGGTACCAGATATGCCCTTGCTTGACGCTCAGCATAAAAGGGAAACTGGCTTCTCTTCTCTAATACCCTCGTGGTGATGAATAACAACAGGAATGAGGTGTCGATAGTGATTAATAAAAGTTGGAAAAACTTGTTTTACAATCGGCCTTAAATAAATGAGTATAAACTAGTAAGTACTAGTAAACTAAACTCAAAGTTCACAATCATGTTACCATTGGATATCGATGCCAATACAATAACTAAATCTAGACCGCAAGTAATACCTGCTCTACAGAGATGTAGACCAGACGAAACTCCATACCATGTGAACAATGGACACATATTGAGAGCACCGCTACATGATGACTGTACATTCTATGACGGTGGTTTCAGAACACATTGTCTTCGTTTAGTTGATTTCATGTACTACAATCTTATAAAAGGGTCCAGACAGATTTGTGCCCCTGAAGCGGGTATTGTGTTTCACCACATTTCTCCTTTCACGAGCTATTTAAATAAATGATTTAAGATTTTTTACTTTCAGATGATACCCGGTGACAACAATGTTGTAATACCCTGGGTGTTATTAATTTCACATCAGCGATGCACTCTGACATGGAATGGTGTCAAGTTTTGATATAACTGTCATTTTACGAGCACTAGAGACACCAAATTCCATGTCTTTATTTACTTCTTACAAAACCTTACAAAACGCCTCGCACGCAGCCTTCTTTTCACCATATAGTCGTTTCATCCATCGGTATTAAGTTTCAAGTTTTCTTATTGATACGGACGGGTTCTCAACATTTGAAAACACGTAGAAAATTTGACAGGTGATTAGGTTGAAACTGGGTAGTAAGCGGCCACGTCGCGTTACCATGTCGCTAGTAAACCATACTCCTTATCATTAGCAAATATCTTGTTTTTACTGAAAAGATGGGACTTTTTAGACGGGTTCTTTTTTCAATCCGATGATTTTAGATTAGCAAATGGGAATTGATACCTAAATATGTAGACAATTTAATAACGGCCGTCTACGGTGTAGGTAAAATGGTTGATCAGTGACTGATTCGTGTTGTATAACAATTAAATGCGCATCGTTTACCGGGTAATTACATTGTTGTCAGAGTATTGCATGTTACGTATTCTGTCTCTGTTTCTCGCCATGTCAGAGCTCTGGTGACCCACTGGCCCCTTTCTTGGGACAACAACCCTGGTAGGTCTTAATTTATCTGACTTTGCTTACCAGAGCAATCGATTTGGGTTTTGTGTGGTTTGGTTGCAGCATTATAGGCCAATATGAAATGAATGCATTTTTGATCATCCCCAATCGTCACCAGTATATTAAGCAACCCATGCATGATTATCACTCCGTTTTGGAATCCAATTTGAATGCGTTTCTGACATTAATTAAACTATTTTTATGCTTATTATATCTGTCAGTACTGTTATATTTCATACTGTCCAGTCCCACTCTTATCATTTTGGAACCCATTCTTTTCTAACATTAAACATTAAATGTTTTTACTAAGTCAGTTTGAACTATAGTCCAGTTAGGATATTGTGACAGTGACGTTGCAGTTTATGTGTACGCAAAAAATCATAACCATTGTCTTAACAGGTAGGGCGAAGTTTAGTTTTATGTTAGTTTAGCATTGAAATTATAGTTGTTTGTACATTATAATCCTTTATAATTGGTTTTACACCGTTATAGTGGACTCGACCGCTGCGTCACTGGATTTTTATCCTGACTGGACTATACTATGGTGCAATGTATTATCACGGTTCACTGTTTCATTCCTGATTCAATCTCACTCATTATTAAGGGCCATCCAAAATGAAGACAAGCTTTCAGAGTTCTAAAGTTGGTCTGATCATCTATGGGCAACCCAATAAGTAGACCAGCTTTCAGAGTCCCAAAGTTGGTCTGGTCATCTATGAGCCATCGAATAAGTAGACAAGCTTTCAGAGTTCCAAAGTTGGTCTGATCATCTATGGGCCGTCAAATAAGTAGACAAGCTTTCAGAGTCCCAAAGTTGGTCTGATCATCTATGAGCCATCCAAAAAGTAGACCAGCTTTTAGAGTTCCAAAGTTGGTCTGATCATCTATGGGCCGTCCAATAAGTAGACCGGCTTTTAGAGTTCCAAAGTTAGTCTGATCATCTATGGGCCGTCCAATAAGCAGACCAGCTTTTAGAGTTCCAAAGTTGGTCTGATCATCTATGGGCAGTCCAATAAGCAGACCAGCTTTTAGAGTTCCAAAGTTAGTCTGATCATCTATGGGCCGTCCAATAAGCAGACCAGCTTTTAGAGTTCCAAAGTTGGTCTGATCATCTATGGGCAGTCCAATAATCAGACCAGCTTTTAGAGTCCCAAAGTTGGTCTGATCATCTATGGGCCATCTAATAAGTAGACCAGCTTTTAGAGTTCCAAAGTTGGTCTGATCATCTATGGGCCATCCAATAAGTATATCAGCTTTCAGAAATCCAAAGTTGGTCTGACCATCTATTGGCCATCTAATAAATAGAACAGCTTTTAGAGTTCCAAAGTTGGTCTGATCATCTATGGGCCGTCCAATAAGCAGACAAGCTTTCAGAGTTCCAAAGTTGGTTGGTCTGATCATCTAGAGTTCCAAAGTTGGTCTGATCATCTATGCTTCACTGTATCCACCCTCTGCATAACGTCGTAATATTGCGATCAATCTAAAATCGTGCTATAAATCAAATTTGTCATTTTAAAAGCCAACAAAATCGTTGTTTTCATTTTTATTCTTGAATTTTACGTATTGTTGCTTGATAAAATACCTCAATTTAAATATTAGACTAATTATGACGAACAATGTTATTTTTGGTAATAAATTTTTAACAATATTACCGATAAGCAAACCAGCATGTCTGTGTTATTAATGTATTTACATACTTAGATAGTGAAACATGTTCTAATCAAGATGAAAGATGACGTTTTTACAACCCATACAGTAAATTTCGATATATTTAACGAGGGTTTAATTGTTGAACATAGTTAGCTGTCTCAGTCAAATCGTAGAAACAAATGTCTTGGTTAAGTCTTAGTCGCTTATCTGTCTATCGCATCGTCGAAAATTCAAATCACGGATATCTTTTTTTTGTTTCGTTCGTATAGTATTTCATAGCTTTTATGTTAAAGTTCATTTTTCTCCAGAAAATTTGTTGGTGGTATTTAAGCGTCTCACATACGCATGCTATAAAATGTATCAAAAAATAATTGTAAACGATGATATAGGTTGTACGAAGCAACTTAAGGGGACACACGACCCCTTTTTCAAAAGTAATTATAATACGGTTAGGCCAATATGTTATTTTAGTATGTTTAAAATGAAATATTTGGCCTATATCGTAAAAATGAAATAATTGGCCTATATCGTAAAAACGAAAAATTTAGCCTATATCGTAAATATGAAATATTTGGCCTATATCGTAAAAACGAAAAATTTAGCCTATATCGTAAATATGAGATATTGGGCCTATATCGTAAAAATGAAATTTAAATTTATGGCCTATATTGTAAAAACGAAACTCTGATTCTGTAATGATTTCTTTTTTATTCGAATATATTACTTTGCTTTTACGAATCCTTGTTTCATGTGTAAGAACTCATAAAATATTACCTTTAAAGCGACGAGGTGTCACCGTTACATAGCAAAAGAAAGTACAAAATGTATTACCTTATATTATATCAAATATAATTTGAAACAAGAATGCATAGTAATGTAAAATTAATATAAACCGCTTAAACAATGACACCAGTTTTCATTGTCATTACTAGTATTATTATTACCAGTTTTATGTCAAAGTTCAAATAAAAAGAATAAAACATCACCAAACACGATTTTTTATTCTAATATTCTCTAATCATTTTTGGTCGTTACGGCTTTTTCAAATACTAGATAATATAAGACATTTTGTATGTCAAGGGTCAGAAATACGAAACTAATTCTAACTCGCGTACGAACCCCATCGGGGTATTTGAGATGGATTTATTTGCCAGTAACGTAATAATTGTTACATCGGTTTACTGACTTCTTTCGTCTATAATTTAAAATCAAGAAAGATGTTAAGATCAGTTTGTCTTCTCAAAGGAAATCTTCAGACCAATAACTTAAAATTTATGTATTTATTCTTTGTGGCTCGCGTTAGTTGTTCGATCATTCAAATTCAAACAAATAGTCTTTTTTGATAAAATTAAATTCTCTTTTCCTAAAACAGCTGTCCCTGTAAGCTTTGACAACAAACTCGTTTAGATATTGGGTGGAATAAATTGAGGTCGACCAAACTCATCCCTGTTCCAACTTCTTTTGTTATGCAATATGAGCTTTCCGTTACGTTTTGATATTTTTTTACCAGACCTGTCAAAACACAAAGTACTATTTCATACAGCGAAAGGCATCTGGCGTAATCGTACAGTCAGGTTCGGAAACACAAGTTCAAAACTATCAATATTACGAGGACTCGGGTTTGTGAATCTACCGTAAGTAGTCACTAGAAAAACCGACTTCATTATAGTCTTGGTGACGTCATACAACTCGTAATATAAAAACGTGGTTTGTTTTTGTGACGTATATTTACCAAGATGTCTTTTTCTGCATTAAAACCCTCTCTAGTTTATAGGTACATTTATTGGCGGCGAGGGTATGAGGCACTACTTAGCTATTTGGGACGAGACACTACTATAACGAGGAGGGGACGATGCATCACTAAGCATTATTGTAAACCGTAAGACCTTCAAATATTTCATTTGTAAGGCAAGCATACCTTAACAAATATTGAACAGTTGTGTTCAAACCAATATTTTTTTTGTATCTTTGACCGCTACCACCTAGCGGCATCCACATTGGCATTGCAAGGTCGAAAATCCGAATCTCTGTATGATCCGCTCTGAAATAACCGACGGGAGAGCTATCAGTTAGTGAAATACATACATACGTACGTAACAATTCCCATCTACCTTCCTGCTTGGCGTTAAATGGATATCTTTCGGAAAAGAATGTGTATTATAGGCTTGATTGGCTAACTCTTAAAAATCTGATAGCCCTATAAGTATACGCACATTTCTTTGCCTTTACGAGTTGTAAGTTGTAGCACAATATGTAAGTAAAAGGTGCATTAATAAATATATAAGCATGAACATATTACTAGTACACGTATACTGCTTTAAAGAACATTGTTGTTTTGTTTGTTTACCGACTGTAAATATTTTACCGCCTCCTCGATAGCCTAGTGGTTGAGCGTTCGCTTCCAGTGCGGTAGGTCTCGGGTTCGATCCCTGGCCGCGTCATACCAAAGACGAAATAAAAATGGTACCAGAAATTCCCGTGCTAGACGCTCAGCATATAAGGAAACTGGCTTCTCTTCTCTCATACCTTCGTGGCGATGGATTACATCAGGAATGAGGTGTCGAGAGTGATTAATATAAGTTGGAAAAAACTTGTTTCACAATCGACCTTAAATAAATTAGTATAAACTAAACTGTAAATGGTTCATTGTTGTAAGCTACTTACTAATAACAAAATTAATGTAAACCTACGTAAATATAAATTTGCCAATTAAATATATGTATACGTATACAGACTCCGTCACAGAATGGACTAATACTGCTGAACCTAACTGTAAGCATCTGTTTCATTCATGGACAACAACAACAACCGCCATATTAGGTCACCAAACGTTAGGCAACATGATTCCACAACACGTATCAATTAGCCGAACATCCACGTCTTAATTTGACAACCAATGATGATGAAAGCGATTTGGTTTTGTATTCGTGCGAGAATTTGACGATATTGTGTCACGTGGGCGTTTCCAGAACGAGGCGATAGGTGTCAAAACGAGACATACAATGGCGGACAAAGGTCACTTTCTCGGCAATATCCTGTATAGAGTGCCATTCATATCGTGAATGGGCCTATCACATTCTTTTCAACGAAAAGTGAAAACGGTAATTTGAAAGACGATCACCTCCTTTATTGGCTAATATAACGGTCAGTTAAGTTATTCCAGCCAAAGTATTCATTGTGCCATTGCATGACGCTTCGATAATATTAAACAATTAAATTCGGATATCTTCGAGAGTGTCACTCATACTGAGGTGTAAATAGACATTGAAATTCTTAAGAACACATGTATGCAAATTGTGATCTCTGACAATATTAAGACAAAATAAGCATTCGTTTATAAATACAACCGTGGGATGATTTTCCACGGAGCCCAAATTTACTGGACTCAAAGTTAATGTTTGGCGTATCAATTCGACTGTTTGATAGTGATATGCGTTTCCAAATGATCCGTGCTCATTACGTCAAATATTTTCACGTAACTTATTCTACGTCACTGAAGATCATGTAGAAATATGTAATAGTAACTGTATGTTGCAATACTTGTATGCATGTATGCACGTATGTATGTACGTATGTATTGAATTAACTATGTTTAGTATACTTAGTAATTGAGTATTTATTTTCATAGAATCATATACAATTATTCTTCTTGTTGTACGGTAGTATGTGGGATGCCCTCGACCCACATCTACCTATTGACGAGGAAAATAAAATTATCTCCCCTGAAAAAAAAGAAATATGTACTAGTAACATTTCAATTGTACTTGCACTTAATTAACATGATGGTTTAAAGTACAAACGACAATAAAATATAGATATGCATGCATAACATCGACTGCAATTAAAAGCGTAGCATCTGTTTGAATGTCCTTATTTCCTATATATAATATCCCATAACGTTCGGACAGGGAAGGGAGCACTCAATTTAAACAGCCGGGCAGAGAAAAACACAAATCCTTATCTCATATATGTTGTCTTTGCTTGAAATGGAATACTTTGTTTTTTAATACTGAAACCTAACTCCTATATTAATTGATAAAAATCAATTTAATTATACAAGTCATGTAATATTAGTACCTGTATTTATAGTCAGATGATTGATGAAGCTAAAGTCGTACCTAGAAATATGTCCTAAAACTGTATCCATTAACAAAGAACTATCACACGCTATCACCCAAACTACCACTCGCATGTTCATTTCAAATTCACTTAATCATATTATACTAATTCAATCAATTTACCATAAAACTACCTGTTACTAATTCTTGTATAATTATGTACCTCTTCTCCTCAATAATCTGTGTATGTAACACATAAAAATGCATAATTACGAAAATAAATAGTGCTTAAACCAATCAATTGTGTTGTTAAATGTTTTCTTCTGAACACCACGAACAAGAACATAAAAGAAGAAGAACAAAATGAAGAAGACGAAATGTGTATTTCAAATTTAAAAGGTCAAATGCATATGAACTATGTGAACATAAAAATTAATATGCTCGAACTACATGTACTTAAATAGTATACAGTAGTATAGCAGAATCGGGGGACGAAGAAAAAGAAACAGGCCAAAGGGATCATGAAGACGGACAGTAGAAAAGGAATGAGCTAGATACATGGACATCAGCAGCAGCAACAGAAGGAGCAGTGTAGCAACCAGCTTTGTAATAAAAACCAGAATTGTAATAACTTTTACATAAATTATACGTCTTGTCATCTCAACCAGTTTTGTAATAATTATTACAATTTTGTTGTTATAACAAAAGTGGTTGAAAAAAAATTTATTACATTTTTTGTCATCTCAACCAGTTTTGTAATAATTATTACAATTCTGGTTTTTATTACAAAACTGGTTGCTACAGATGAGCAGCAGCAGCAGCCAGTACAGAACAAAGACAACATGAGGGAAGCCATATCCCTATTCTCCACGGGTAGAAGAGGAACTAAGTCAAGTCACAGCTTTGAGGTCATTTAAAGAACACGATGGCCATCAGGTAATTCTTACAACTCCATTTAGATCTACAAATACTCGTACTTAATGTATTAGTATGTATGGATTGATACGGGTTGACAAGACATCAAAGGAATCCACAGGTATATATCACCACAACATTTGGTAATGTAATCACTTATTAATAAACCTCCATCATGCTGATCAACCGTACGAGTCTTGCAAATGATTTCCGATTCTTAAACTCACATTTATGCATAATAATACTGTGTATTTAATTAGTTCAAAATTATCCAATGTGGATTTTATACCATTGGTAACCTAAGACAGGTGCTGCTGAATGCAGGTGGGCACTCACACAGGTTCGTTAGAGAAATTTTCTTTCAATTTCTTAAGATAATTATTCGGTGAATGTTTTAAGTTAATTATCATCTTCCATCAGCCAATCTAATTAAACAGTTGCGGTGTCTAAACGGTTAGCACATTATTGATATAATGGAGGCAGACGTAGTCGATAGTCCTTGCAAGGCTTAGCTATGCTTGGGATACGCTTCGAACGACGTTGTCGTTTTGATTAACAGATTAGCAACAATTAACAACAAATATCAATAATCGTCATAGGATGCAGGCTAATGTCTTAAACATGGAGCAATAAATGTTTCATGAGCTTGAAACGGAGTGTCGGGTCTCTTTGATTCAAGTTAGTTTTGCAATTATACTAAGACATTGTCATAATTACCACGTCGTTAATACGGTTTTGAAGGGAGTGTTTCGTTTCATCAAGGACACCTTTTGTTGTATTATGGCTTTTTCCCGCGGTGCTATCATCCTCAGTCAAACAATTAATCCACTCACTATGAATATAATTGCCATTATTTTTTACCTGCGCAATGATACCAAAGTAGGCCATTCAATCCGAATAACAACCCTTCATAAACAGCATCGTCCCTGTCTATTAGTATCATGACAACTGTATGGTTCCCAGATTTGCTTACAATTCTCATGATATCACTAGCAAGGTGGGCTATGACTCTGCTTAGGATGAACTGTCAATTGATTGTCTACAACTCGTATCGCTTATATGATAGACAATATTATGTTTCACAATGACTCGACAAAGTGTCATCACATTTCGCGACATGATATCAGGATTCACAAGCTCTCCCACGTTTTATTTGCTCATTTCCCGTGTTCTCATTATGTTGTAATCACTGACTCACCAACTGCTCATGTTCGTATTTTTAATTTCGTAATTGTGACAAGCGTATACTCATAAGTGCAAAAAGAACTCATTAATCAGTACCGTATTCGGCGTAGGTCAGTCCGTTGACTAAACATCCGCCATATTGACGACTGTTCAGCAAGATGCGCAAACTAGTGTTAGTCTAGAAAATAGAGAAGTGGCCCGGGTGGTGTTCAATATTGATCTTATTTAATTGGAGAATAAGGATAGCCAATCATATCACCTGTTACTGACCAAGAGTTTAATATGGTGTGATCTGATTGGTGGTCCTTATCCTTAAGCCAAGTAAGATCAATATTGAATATCACCCCTGGGATGTACTGACTGTAGTTGTGAAACGAAACTAACGGTGCTGGATAAAAAACAACATACTCGTTCTTATCATATACATATACACAGACTGAAGATGTGTTCGCCAATACTCATTTAAACTTAAAAAGCTTAGAGTGTAACGATGGTCAACAGGAACTCAAAAGCTGGTTGTTGCTATATCACTCCATAAATTGACCAATTGATCCACATAGTATCACAGAGGCACAGTAAAAAAGCCACTGTTGACCTTTCCAATTCTGACTGAATGAATACATGTAGTTGCATTTATATCAAAGTTACACGAGTTCGGATATGTAGTAACTATATCCCGAGTGTGTTGCATCTAAACGAGTAAATCCATGTCATCGTTTTATATATATAACTTATTATGGTTAACGAAAACATGGCGATTAACTTGATCAAAATGGTAATAAACGTTTTCATTTTGAAACGAAATGTACCATTACTATTTAGGTATAAAATATAGTAAAGTATTAAATAATGAAATGATAGTACATAATTATTGTTCCGATGACGACGCAATAATTAAGGGCAAATACCTAAAAATACAAAGATTTGAATCATGTACCAAATCTCACAATATCTCGCAGTAGTCTTCTGAAATCTCGCAAAATCTTGTTTTTTAAACCTTGTATCTCCTGTTTTAATGAACACAGGTAAAACCGAATAATTCTATGCAGTAGATATATTATTCAGCTTTACAATGATACCTCATTTATTAAAATCAGTCAAGGAATAAAACAATAGACCTCAAAGAGCCAGACCTATTCTCATTTGAATGGAAATTCAAAGTTTATCAGAAAACACCCGATTTGCCTCATTCAAATAATAATTTTCTAAAATATATAAGAGACAGAAATAAACAAATTACCTCATATAATCGAATAAACTCAGCTCTTTAAAATGAGATATATTGGTCATTAAAAACGATGATAAACACAACTACCAACAGATATACAGACTAATAAATACACATGTATTAACACCAAATTAAATGTTAACAAAAGGAGACACATAATGCTCTTGCATACAAAATGAAACAAAATGCTATCATAAATATTTGATTTATGAACTTAGTTACCATCAGGTCTCGATATAACGACAAATTCATAATACCGACATCATATTTTGGCGACAAAAGTATTAGAACGCTCTTTGTATCAATTCAGTATACTGACATAATAAAAATTATTCGTTACAACGACATTTTGTCTTTGTCATTGTAACGAGACCTGGCTGTGCTTGGAATATAAATCACAAGGATTCCAGACCGTATCTAATTTTCAACTATACCTTCACTCGTCGACAGACACATTGCATTGATAATAATATTATGAAGACATTGAAACTGTTCGAAGCGCCATGCAGACTTGTCATTAACATTGTTTTTCCATTTTATTCGCACGCATACCATAACGAGTGTGCAATTAACATCCTTTAATGCCTAGTTTAATGATGTGAACATTCATTGTCATACTCGACAGAGGCTTTTAAAAATTATAATAATGATCGAATATTGTCAAAATGCAAACGTATCTTCGAAGTTTATTTTATTTAGTTCTAGAAAACGATGCTTTTAATGACACAGAACAATTGCAAATAGGTCGATGGTACTACTTTTCAATCTAGATGGCAAGTGAACAGTCAGTTCAAGAGAAATAGTCGTTTACGCCGCTGACAATCTGGCTATAATGTGAACGATCTGCCTAAAAGTAATACGTAGCGTATAATGTAGAGGGTTTTTAACTAAAGCTGGCAACGGGTACTAAAATCTGTACTCGAGTACTCGGTCATTCTTCCGATCGAGTACTCGGGTACTCGGAAAACTATAAATATGCATGATATTAGGGAAACGGAAATGTTGCACTGCAAACCTGTGTGTTCAACTTCAACGTCGTATTTGCTGAGTCCGTTCTGTTCTGGTGTTGATCAAATCTAGATCAGTAGAAGAATGTTGAAACAATAACAGTAAAAACTAACAAAAAGCACAACACATAAATAACTAATCAGATTGCGTAGTTCTGTTTGTGACTTACAATGTGGCAGAATGTAACCACCAGAACACAATGTCATCGGTTGTTTCAGATGAGTGTTACCTTCCCTGTCCGATTTTTCATAATCTTTTTGACCATTTGTACATGATAGCGACTATAAGAGAATCAGAAGATATACACCGATGCCATTTCGTTTTGTTTGCGGTGAGAAATGTTACCGTACTCCTCGTCGTTGTAACACGTAAATGTGTATTCGATTGTTGTTTTGGACTACAACCTGTGACACCATAATCACGGAATATCGTAATGTATAGTCCAGTCAGGGTAAGAATACAGTGACGCAGCGGTCGGGTCAACTATTCCGGACCGGGTGTATAACCAATTATAAAGGCTAAAACAGACATCCATAAGTTCAATGCTAAACTAACAAACTAGATTCGCACTACCTATTCAGACAATGGTTGTAATCTTCTGTGTACACATAACTGGATACGTCACTGTCACCAGATCCTAACTGGATTATAGAGTTCTTGCTCTTAGTGTATTAAATGGATGCCATCCCTTGTACGTTTCTCACTATTCTATCTTATCATTTTGTATTAAAGTATTTTGTCAGACCAAATTGTTTCGTTAAAAAAGGTTTAATATTTGATGACAAAAAGCTCTGAAACCTTTATCAGCATATCGCAAATGGAGTTTCTTACATCACGTTTAGCTAACATGTCTCGTTGTTGACAAATTTCGATGCTCATTTACAGACCGAAGGCGCATGCAGTATTGACCAATTTGTACACTATGCGAAATGTTGGGGTTGTCTTGTACACGCGGAAAACATCATTCACTTGTAATATGATTTGACTGAATGCAAACATGACCTTGTGACGTTGGCAATGTTACGAACGGGGTTGGTATTCAATATTGCTCTTACTTGACTTAAGGATAAGGATAACCAATCGGATCACACCATATTAAACTATTGGTCAGTAACAGGCAATATGATTGGCTATCTTTATTCTACGATTACATAATTATAAGATCAATATTGAATATACCCCAGGACAAGTTTTGACAACCTTCTTATCCTGAAGAGTCCTTTGTGTACATCACATATATTTCATGATGACAAGGCTCAAATATATTGCCGTATGTATGACACAAGGCAACTTGACATTTGTTTACCCAGTTCGTCTACGGAATTCTAGGAAACACTTGGAAAAACTCGAAATTTTAATACATTTTGCACATGTAAGTGAAGTGCTAGTTATATCAGTCTTAATGGATCATTCAAGAACGACTTTAATAAATGAGACTTCTATCACCAAGATACGGTATTGTTCCGACAAGCAGCAAACGCCCATTGGATGGTATCTGGATGTAAACAGATGTATACGCACTGTCACCTAGTTTACAATGTTCGTGGCATAACCGTTCCGATGTCTAGGTGTCAATCCGCGGGTTTAGATGAGTCGATGATCGAAACTCCTTGCTCTGTTTATGCATTAAACGCACGTCAATTCTAAGTCATAAGGGTACTGTTTTATCAAAGCACTTACAGAAATTTTAATATTACGCTCAAATTTAAATTTGTTATATTGCTTTAACAACTACAACTTTGGGACTGGAATGGTTTTGTAGGGGTTCATAAACAGAATCATTAATGATATAGCAGATCCATTTACCACAACGTGTAGTTGTTAAGGAATGATAAAGAATTTGAATTTGGACGTAAGCTTACTTCCGTAAGTGCTTTGATAAAACGGTAGCCTGGATTTCTTTGGACTTAACGTTATAAAATTTTATTAGTTGTTTACCCAGGAGAGCATTATTTCTCCGGCGTTGTGAATGAGAGATGGGCATAGTGCTATTTGAAGAATATAAGAATCCACTATGCGCTTTTATGTAGGATAAGGTTATCTCACCCTAGGGGTCGGATTTTAACCACTGCCGAGGGTTTGGTATAATGATTTTAGTTTACTAATATTATCTATATTTTATAATAGTTATTTATAATGTAAACAATAAGCAAACTGGTATATAAAATACACAAACATTGGTCATGCATGCATAAGCCAAATAGGTTATTTAGAATTGCAACCTTTCAGTGCTGTATTACATAATTAATGTATGTGTACCTCAGCGGCGAAAAACTCTCATTTATTCATTTTTGCCCATGCTATTAGGACCAGATGTGCCGCATGCCATTGTTACGTACATTACCAATGGATTTCATCCTAATTATCAGCGGTTAGACAAGTTCATAAAGCCTAGGTCCCACTGAGGAATTCCTCATCGTCAATGTTATCCCGATTTCTTCCGATAACACCCGATTCATCACAGTTCCTTCCTATATCACACATTATCTCATGATTTCCCCGAAGCTTCCGCTAAATCCACGAGGAATCTGTTCCCGATGTCCTGATAGCTCATTAATTGCAATCGGAAGTACATCACCTAGGCAAAAAAAAAATGCTCATTGTGACCTAGGCTTAAACACTGGTGTCAGAAGAATAGGATGAAGGACGCGAATGACGGATTAAAGCAATGACATAACATTAAACATTCATACTGTAGGTGCATAATACGTGAATGTGATACATACCAACAAACCACAACAACAAGTACGCGATACATACATCAACATTCCGATATTAGAGATAAGAGTATTACATTTATCAAGATGTGTATTTTATGTCGGTAACAATGTTGTACTATAGAAATTTAATATATTACATTTATTCGAGATATCTTAGGTTTTTTAATTGTACCTAAGTTCATTTTTTATACATATATCATTGTTTGAGCGAACAACACGTGTCACATATGCCTTAAACTGACTGTCAGAAGAGCAGGGAAGAGTTATTTCAGAAACGACTGGAGAGGTGGACAATTGAACATACCCTATAGTCCAGCCATGGTAAGGTCATATTTTTATGTGTACTATGGCAAGCAACATTGGCAAAACCTTTGCAAATTTAGCCAATGGTACCAGTTTGGTCTTGAATCTCATCAGTTCGACATGGTGATACAGTTTCTCTTTTATCAAACCCTCGTTGTGGTCGATACCTATCGTGGGTGATTAAAAAGTAGAATCAGTCATATAACTTGTTTCGCAATCGACCTACAAAAATGAATATGCTTAAGCAATCTAAAGTTGCTATACATGTTGCAATACGTCTGTACTAAAGTATGTCTGTCTTATTGTTAATCTACATCATGTGATAAATATAGTACGGAATAGGTAAATTTAGATATCAATGTTTCAATTATCGATACCAATTAATATTCAATTACCAAAACGTGAAGCCACAAACTATCGCCACGCCAAACAACAGGCGATGAAATCCCTTGGTATCATTAACCGTTCTAGTATCATTTACATTGCTTGTTGAGCGACATGCGTACGCAAGAATAGTCTGTAATGCAGGGTTACACCATTTTATGGTGTTCGTGATATCATTTAATACATTAGTTTATCCATATTACTTGTACTTGGGTTACTCTATCACACAACTATGAGATTTGCCCGTACGCCATGCTCATGCTGAACGCATGTCTCTACTCCTTTTGCATTGTTCGTTATATCCCTTATCAGACATCTTGACGACGCTATGCAATACTTTATATAAATATCATGAAAGTTAATCAAAAGTATGAGATCTATAACATTGTTGAAGGATTTGTTTCGTATACATGTCAATCATTTCTCAAGTGGTTTTTGCACATTCATGCGCAAGATATCGTTCAACACATTTTGGGTATAATGTTGATATAGTCGTCATTGAAATGCATTAAAGTCTACCCGCTCATCAAGACGGCCGCACATTTAGGGAAATCAGATCTGTAAATCTTTTGTATTAATCGTGTTATCACGCCAAATCAATGTCAAGTAAGGTCGTACTAAGTACGAAGACTATACGAAAGAGACAGATCTATTTAAACCACGATGAGACGATCCGATGTTGCTAGCTAGACCACCTGTAGCGATTGCAAATAAAGAACAAAATTAAGAAATTATTGCGTATAACTATCAGACGGTGTATGTCTAACCAAAGATGCTGAAATGGTAGTGTGTGGTAATTTTATTTGTTAAAGATTGGTTAATTGTGACAGTGATGCTATCCGACATTATAATGACAGCGAAAGCTAATTACGTAGATTTGATGTACAATCGAATATTGACATACTCGAAACATTTATTTTGTTAATTTTATTGAAAGCAACACCAAAAATATAATGCTAAATCGGATAGGGAAAACAGCAATCAACCGAAACAGACGAATACAGAAAACAGAAATAACACAGACCACAATCACACGTTACAATGCCCAACACACAACTAAACGAGAATATGAAACTAAACCTCAGAAAGTCCAAGCAAGTCTCTCAGTTGTCAAAAGCTAAAAGTTCCAGTTCCAGTTCTTAAAAGGCCCTAAAATGTTTTACAATTCCTGAAATGGTAAAAGCCTGCAGCCGCACAAATGATTGATGAGTGTAATCAACAAAAAGAAAGTAAGTCAACAAATATGGGCTGATAGGGCACAAGAAATAGAAAATAATACAACTACAAAGCAACAAGTCATAATTTCAAAAGTTCGATAATCACTGTAAATGTTATAACCCTGAGCATTAAATGTATAATTACATGCCGCTTTTGTATGCTAAAAGTACTTGACATTTGTAAAGCTTATCTGTTTTATGTCACATCCACATTTTACAAATATAATACCATCATTATTTAAAAATAGTAAGACATGTGGTCATTCTGATTAGATTTAAAAGAGACAAGCAACATACTTATAAAAGACAACTTTTTTACAATAATCATTGAAAGCCACGTAAGAATTTCCTTGTTTGATAGTGTTGCAAATCCAGAAGGAAGTCAGATAAATATGTATATTTACACACATTCGCCCCTAAACCACTTATACTTAGAATATAACCTACATTACGAGCCACTGAAAACGCAGAATTTTGGCGGTTAAATGAAAATTTAATCATTAAAATTTTCTCTTAACAGGCTTGACGTCATGCATTGGCGCTAATTTTTATCGGCCAATCAGAATGCAGAATGTTATATTCTAAGTTAGTTAGAACATATTAAGTAAATTTTAATGACTAAAAAAGAACTCGCTTCACTTCGCTCGCTCCGCCCTTTTTAATCATTAAAATTTACTTAATATGTTCTAACTATAACATTAAGTTTTATATTTATAACTGTATACGCCGAGAGAACGCATGTGATCGCGGACAAGGACGTCGTCGTTGTAGGTGTTTTAGTGACGTAACCGGAATCCAAACTTAAAAATGGACCAGAGAATTTCGTTTAAAACCACCTTGCTGTTCGAAGGCTAAACATAGATCTGAAGATTTCCGTAAAAATACAATCATACAATTATAAAATAACACAATTATCTTTTCAATGCAAAAAATATGGATATTCATACAGTACAGTAAAATGAACGAAAAGAGGCAAATACTTAAAAATAATTTCTTAGATAGCATCCGTTAAGTCACACATTTACATTTAAATGATATTTACACCACGTTTCAATTATACCTTAACTTGATGAGCTTCTGTACAATGCAGGTCCCGTTTCATGTCTTTTTGCAAGTTATTGTTTATTAGGTACGAATAGGGAGAATGATAACCTAGGTTCCTTATCCACAAACGCATTAGTCCGAAATTTAGTCCTAGACTTATAAATGTCAAATATTCTTTTCACCCTGATAACATTATAAATATATTGATTTTGATATCAATTGACACATACAAAGGTTCGAAAACAACAATTATACAGACGGAATTTCATTGGCTTAGATACAGTGGAAAATAAATTCTAGACGAACACTCTATCTTTGTGTGATTGTGAATAAGGACCTTAGATGAGATGGACCACAGGCGCCGTAATCTAATACTAATCAAACATACAGTCATGAGGCTGGCTGTTAAACCGCCAGTTAGTTTAATGGTGGTTACCTGACCTTCTACGTACACAGTTTTAGTGTCTACCAGTTAGATATATGGGGTGGTATTCACAAAACATCTTACGGGAGAACTTTTTTCTTAAGATCTTAGAATTTCCTTTTTAGCTAAACTGGAAAAACAAGATTATCAATTTTTACATAGTTTAGAAGCATTATGTAAAGAGCTACAATCAATAATCACAAAGAAAACATGGGATCTTCGATTCTTGGGAATTATATATACCTCAATGTTTTAACCTTAAGTCAAAATATAAAATATTTCCCTTAAGATGCTTTGTGAATACCAGCCCTGGTCGGAAAATTAATGTTCGCAGGAAGTCTTAAATGTACGCATATCAGAAGTGAAATTGACTTGATCTTTACCCAAGTTGCATTCATGTCTGGTATATATAAGGCTACTGTTATGTTCTGCTATGTTCCTTTCTAATACTGGTGACTCTGATCGCTAACTAGAGCTAAATGCTTCAGTGACTTTACCTGGAAGTTTCATGGTTGAGGATTTGTGGAATTTAATCCCTGTCAATTAATAAAGACACTAGAGAGAAGAGACAAACCACTGTCTAACAATTTTAATTATCAACGGAATCTTAGAATATTAAATAAGCAAATATAGTCTATAATAATCATCGAGTTGTCACTAATGTACTTAGACTCGTAATACTCATAATCCTAGGGCAATCATAACCAATCAGTAGTTCATGAATGTATACGAACTAACGTAGACACCAGAAGACATAGATGAGCTACGTGAATTTGTAATCGTTTATAATGATGTTATTTAGTATTCCCTTTTATTCGCAATCAACAGTCGTAAGAAGTAATGTGTGTGGACGTATAACCAGGTATGTATTAAATATAGATGAACGTAATTTAAAAATCTTAACCGGAAGATAAGTTGTTTAATCGTTATGCATTGAGTGGTACGACGATTATTGTGACAAAATAATTTGAAGTTGAAAATGGAAATTTGGCCTCCAGAGTCACAGTGGCGTCGTTCCCTTAGCGTGCCATGGAAAAAATGTTTGTCTTTGTACGATATGTACGAGCGTACAGGTATTCCGTGTTGTTATTACTTCAGCATTATCAGTTGTGATTGTACTTGCAATACATATTAATAACTGATTAAGGATCAGTACTCAAATACCCAAACGTATATCATCAGACACCGTTAGCTAAGTCTTGCAATGGTAAGCCTTAACAAATTATATATTCCTATTGATGAGTGGATTAAAGTTATGTATTTACAATTCTAATTAATATAAAATAGTAGAGCTTTCAGTTACATTGGGAGCACTTATGTGGTGGTAACAAGGATAACAACATAGTGCAATAGTATATACTAAATGGTATCTATGCACATAGTCTACTTCGCATTACTGAACGTATAAAAGCCAACATTAAGTGGAAGACGGTTTGTGTTCAGATACATTTGATATGATTCAAAAGGCATTTGCATTTTACATCCTCGATGTACATCAATCTGAATTCGGTTTGCGTAATTATTTATTTATTTATCTTTATTGCCAACAGATCATGGTTAAAATTGCATCTGTGAACGAAATAGGGCTTGTTTGTCAACAGCCTGTCTTTAAACACGAAGCTGAAACTACTTGCAAAAAACTCCAACGAAAAAAGATAATGACAAATCACACATCGTAAAATCGGACAGGAAACTCAACAGAAGTACGACATACACACAGAGGAACATACATCAAAAGAACAAATCACAGACCACAAATACGAAAATTACACCATCACAAAATTGAACAAGGTCGGACAAGAAAGACAACACTGAATAGAAACAACCGAGCACAAAAGATACAAAAAGACGGTAGAGAAACTGCTAGCTCTGAATGAAATGACGAATAACGAATACTGAGTTTGATGACTTTGATTGAATTTGATATCTATTCGTATCGATAATTTGGAACTTAAAATCAGTTCTTATACCATGTGCTAGTAATTTATGTTAAGATACGGAACTAGGGTATTAGATACGAAGGAATCACTCAATAAAAGCAACAGGGCACGCAATGTACTAAGACGAACACACGAAAAAGTACAAGAGAAGACTTGGAGAAAGTCGACGATAAAATGTTTCTTCGTTCAGATGTTATTGTGAAAAGTACACGAAGCTTATAATATGCTTACTCATAATGTGATACAACAATAATCAAGATAAGTTATAATGACATGTTCAATATCATAGTGTCAGGTATGTTTGGTGTCAGAAGACACGGTATGGTACGTACTAGATAAATACGTGCTACATCGTATATTTACATGGGAAAATAAATGCATGATTCATACTCGTATACTGGTATAAGGGGGGTATGAATATATATAATTCGATTAGAACGATTATATCAGCATTCAATAACTAACATAACTTTGTGAATCCTGGTATGTGATCATCATTAACATCAAACTGACGTAAATATATTGCTGTACTCATTCCGAGATACATCAATATGATGTTTGTTGCCTAGAAATGATATTGCAAAATAATAAAACATATACGTAATAAAAAATGAAATTCAATTTTGCAATAATTTAGATAACACAGTCATACTATAATAATTGATATATCACAAGCCTCACAAGTAAATGACATACTTAAACCTTATACAACGGGTATCCGAACGCAATACTGCTATTTAAATTTATAGTCATATGTAATTCTGATATATGTTTTTGTATCTGTTCAGATTCAATTTTTTCGTGTTCATCATTGTGGTTGTGCTCGTGACTTTACATCTGTTATTTCTCGCTTTCGTCAGTTCTTTTTAGAGTCTTACGTGTTCTGTCGTTTCTGTTGAGTGCTACATTCCCTTATGTATTTATGTATTTTTATCAAATACTGTAGCGCACCGACAACCCAAAGCCACACAGAAACGACGACAGCGCCTAGCCATCCACGCATGAGTCAGACATAGAACGAACCATCCACATTCCCAAAAATGGATATTTCAAGCAAGCCTATAAACTCACTCCGCAATGAATGACACACTGTGGACTTCGATTTCTGTGCATAGATAGCCATAAAGGGAGGTAATTATAAATGATAACTACACCGAAGTGAAGTACGGGGATACTTTTTTACAGCCGACACACGGCACTTAACACCTGCTGTAGTGATAAGTAAATACAGTAACGCACAGACAATCCACAGACAATACTTCACCGACAGGATTCCAGTTCTATGACGACAACGATATGTATTCATTCGTTAATGAAATGAGATGTGATTCGCGCATGCGCAGTCAGTGGTTATATGGGTGCTATCTCCTCACATAACGGATCACCCAATTCTGCAGCTTCCTCTACACGATGAGTGCCGTTCAACGAAGCCATAATTGTACCATTGACAGTACTAGATGTTTTGGTATGTCACGTCTTTGGATCGAAACCGTAATAAGTCTCACTACCAGGACCTGCCATAGGGATACGTATGAGAATAGTTTCACATGTTACTAATAAGGTAGCATTTTAAATAACATGGAACATGCGCAGACATGAAGTTGTTTTAGAATACAACGTAAGAAAATTCCAAATCGTCAACAATTGTTGTTTTAACTTTAATGCCATATAAAATATGAAGCATGTTGGTAGACAACGCAAAAACAATTACTGTAAAGAGAGTCAAACCAGAACCTGATACAATATGTGTATCATGTAAACAATAGATTACTCTGATTATGTGATAACTCCACTGTTAGCATCATATGTTTAAAGAGGTCAAAGAAAAATATTTAAATATTTCAATGGGGACGAGTCTTCCTTTCTTCAAAAGTCTAGCATTCGAAAATATTATATAAATATGCATCAATGTAAATTATTCTAACGGTATTCGCCGACTTACAATGCTAACACTAATTGTTGTCTCATAAATTATGTGTGTGGTTTTTTTTATTGAAAATATTTATATAGCGCCTTATAAAACAAGTCTCTAAAGCGCTGTACACGCGAAAGTTAATACCTTGAAAGTTGGTTAGTGTCGTGAAAATCTAATTAACATCCACTGATCACTGATATGCCATTTTAAACATGACTGTGCGTTTTTAGTGTCTTTTTGAAAACCAGCAGAGAGTCAATGTTTTTTATTCCTATTGGCAGACTGTTCCACAGGGTGGCTGCACATTTGTAGGTCTTAGTTTTTGTTCTCGGAATGTTTGATAATTGGGCTGAGTCTGATCTCAGAGATCTTGTTGGGTGGTACTCAGTTACCAACTCATTCATGTAAACAGGAGTTTCGGATCCTGAGAACGTAACAAGGTAACATGTTAAAGTTTATATGTATGGTTCTTTAAGTGTCCGTCTCTTGCGTGGGTAGCTAGGCGATGAAACCGTTTCCATATGGCTTTGAATCTGCGCATAACAGTATTTAATTCATATGTATAAATTGGTATTATTTATCATATACTAGTACCATATTTTTCCTAGATGACTTCGCAAATGTTTAAGGTGGTAACTGATGATTAACATGGACCACGCGCTTGTTACATTCCAAAATAGCACATTTAATAAAGCCGTATACAGGTTATGACAAAATAATCAAAGTTTAGTATTTCATATTCATTTGAGCATTAGACTTATCGTTGCGGTTGTTTACACAATGCACGCCCTTTTTATCGTATCACTTGAGTGTATAATTCAAGTATTTAAATATGCTCAAACAACATATTGTACGGGACAGAACATATAACAAAGCAATAAAATGTGTATCTAACGCTATTTTCTAGAAATATATCACCTAAATCCATACGATAAATTTCACCTAATAAAACATACCAAAAACAATTCACATGGTCATTTTAAAAATGCATTTCATTGGATTAAAGTATACAAATTAAGACACATGTATGCACTAAAATTGGATGGGAATGACATAACCCAATAGTTATAGCAGAGAAAGAAAGGCACAAAAAATAGCTTGATGGAGAAACATAACATAATACAAGTGACAAGGCCAACCACAACAACTGAACAAGAAAAAACTGAACAACTAAAAAAACATGATAATCTCCTCCGATAGCGTACAATTCTACTAACAGTTTACTTTGCAATGGAGTATATGAAGGTTCAACTGATACATAAAGCTAGTGACATCCTAAACTAAGTACAGATACCAACAACAGAAAGTATGTAGACACTAATTATTGTTTTGTGTGTGTTTTACAAATTTATGTAGAGTTTATGTTAAACATTTGTCATCCAAATAAATACAACAATGATTGTTTTTCTTACTGATGTGAGTTTCTGTCTCATGAGAAGTTATTTCAGACTCACAATTGACAATAAAAGCTAGTGAACTATGACGTTTAATAGACTGTGATCATGTTCATATCTATTGAAATATCATTTATTAACGCATCAAATACTTTAGAAATGTTCAAAGTTGAAAATGACAAGTGTTTAATTTTTTAGTGTCTGAATTATCGCATTCCTTCTTGTTTAGTCATTTCGTTCACATTGCATGTCATCGTAGACTAAACCCCACTTCAATAACGGCTTACCTATCGTGCTCCGATGGAGATAGGTATCCCCCCGATGAATGGCCACAATCATCGGACAATGAAAGACTTGTCCGAGGCACGTCACGAAATAGCAAATGTCAGGTTATATTCGGATGAAAACAGAGACGCTGTATAACACTTTCTAATGTATATCTTAACAGTAAAAACACATAATGCTTCATCTAAAGAGCTCAATGTTTAATTATGTGTTAATCCGCTGTCAGAAATTATAGTTAATTGACTGTACGCATATTTGTTTACAAACACTGAACAGAATAACTCACGTATCTAGCTGGGTGGCGTTCGGTTCATAACCCCAAGTCATATCATTTAGCCATGTGTTTACAATTGACAGCAAACACATTGATAGTCATTCAACATTGTTACTTACAGAAACAAATCTGACAGAGAAGCCACATTCATTGTAGTTATACAGTAAATTAAGTTCTCTTTTCTGCATTGTAGATAATTCAACCTGATTCTGTTGTGTCTTCCTACAAAGATATAATAGATTAACCTGGAGTTCAATAGATTCGAAATGTCAGAATGTCAGATTTCATAGATAACGTTAATGAACTTACTAAGGTGTTAACCAGGGGAGTACGTTAAGACCTTTCTTGGTTTATGACATTCAGCAGTCATTTCATGATTTATGTCCCTGTGACAGTTGGAAATACGGCCTTGTTACAAATACTTTAGTGTCATTATTTACATTGTTAAACGTTTCAAAAATACGATATAACTGCTCCTTAAATTGCTTGTTCGTTATTTGGTAATCGTAATTGTTTATGAATACAACAAATTGAAAAAAGACTAATTTATTTCATACAAAAAATTAGACAGCTGGTACGTGTAAATAAAAAGATGTAAAATGTTACAATTTACCGAAATTGTTGCTGTTTGCATACGGGTAAAAAGTAATCATCTTTGGAATAACTAACAAAATTAAAAACATCATTATTATATCTACTGCAACACATATGGCATTTTTTTGACGGGACCTTTAAAGAAGATGCGTTGAATATTGTATAAAGTGTATCTTATGAAGTTTGGGTACATGGGTAATCAATCGTGACGCTACAATTGTTGATGCATTTCATCAATCAAAACAAACATAGTTTTATTTTCAGTTTATTGTAAAAATCAGCATAATAAAAACACCAATATTAGTGCAAAAAATAACATAAAATATGACTAAGGCATAACAATTATACAAACATAATAGTAATATGCATCAGAATACATTCGTAAACATAATTAACCAAACAGTACAAAAGCAACATGATTTTAAGACAAACAAACAAGTGATCATTGCAATTGCATGTACTGATTTGAAAGGTTTCTTGCATGTTCATGTTAAAGTCCATGTTGTTGGCAAAACACAATTGATGGTCAGGCTGAACATAGTTTGAGAACTATCGAGCATTTTCGTTTTGCACAAGACAAATTGACGTCCATAAGAAATCTGTTGGCAATGTTCAGTCTATATTTGCATACGCCATTATTAATGCGAATACAAACAATTCCATTATAGTAAACAATATAAACACATAATTATATGCTTTCTAACGACAAGTATACATCTAAAGAGTAATGCAATTCATTATGATAAACTATATTTAGTATCGTTATGATTGTACAATCCTAACAAAAATATATGTATATCAAATCTAAAGTGTGTGGCGCAATAGTTATGGTGTATTGAATTAAAACAAATTTTGAAAGACATCACATCATTTTGGTAGGAAATATTGTTTTCAATTATGGCAATCGTAGAGGCAGCGGACGACGTATCTTGCGAAATGTGATTTAGAAATACATGTACCATCTAAATGCTCTCGAATTGTAAGAGTCGAATTTATGTTAGTAAAATACATCAAATATTAATTGATTTGTACCAAACCGGGTCGTGCCTGCAACGTAGTGACACAGCTTTTAATAAATATACATTTGTTACTCAGAAAATATTTTGTTTACTCACCAAAAACAACATTGACATATATATGTCCAATTATAAAATATACAACATGATAGGTGTGGTAAAATATACTCAATGTCATTTCTCATCCTTAGTAGTAGTTATTGTTATTTTACTCGTCTGTGTATGAATGTACAAACGGGTACGGGAGAGCCAGAGTGAATAAAATTAGTGTTACGACAAATAAATTGATACATTGAAGCTGTGAGTACAAACAAACAGCCAGAACGAAGCTATAAATGACATTTAATTGTTTATTGGCAAATTAATAGGGTAACGTAAGGTTAGTGCTAAATATATACGGGTATGTCTTGATTTTTGTCACTAAATGTCATTATTAACACATTTATTATTGTTAATCATACTGAACCTACGCAAGCAACGATGCATTAACATGACATTGTCGTTTAATTTGCTTCCGTGGTTAAAGAAAATTATTCATACCATACGCGGTATTGGTTAAGTCGTAAAACACTAGAAGCGTGAACTAACTACCCGTTTGTTCACAATAGTGAGTCGTGATTGGTTGAGCTCAATGAAAAGGCGGGGTTACGATTATAATGAAGCTCTCTGATTGGAGCGGAAAACGGAATTCAAAGTATCAGGTTTTTTGTATTGATTTTTATATTTGAAATTTTCAAAGTTAAAGCCATTAGGGAAAGATCTTTCACCAGGGTGAATTTGGCTGCAAACTAGAAAACATATTAAGTGACTCTACTCGGATTAACATAAACTGTGCTAAAACATCTTTGATAATTAATTAGGATTCAGAAAGCAATTAGTGGAAAGGCGATCGACAGAGGTTCCAACCAATCTTCATGATAAAGAGCCTTTGGCTTCTTTGAAGGTATATATTAATCCGTTACTTAGTTCTTTCAGTTTATCGTTGACACAATTGACTGTTTTGTAGTCGTTGTTACGACTTCTAATTTTTGTACCAAATCAGATGACACTATCAGACATAGTGCCATTGATAACACGTATTTGTTAAATACATTTGACATTTTGATTGTAATTGTTTGTTTTTGATCAGGAACTATCAAAACTATTGTAAACTATATTCGACATTTGGCTTGTAAATGTTTATTTTCAATCAGTAACACTTATTAAGTTGAAGTAAATACAATTTTACATCATGTTACTTTGGTAATATTTTATATTTTTCAACATGTCCTCTTGAAGTTGAAGTCTTGTTTTGGGACACTCAAAACATGCAAGTTATTGAGAGACTTTATGATACAAATTCATTAGATTGTATGATTTGTAACATTTATTAAACTTGCTGCACATATATGAACTATATTAGTATGTATATATTCTCATTATGGTATTTCATATGTTTCATATGGTGATGTTTCATTTTAAAAATGTTGCGTCCCTTGCAATAGTCAATAGTTTCCTATTCATTAACTTTAATATTTATCACATATCACTTTACTTTTAAGGGTGCAAAGATATTGAAACATTTTGCACTAATATGCTCGCTATTATGAACTTATTTATCACATGGCTGTGCATAGAATGCATGCTTTTTGCACAATTACTGGATTCAATTAGGATCAATAAATCTTAATTCATAAACGATTTATTGATTCAGCAGACTAATTTTATTTCTATTTGTGTGGTGTTAAATAATTTTGCTCAGAGCACACAATGGTGCGATCTAAATAGTCGACGAAGTTTCGTTAAATTTTATTATATATAATGTCAAATGATTACCCGTGTGTGAAAATAAATTAAATTCTATTATGTTGCATGTTCTATGTGTACGAATTAAGAAGATATGAGTAATCCACAAAAGTTAAAGCGTAACATTTCATGTCTATTTTATGGATGAGAAATATACGCATCATTACATTACAATATAGAATTACTAAAAACTGTCTCTGTCGCCAGTAGTGGTAATAAAGATGTTCTGCCACACAAACTCAAATGTTAAGTGCACTGATATGACGTTTATTCGTAAATGATGACACTAGCGCATGCTATCCAGGGACGAAAAACGTAGTGTATTTGAAACTATCATGTCAAAATATCTATATTTTTTAAATTATTTACCTAAATTAAAAAAGAATAGGATTTAGTTGAAATGCAAATGAAACATTTATGAAGTTTTCATAGCTTGGCTTGGCGTGGATTCATATACCCGATTTTTTGATAAAATTCAAAAACAAGGAATTTAGTCTTAATCTTGGAAGTTTAAACTCAATTATGGCAATATTATTTATCAACACTCATGACTGGCTAGTAAAATTAGGATGTTCCCGGTCTTAAAGGAATAGACAAAGCTGAGTAGCTTAGAGATAGGATTTTGTCTAAATTTATGTTAACTACTGCTAAATATCATGAACCAAAGATATCCAACTCTCAAATAAGAAACCATGTATCGATGCTTAAGTGTTTTGATAGCAATACGTTTAGAAATGTTCAAATAAGCAGCTGTGTGGCTGCCGTTCTGGATTCGATCACCATGTTAAAAATGCAAGTAATTCAAAGGGTTGGGTGTTTTAAGAAAAAATATAATTAATGCATTATGTTGATTGTTTAAATTGTTACCTCTTTTAAACTATTTAAATACTTATTAGTAAAACAAACGCTAAGTTTTATTGAATAAGATAAAGGAAATAACAATTGCACCTAAACGGAGTCAGCAAACTTCAAATGCAAAATTTGAAATAAAGTTCTAAGAACTCCATCCTGCTATGGTTGTAAGTGTTTAATTTCTTTAACGCTAATAGTGTTCCTTTATTTAATATAATTTGAACATAACAGGTATGACAATTTGCCCAATTTTGGTAACAGCCAACGAACGGAATAATTCTTATCTTTAATACTGAGCACATTGAAAATACACCAAAGGAGGTATATGCGGCTGAAAGTATTAATTGCGATCGATGCTAAAATTTTAGTTTCTTTGATTAGCTGATTAGATCGGTTGTGCTATTTGCGCTTGTGGGACATAGGCACAGCAATCATTGTTGGGCGTCACTAAAGTTTGCACCATGAACTCATATTTGAACAACAACGGATATTAAAAGAGGTACTCAGATACAAAATATACCGGTTCTTACTTGAGCAACATGATGCAAAAATGCACGCAACAAAAATATTTTTTTTATAATTTGTATTATTGAACGGATTGCTATGGGTTAGATTTATACTGTACCTTTGTATATAGCCACGTCGGTGTGAATTAAGTAATATATACCAGTATATAAAACACATATATTCGGATGACAATATTTGTTTTCTTTAAAGCGAGCAGAAGTATTCATTAATTAATGTGGCGTTCTGTAAAAAGACGATTGACACGTTTGCAAAATACAAATATGGCTTCATTTCAGTCTTATATCGTTGAAAAATACATTTACTAATAAATGTCAAAATATTCATAAACTTTCTGCTAATGTCGAGTTTTCTATACAAGTCACGTGCCTTTAATTGGTTACACAGTTTATGCTCATTAGCGAAAGTAATAAATCATTAAATCGCAAGTGAACGTTGGTCTTCGTGTACTCACCGTTTAGAGCGTATGCCAGGTATCGCTTACATCTACAAGAGCACACATAAGAGCCAACAATATTTTACTAGCGAAAGATGCGATTATGCAAATGATCATGAATTCCATTTAGATCATATTAAGCAATGTTATCGGGGAGTCTCATAGGAGTCCATCATAATTTAGTGACGTTGGTCATATAGATATGTTCCAAATTAGTTGTTTTGTATGCTTAAGCCTTAAAACACTCCCTTTCCAAGATGTTTGAGATAAGGTTACATATACATCTTTAATAAGTTTCTAAAAGCCTGCATGGCTAATGAGACAGCAGCTTTTAACGTAATTAACGGATGGGGTAAACCGATCATCGACAACACTTTTGAGAATAATTTAAGGTTCGAAAGTACTAGGTTTGTCACGAAGTGGTTTGTCAAGTTAATTCACGTAATCATTGACTTATCTTTAAATGGAAACATCAGAGGTTGGATAACCCTTTGAAATACATTTCTAAGGTGAGTAAGGATAAAAACACGCATAAACATTTTGAAATAATGACAGCTAAATGCGTTATTAAAGTGGTAATGTTTATTATTTGAAGTACCCTAACTTTGCTACAAATCAAAGGCTGAATAATAGCCAAGAACAAACAGCTAAATGTTTGGGGTACCTATATTGTATGGTTCACCTATCACAGTGACTATACGTTGACACTCTAACCTGGGTGAAACCATAAACAGTGCACCAATGCGTTGGGATGAAGTGGGCGGGACGAAAATGAATCAACGAAAGATCTGGCGGAAAATGAGTTTGAAAGCAACACTGATATTATAAAACATCCGATACGGGTAGTTTATTACACGTAAGATTGGAGAGGCTACTTAGAAGGGAAGGAGACCCTAGACCAACTACAAGGACACTATTTAAGATATAATATTGTATGAGCTAACTATATACTTACAGATCGAGTGTCTATTTATTGGCATGTTGTTGTACCATTCTGAAGAAGAAAAGAGAAAGGAAGATATTAATAAAGGTGAGTTAATATAATATACTTTTAGTATAATATTAAATTTCGAAATTGCATGTATTCATAACTGTAGATATTTTTTATATAAAGTTTTCACTGAACGTTATTTGCTGTTGTGATTTAGATTTAGCATCCAATTTGATAATAATACAATGTTTATTGTTGTCAAGTATTTAATATTAATGTACAATAGTACTTATAAACTTATGTTAGTTTTTCTTTGTGTTTCTTTTACACTCTCATTCTAAAATTGTATTTTGCTTCCCATCTCTGATATCATCCCTGTTAAAATTAGTTTAATTTGGAAAAACAGACAATTAAATGATATTTCAACAAAATATCTTCTACTTTGAATGAACAATATTAGACATCAAACACATTAAATAAACACGTTCACTAAATGCAATGTACAAATTATAAAATAGTTTTAATATAATAACAATAATATTTGAACGACGCATTTAAGAAATACGACTCGATATTATTAAAGTTAATATAATGAACATATTGTTATACAAACTAATTTTTTAATTTAACAATAAAAGTTATGGTGTTGTTTACTTGTTGAAATAACTTGCTATCACTTGCGATGTCGCTACATACTGTTTTAGATCAGATTGGTGCCATTCATATGGTATGAATAGTACAACTCTGTGCTTGTACCTGTGTCTCAAACAGAAATTCATACGCTGGCGATTAATTAATTTCTTTTTAACTAATTGGTTATCAGTTGTATTGTTGCTTAGTATTTGTTCCTTCACAGCCGTTCATGTTTTAAAAGAACTAAAGATCCCACTAAAATATCTTATACACTAGCACAGAGACCAATGATTCCCACCTCCCCAAACGTGTAGAGGGTCACATATTTCATTTGTAGTTAAAATATAGAAATGTATTATTACGATGTTTAATTCAAAATGAATTCCAACAATATATCTTATTGTAATAGATTTCGATATATACAAAAGATATGATATTTCGCTCAAAATAAATTACGATACATCCACAGTTTTTATTCAAGTGTCAATCTTTTCTACTGACAACTCTTTTAGAAAGACTTTGCAATCAAAATAGATAATCTGTAATACTTCAAGTCCAATTCTGTTTTCAATTGTATAAACCCTCATTACATATTAGTGTCAGTTTTGTCAAAGAATGCCGCTGAAAATTCTGTACTTTCGATAATTACAAAAGGTCGGCTTAATTATAATATCATAAAAGGATCGGGACAAGATATACTCTATGGTGATTTCACCTTTTGAAATTGAAATTAATTCAAATTTTACTCAGCTGTCAATTTTTTGATAACCCAATATGAAGAATCTGCCATATTCTACAGCAAGCTTTAAAAATATTGCTGAATGTAAAATGTATAGAATAATTGAGTTAAATCCTGTTCTGTGTTAACATGATAGTAAGAATGTCATTCGCGCACGTCATTCATTTAATTCAATTCAAAACTAACCCTTTAAAAGTGACACAATTAATTCTCAATTAGCCTTAAGGGTCGTTGTATAAGGGTACTCGGTGCATTTCAAAAAGAACTCTCTCCATTCGACAATACGTTGTCCTTATTCAACCCTCTGCCTTATTTAACATATATCCAATGGATGGGTAACTGACAAGATAAAAAGACAGGCTTCGCTGGTGACAGATACTTTGCACTCCTTCACACACTTGCGAAGTCAACAAGAAGATTAAATTCACCATCTCTTCTGATACTCTTTACCACATACACTATTCAGGAATTAAAACCATTAACATACTTGAAATATTATTAGTCATTTAGTATATTTGCATAAAAAATCCACGGAGGGTGAAGTACCCTGTTAAGTTGTAAACTATAACTTGATAGATGTTCGCGAGTAAAATGAAGAAACGTGATTAAATCAATTTTATTCTGCTTAATAGATTTTTGTATACTTCACATAATGCACCGTGTCTCAATTAGAACGGGTATTCTATTTTTTAATTAGCTTTATTTGCCTGTTAGATCATCAAATAAACCTAGCTGTTAAATCATGAGAAGTTTGAATTAATAAGGTTTCATAGAAAAGCTTATACAGAGTATTGTAACAATGGCTACCCTTAAATTGTTTAAAACATGCTTGTACCAAGTGTTCAACAAACACTGTCCGTCCACACCAAGCACAAAACTCATATAATCAATTGTTTCACCTGCGTGGATTTTGAATGGATTTCTGTTATCAATTTCGTCTTGATTATACGGTTCAATTAGCATAAGGCAGTTTTTTAAAAAACTTTTGTCACTTAAGAAAACTTAACACAAACAGATGAGTCCATGTTCTGCACAACGGCTACATCACCAACTTTATTCAATTCTTATTTCTGATGCAAATAAGATTAAAAGTAACTCCTTTTATCAAAGTCTGTACATGAGTCTTCAATGACATCCACAACGGCACCACCTGCTTTCTGTTTCATTAAAAAACCTCCAGCCATATTTTAGTATAATGTTGTTGATAACTCAATGCGCTGGCTTGTTTTGTTTCTGTTATCCTATCTCCTATCGCTATCATTATACGAATGACACCTCGATATGAATATAATTAGCTACAGTATTGTCCATACCGCGCTGGCTCACGCGTCATTGTAACTATAAGTCTCTCAATATTCAAGACTATAGCTCGTTCAAAGTTCTAAGATAACATATTAGCATAATTACCTCGAGCGTGGAGAGTTTCCAAGATCAATTGCGCAATGAATCTAATGACATTTAGTTGGGCATAATATTCTTCGGGGGCGAAGGTTGTCTTTTCATTTTTAACAAAGTCAAATTAATTCCTAACTAATATTACGATAATTTACCCAACCGATCTCGTGTAGCAATACGCTGATCACGTGTTCGATGAATTATGTCATTCGTGTGATATTAATACAGATTCATCCGCACGCCGCATCTTAAGATTTTGTTTTGTTCTAACTTTTTCTTGATACTGTCAGTTTCTCCCAGTCTTGCAATTGGCAGCTGTTTCCCTCGGTCTATTTTTTTCAAACTATTAGACAGACCCTGTCTATCACGTGAAACCATGAAAGACAAAATTCTTGTTTCGGAGACAAAACATGAAAATGACATCCTCTCTGAAGAAAACTGAGGGGTCAAGACCTTCTCTGAAATTATAAAACAAGCGTGTAATACAAAAAGGGAATTTTATGAATATCAAATTTAAGGGTTCTGTTTTATCAATAATGTAACGCTTAATTGATATCGATGAAAAGGAACTATGCGGAAGAACAACAATAGCTCGCCGCATCATTGTCGCTCTTATGAATTTTAAATAACAAATTTATTCAACATGCATTAGTACCACGTGCAAGGCTTATCTCACGCGGTTCAAAGGTCGTGCATGTGCACTCACTATTTAAATATCAAACATTGTCTTTGTTAAGATCAATGCATATTGTTTAACGTAGAAAAGATGTCTCAAGGTGTTGATAATGAATTGCGGTTATATTATGTTATAATTGTGCATCTTGATGAGTTACTCTGAATATGGATATAGTGCTCGGCTGACTGTGCATGTTATGTTTGGATCGTTGGATGTTGTATTTAAGGTAAATTGGTGCATCTGTAAAAATATATCGCATTTATTCTGATTAATATTAGCTAGTTTAATAAAAAGGATTAAATGAAATAGTTCATTATGTACTAAAATGCAAGGTAAAGTAATTATTAGTTTTATTATATTACTGTATGCAGCAACAAAAAATCTAAATCAGATCTTTGAATGATAATTCAAAGTCAAATAATAATTAATAATTTGAAGAGTGATACACAAAGAATTTACTTAAAGGTATACGTTACTTAAAAGCGTCTAGTAGCAACTGGCAATTCTCAGTTTTGTTGTCAATAAATTATAAATAAAATATCATAATAAACAGTTTAGTTATACTAAAAATTATTGTCAAATACATGAATGTAACTTCTGAGCAGTATAAGTTGCATCACTTATTCTATTTTGATCTCATAGCATTAGTTATGTTACAAATAAAATAAAAACAAAATATGACATTTCAAAAATTTAAAATTAGATATTATAAGTAAAGTTCCGCTAATAAGACCACTTTGATTATTTTGAAATCATGCAGATCTTTGCCAGTTTAAGGTCCCAAATTATTAAATTTAGAACAACAAAGGTCCGCTACTAAGACCGATTCGCTATTAAGACCACCTTTTTGACTAGTCTTATTAGCGAAACTTCACTGTAGTATGAATAATATATGATGCAAGTATGACAGTAAATATTAGCAATGGTATTGCAAAGGATTATGTAACAGAATATGTTAATTATATATTACAGATACTGATATGACGAATCGGCAAGACGATCTAGCCACCGTATATTCCTCTGGTGAGGACATGAGACCATCGAACACCGAGTCGAAATCTCCTCAACCTACGTCTACACCATACAACACTCAGTGGACGACTGAATCGAACGACAGAAAGGTAAATACAAATATACTGATAACGTAAAATAATCAATATTCTTTTTAATATATAAATTTGAAATGAGTATTGACCATAGTACTATAGCAAAGTGCCGCTAATAAGACCAACATAAAAGTGGTCATATTAGCATATTAGTCTTAATTGTCGACCACTTATGATCTAACATTAGGCATTTGGTTCTTTAAAATTGCACATAATTGGAGTGGACAAATAAGCTGAAATAAAAATAATCACGGTAAATTTACGAATATACAGAGAGTGCAATTGATATACACCGAACAGTGCCAATTGAAACAATGCGCTAATATCTTTGGAAACAAAGGTACATGCTTTAAAATTAATACCAAGAAAGCGAAACCATAACAGTATCGATCTTTCCTTTGTTTATGGTTGACTTGAACATTTTGTTCATGACCGCGAGGGTACCATGGTAAAAGAACAATGATAGTTATCTGTAATAAGCGACTAGCGATCTATCATTAAAGTCAAATGGCGAAACACTATTTGAATTATTTAACCATTTATTTTGTCGGGTCCTATAATTATGCTGTCATATGGAGAGTGTCCTTGTAAAATAATTAGTTAGTTAATACATTGGTAGAGGAGAGAGTAACATCAAACAAATATGATAAAATATTGGATTAAAATTGGCAATTGACTGCTATTGATATTATTGTAACAAATGAACATAGATGTGAATGTGGTGACCGGTTCTAAAAATGTTGTATTATTTGCATCTAGCTGCTTATTAACATGTATATTATGCAAACGTATTCATAATTTCTTGTATTATTTTCAGACTGACGGTGTAAACCGGAGATTTGCTTGTGAACATTGTGAAAAAGTTTTTACAGACCCATCTAACCTTCAACGCCACATAAGATCGCAACACATGGGTGCCCGAAGCCACGCTTGTCCAGAATGTGGGAAGACATTCGCCACTTCATCAGGCTTAAAGCAACATCAACATATCCATTCCAGTGTCAAGCCATTCCAGTGTGAGGTGTGCTTGAAAGCATACACCCAATTCTCAAATCTGTGCCGTCACAAGCGCATGCATGCCGACTGTCGCCAGCAAATAAAATGTTCGGACTGCGGCCAAGCGTTCTCAACTATAACATCTCTCAGCAAGCATAAGAGGTTTTGCGAAGGAGCACTAAGAAATGGTTTACCATTAAACATTCAGAGTGAAATGAAGGGTCCATTGTCATCACCGTTCACTATGCCACCATCTAGATCTTCATTTGACCCTTCGTTGTATATGAGACTCCTCGGAGGTCGCCCACCGTTTCCATATCCTGCGTTAAGCCATGGAGTTCCATTCCCATATACGTCACCAATGGATTCGTTGAAATATGCGCAAACGTCTTACCTTAATGGTTCACTAGACTTACCATTAAGAAATGGATTCAAAGGTGGTCTCGCCTTCAGTACTGACATACGAAAACACGAGGACGAGCACCCACTTAGGAAGAAACTAAGAACAATGCATGATAAAAGTGGAAGTGATGGTGAATCAGAATTCAATCAAAGTTCTGATGCGGAGAGTTCCGCAGACATAGACGACAAGAAAAGACACTATAGCTTTGATAGCGAGAAGGGTGATCTACATCCTGCTTTCTCAACGGTACAAACCAAACACTTATACACCGACCGGAAAATAGCTGACTTATCTCCGCGAAGGAAGCAGCATAGTGATAATGTAGTCGATACCAAATCAACGTCGAAACAGTCTGCTGAACAACCGCTTGATCTGAGCAGGGCAAAGCCAGAAGACGAAGAGGAAGACATTATTGAACGCTTGTACCATAAGCAAAGGTCATCAACACCCATTAAGCCGAAGGTTATGCCACTTTCACCGAAACCAACGAAAATTATATCGCCTATCCCAAAAAAACCTCAACTTCCGGTGCAATCAACATTATCTCCACCTAGTCGAGATTACATGGAGAAACTCATGGCCAGCTCGGGGAAATACTCGGCATTCACACGCATGCCAATGTTCGGCAGCAGTTACACAATGCCATTCATTAACCCATATGCGCTTCATCTGCAACAGAGCGCGCAACAATCGTCGTTCTCAGGATTATCAAATATTCCTCACTATTCAAGCTACAACGAATATGCCGCCATGTCTATGCCACCAATGATGCAGAAACCACGTGATCGTTACAGCTGTAAATTCTGTGGGAAGGTGTTCCCGAGGAGCGCAAACCTTACACGGCATTTAAGAACTCATACTGGCGAGCAACCGTATAAATGTAAATACTGCGAACGCTCGTTTTCTATATCATCCAACCTTCAACGCCATGTACGAAACATCCACAATAAGGAGAAACCATTCCGATGTCCTCTCTGTGAGCGTTGCTTCGGTCAACAAACTAATTTGGACAGACACATTAAGAAGCACGAAACACAGGGACCTAATGTAATTGATTCACCATTACATGAATCAGAAAGTGATTTTGAATTAGACGATGTGTTTGATACAAGTACTGGCCACACTGAGAATGAATTAAACGATGACGACGATGAAGAAATTGACGTGTCAGAATCTGATGATTTAGAACAAAATCGATTATCACCCGATGTTCCTTTTAATGAACATGAACTTAGATATAATACTGTTGAAAGTGGCGATGCCGAATCTCGAATTAGTAAACTATCTACTACAAGTGAAAACTCGGACAACGAAAGATATGACTCAGGTGCTGAACATGCACTATCTAGACCGTTCCAGTCACAATGTGTTCCGAGCATCAATGTCCCAGTATATCAGCAAGGTCGTCTACTGTGTTCATAAACTTTAGTGTATGCTGGGAGTTATTGAACATATATTTATTAATTATGACATTCCACATCTTCAATCAGACATCTAATTGATTGTTCTTTTAACTGATCATTAATATGTAATGCTGGCTTTTGACTGGGAGTAAAACCCACTTGGATGTGATATGTATGAGAGATACAAACGTGTCTTATCTTCTGAACTATGACAATGAATTATTGAAGCTGCAATTAATTTAGATGTGGTTGATATTGTTAGGCACAGTGTGTACGTTTCTCCATGATATTGATGATTGGTTTAAATATTATACTTGCTTATTTGGGAGCTTTTGTCTCTATGTGTATTTATTCGGAATTTGATTAAATATTCTTATATTATATTGTATATATTGAATTGAAACGTGTATCATTGTAAATTATTCATTTGATTATTTATACTTTATGTGTGCCTTTTAATGATTACTTAATTATATAAACTGTATATTCGTTTGTACAGCTATGCACCTACATCTTCGAGTTTTTGTCTATTGCACAATGTTTCTCAAATGGTTCATTATATATGTTTTAATATTTTCACTTATTTCAAACTCTATGAATATTTATATTTTCTTTGATTGAATTGTCAAATAAACCTATTAAAATATTATACAGTTTTAGTTATGCTACAGAACACTTATTACAAAGAATTAAATTAGGTGCATTCTATGCCCTTTGGTGTTTATATGATTTGGAATGCACCAGCAGCATCTACCACACCAAGCGGAAACAACAAAATAATAATTTATATTACATACCGTGCACATGGGTTCTGCTTCATTAAAGCTCTTACGGAAATTGTAAACTATCGTTCAAAATTAAATTCTTAATTATTATTTAAAGCCTTCACATTGGGGACAGATATATAGTTTGTAGGAGTTCCTTAACTGAATAACTATTAATATTGAACGACCCTTTGTCACAATATGTAGCTGTTCAAGGGCTATAAAGAATTATAATTTGAACGTAAGTTTGATATTTACGCAAGAGATTTGATACAACATTACACCCTGGCGAATAAATACCTTATTAATTAAACATGACACAAACGCAATTCAATGCGCTCATGTCCACCTTCTGTGAATTGTGCGCTTGGTATGTAATTAGATTTATAAACTATTTTAAGATCATAAAGATTTGCATATGGATGTTACCTTTGGGATATGTTTGAATAGACACTGTCCTATAAATATGGCGTTCCCCGTCACTGTATCAATATTGCAGTTTAGATGATCTTTAGAAATTCAGTGATTGCCATAAACAGTGTAGCATTACGACGTTACTCTGACGTCACAAAAGCTGTCCAATCCAGGACCGATTTGGGAAACGAAAATAGACTTAGGATTTTATTTCTTCGCCGATTTCTATGAAACCTACACCAAAAATGTATCAAAGGTAGGATCCCTATCAACAGCTGTCCAGACCGATGTTTTCCTGTACCCTGTGAAACCTTGAGAAACAAGACTGCTTGGAACTGTAGTCCACTCGCATCACTTCCAAGGTGTCACAGGATGGTGGAAAAACGGCCCAGCATCTGATAGAGATCTTATAGTTAATGAAAAGCTTATAGCATGGTGTATGTTATAGAAAGCGGTGAAGAAATAAAACACTCGCCTATATTTTTTCCAAGTTGAAAAAAAGTCTACAAATTTGTTCTTGACTCGATGCCTTTAGTGTCGTCAGAGTCACATGCAATTGTTACACTGTTAAATTAATTAATTCGCATACAAGAAGATAAACAAAGTTTGCATTCCCACGTCACATCGCAGCTAATCATCAAGCAAATATATACAGTACTATATTGCCCCAGAGTGGGACCTGTACTAAACTGAAAGAAGAAGAAGAAGAAGAAGAAGAAGAAGAAGAAGAAGAAGAAGAAAAAGAAGATATAGAGTATTGAAAAAAATAAGAAAAATACGTTAATGTGCTGCGTGTTTCCTATTTTTGAATATCTTAGTAATAAATAGGAGTACAATATGTGTTATTTTGTAATGTCTGTAAATGTATTGTTTAATGATAATAGTTAAATGTAAGTATTTGTATAGAACGTAACTGTGTATAATAGTTTGGAATTCATGAGAGTGTAAAAGAGAATGAGAGGGTGAGAAAGAAAATTTTAAAAACACTTTGAGTACATTAATTTTGTGTCATTATTGCTATATACCAATATGCATGATTGTATTTCAAAGTAATAAAGAATGAAAAAAAATATCTGCCTTTCAGAACCTTTCAGGTGCTACAAAACTGACTATCTCACATGAGAGAAATGAGTTGAAACTGCCAATACTATTTTAGACAAGGATTGGTAAAAAAAGTGAAAGACTGTGTCAAATTTTAGACAAATGTCGGTAAAAACGAGTTTAAATCTAAAAACATTATGTACATATGCGTTTGTTTGTTAAGATAACCATCATAAGCTGGGTAATCATGGACACACGTTATATCACAGGAGGTACATAATGCATTTGTATAAGGGATTGTGTCAGCTGGGTGTCCTTTAGCAAATATAAAATCTTAAACACGTCAAAAACTGTTGATTTGCACCGTGTTAAAGGTCGTCTTCAACATTTACCACACTCAACGCAAATATTAATGTATTTCGAGCAGTGTAGCCAATTTTTCTGGATTCGTTAAAAGGTTCGTTATTCAGGCATAATTTACCATCGTTTTCATTAGTTGGCAATAAAACGTATTGTTATTGTGAAACACAATTAAATTCTAAGCAACATTCTGATTTATGTTTACGTAAAACCACTTTGTTGAAAAACAATTTTAGCTATTAACTTGTATTAAATGATTTAACACTAGGCAACTAAACGTCATTATTTGACAAGTAATAATTGAAATATTACTGAAACCCATTTCAAAATCGGTTATCACATTTAGTATTAAAAGACGAGAACTCACAAAGAACGAGTTTTCTTTGAACGTATATTTAGATGGTCATCAGTCGGTTTAACTAATTTGCTGGTGTAATATAATGAAGCCTATGGGGATATTAACCCTGTGTTTAGCTGGCAGATGTCGGAAAGGTTTTGGGACCTGTTTTGAGACGTTGTAGAAAAAGCAAACAAATAACTTATTTCGATATAAAAACCCACGCTCATTGTTTTCTTTTTCTTTGTCTTAAGTTAGATTTATGACATTTACAAACTACAAGTGTATGCAGTATAACCTGTTCGGCTTAAATATAAGCTTCAAAAAAGTACAACTTGTTTGGCTAAAATATAAGCTTTAAAATTGTACAACTTGTTTGGCTTAAATATAAGCTTAAAAAATGTACAACTTGTTTGGCTTAAATATAAGCTTTAAAATTGTACAACTTGTTTGGCTTAAATATAAGCTTCAAAAACGTACAACTTGTTTGGCTTAAATATAAGCTTCAACAATCTCGTTCATAGAGAGAATTGGACCTTTTTTGCTGGAATGGTATTAAATAAAATACGCACTACACATATACATAATGTATGTACAATGCACACATATGTCTGTCCTTGAGTTATATTCTCATGGGTTGCATAGCTTTTTAGATTGTAAATTTAAAGCTAAAACTGCAATTAACAGAGGACACCAGGGACGGTATGGTCTCTGAATCTGCTTTAACAATTGATACCCTCGTGCTAACGTCATCTCGTTAAACCAAAACACACTATCCCAATGTGCAAGATTAGAACCTTCGGTTATATAATTTCTGCAATATTACTGGTGCTACCAAGACATTGGACCCGAAACACTTTGAAGAAGAACATCGCATACAAATGTGACCTGTACATGTTGTCTATAAAAGGAATGGTATTTGTTTTGTTAGTGTATTTGGTACAGCTAGTGATCGTATGTGCTCAAACAGACTGAACTTTTATTGCGAAATATAATGTGATAGGTGAGGTATACCATGCTTTTTGAAATATTGAACGAAATATTTTGTACAGAAAATTACTTATTTAGGTTGAAAGTCATTTCTTTTCATGATAAGGCGTAATCGAATGTTTGTCCTCTTACATTGAAGAACCCGAAACGTTACATTTCTGTTATAAATACGCGTACTTTTAATTTGTTTATCTACTGACAACTGTTTTAAAATTGGATAGGTTTGACAACGATTACATCTGTCTAAATAGTGTTTGCTGATTTCATGTCAAAACCTTTTAAACTTATAAATGATTTAAATGGTTAAACATAATGTACAACGTTACAGAAAATAAATGTGATTTTTTATCTGGTTTGGGGTAAAAAGAAGCAATTTGTTTCCATAGTGTATAACAAAACCAATAATTATGAGTTTTAATCACTTTAAGCGGTTACTATTTAGACATAATCATTACCGTTAGTATAGATAATGCGTTTCATTCATATCTTAAATAGAATCTGCCGTGCTTGAACTTATTTAGGAGCTATAGAAGAGTCAATAGGTCGTGATGTGTCAGTGTATTGTGGGTATTTTGAATCTTCTTTTTTGAGTCAAATGTATTTTCTGTAACCATTGAGTTGATGTTGTGTAAAATACGTCGCAATGTCGTATACACACGTTTACATATTTATTTAATTACTCAGGACATCATTGACCCAGACACCTATTGGCGAGGAACATAAACTGCAATTCACAAAAACAAAACAACACTGATAGTGTTCATTTCGTCCAACACCGTCACATGAAAAATCCATTCATTACCTATAGTTGGCATTCTAACACCAAAGAAAGAATTTAAGTATTAACAATGTTTCCTTTGTTGGAATGTCCAAAGTGGTACTGGTCTTTCATAAAACCCGATGTTTTATTTGCTAGCAGTAGATTAAGTAAAGGTATGGGTATCTCTTTTTAGTCCCCTAAAAGTTTTCAACCGGAGGGAACTATAGGATCCTGACATAACTCAAACAGTTTCCAGGCTAGGTTCATGAAATGTGGTATAGTAGGGGGCAATACGTTGATTATGCACATCTCAATTTCTTTTTCTGACAAGAATTGTGGTTGCCATGGAAACAGAAACATTGAAAATATGGCTTATAACCGGTAGAGGACTTCTGTATTGCTTGCAATTCTTAGTGACTTGTATATATATGAGCCAGTCTCCAGGAAAACCTGCTATAATGACATTATGTAATTAATATATGTAACAAGATTTTGATAAAGCTCTAAAATAAAGAATAATACATATCTATTGATTCTATTTTAAGTAATTGACCCATATAGTACTATACCTTCGCTTTAAAGTTTCCTATGAATTATGTCGAAAACACATACTTCGTTGCTATGGTAACCAATTTCAGAAAAGTACTCCGATTGAGAAAAACGAGGATTTAGCTGTTTAAAACCGAAGTAGCCTTTCTCTGAATGCAAACAATTTCGACTTTGATAATATTTATGTCAAGAATTGATCAAATGGTGTAATAATGAAATACTTATTTCAGTTACGTCGAATAACGTTTGAAAGACGTTTGCGACGTCACACAAAAATCTCCGAATAGGGACTCTACAAAAACAGCTGTAACTTCCTTAAAACTCAAGACATTAACATAATTTCTTTTGCAATTTGCTTATTTAACATTATCCTGTAATACTATGGAAAATCTCAATATATATATATATATATATATATATATATATATATATATATATATATATATATATATATATATATATATATATATATATATATGAGCCAGTATCCAGGAAAACCTGCTATTTTTACAAAAATATTAATTTTGAGATTTTCCATAGTTTTAAATAATAATCTAAATGAAGCAACATTCAAAAGAAATTTTGTTAACATCTTGATTGAAGTTACAGCTGTTTTGTTGAGGCCCTATTCAGACCCTTTTTGCGTGACGCCGCAAGCGTCATTCAAACGTTATTCGACGTCGTTGTAACAAATACTTTATGAATACTGCATTTGGTCAAAATGGTATCAAGTTTAGAATGATGTTTTAAGTTTAATATACATCCAAATTGTAAATATTCACATTTAGAGAAAGGCTACTACTGTTTTAAACAACTAACTCCTTGTTTTTCTCAATCAGAGTACTTTTCTGAAATTGGTCACCATAGCAACGAAGTAAATGATTTCGACATAATTCATAAGAAAATTTAAAGCTACGATATAGTAATATATGGATAAATGACTTAAAATTGAATCTATTGACATGTCATTTTTTCTTATTTGAAAGCTTTTTTAAAACCTTGTTACATGCAGTAATTATATAATGTCAATATAGCAGGTTTTCCTGGAGACTGGCTCATATAAAATTTGTGATGTTAACACGTACTTTGCGGTCTTGTTTACTCAGTTGACGGCGTTAAAACTTACACCCAATGTCGTTAGTACGTAAACGCTTCATGTTCGACGGGCCCTTTAATTGTGACAAAGCTTAAAATGACGGACGTTCCGAATGCCTGCACGACTGGTACTGTCACTATCTAGATCTCATTGCTGCCACCTGTTGTTACAAACGCCTGTTTGGACAAGTTATGCTATTCCGTGACATCAGCTGAAACCTTGACATTCAGCTTTTTTATACCGTTTTTCTACCTTTTAGGACTTCTGACAGCTAAAACTAGATATTTCAGCTATTTTGATGTTTGAACTAGGTAATTCAGCTTGGGGATTCAGCTTTTTGATTGCTGAAACTGGTTCATTTAGAATTTCGACAGCTTGGATATGGGAGGATCATGTTTAGTTGGGCATTGTGCCTTGTGTGTTTTCTGTGCTCGGCTGGTTCAGATGGACATGTGCCTTGTGTTGTTTATGTTTTCTTTGCTCGGCTAGTTAAGCCTTCCCTGTCTGACTCAATAGTATCTTATTGTCTACATCATGTGTTGCTCGTTCGTAAGTTATCTGAGAAAAATAACTAAACACGATTGAACATCGAGGTATAACCAAATGCAAATAATGGACTAAGAACTATTGAATAGTATGTAAAATTAGTAAGTTTAGGTAGTTTGTGAAACAGAAACCAGGCGTAGGAAAGTTCACTATTTTCAACAAAGTTTAAGAGTATGTATCAAACATGTCAGAGGCGAAATCGTGAGTCAAATTAATTTAAACTAAGTTACAAATAGTTTAAGAGGTTTGCTCAATGTACCAGAACATTCATCAAATGTTAAGTTCAAATAACTAATTCTATGACTTAAAGGGTAACACATTAACACCAATAATCATGATTAGATGATTACCAACAATGATTAGATGGTAATTTGTTGCTTCATCTAATTATGTTTTATGTAGTTCCCAGGAGAATATGTATACAAAAATGTATTTACCGCCACAATTGCTGCTGTTTGTTTGTTTGCGTTCGACTGCTACAATCGTAAGTACGTTGTCGTCCGGGTTTATCTGCTCGATTGCACAATGACCCCCGACGTCGATGAAGAACAGCCTTGATTAAAGTGTACTTATCGATGACGAAAATGACAGTGAAAATGCTCAAATGCATTATACATAGTTGCCGTCACTGCTCAAAGGAACAACAAGAACACAGACATATGCGACATCCTTCGTCGATGAAGAACAGCCTTGATTAAAGTGTACTTATCGATGACGAAAATGACAGTGAAAATGCTCAAATGCATTATACATAGTTGCCATCACTGCTGGTAGGAAAAACAAGAACACAGACATATGCAATGTTTAAAAGGTGCAATCGCTATGTTTATTTATCATCATAGTGTCACACGTGTATTAGCCAATTTTACTTATGGGGTACCAGAAAATTTATTGTTTGAGTCGTTTGCAATTCCCAACTACTATCCTATACAGAGCTACGGTCTTTTTCCAATTAGCCAGTGGCGCACCTTTCAAATATATCAGAAAGGTTCCTTCCATAGTTTGGAAACATGGATAGAAGGGTCCTTTCCAGCGTTTGAACGTATTGACAGAAGGGTCCCTTCAATAGTTTTGAAACATAGCCCGAAACGTCTTTTCCGAAGTTTGGGAGCATGGATATAAATGCCCCTTCTATAGTTTAGAAGCATGGACAGAATTACCCCTTCCATAGCTTGGAAGTATTGACATAAACGCTCTCAAGTAGAATGTCTGAACTAAACAGGGCAACGATGGACATGCGAAATTTTCTAAATATCTAAACAAATTAGTTTATGACACAAATATCTTGCAGTTGTTTGTCATCAGTGGATTGTGTTTCTACGATTGACTATTGAACTTCTGTCTCAGTTTCAAATAAAAACAAATTACTCACGGCGGATGAATACAGATCATTATGAATGTTCACACTCCCCGAGAGTTTTTTTCTTAAGGACTTCTTTTTTCATGACTGATATATCGATACTGGTTCAAAGGGCATTATCGCCTCTTCGGGCAGTAATATGTACTCTATGGGTTTTTATGGTAACACTGATAGCTGCTATTCGCTTTATTTCATGGGTCAGGCTGTCGAAAGCGCAATGACCCAGGGCATGGTGATTTTAATAATAACCAACAGTGGTCAACACCGTCGCATGGAGACGCCTTTAGTATCTGATGTCTTTTTATCATTAGCCAGTGAATATTAAAAAGGAATAAATAACGACAGATATGTTTTAATTTTCAATTTCTCTGTCAAACAGATGTGAAGATGTAGAGTACTTTGCAAGTGTGACACAAAAGACTACAGATGGGATTAAGCTTAATTTACATTTTTTCTCTATTGGTTAAGTTGATATTTGAAGATCTTTGGGACGGCTTGACCTTTTGTCAGTTGGACTGTTTGAAGAGGGGTACGGACGAAAGTGATGCATTGTAAATGATATGATTATTAATACGCTCAAATATGCCTTTGATCGCCTTTGGGGATTTTCTTCTACGAACCACGTCTCGTACACGGAATGTTTGTTATGTGTTGATAAGCCAGTAAATGAGCAGTTTGATATTTGATCATCGTATTGGTGTTTCAGATAATATTTAATTACGGGTGATATTGTTTCATGAACCGGAACAGTGTTTTCATTAAATATTAACGAGTGCCATAAAAGAGCAAAGAAGTGAAGCACGCCATGGTACAAAAACATATACACGACACACTGGTCCGATTCGCGTAAACGTATACAATGATAAAAAGAAACATGGAAAGCAACATTTTTTTCCTGACAAGTCTTCCAAATCGGCGTAACATTGCCACTGACTTGACTGCTGGTCGGATAATGAGTCGGAATGGCGTCATCGTGACGTTATGAATATACAAAATGGCGGTTATCTGTATCATTTTATTACACTTTTTTCATAGTAAATGTATTGTTTGACAGAGTTGTATTTTATTGATCTCGTACGCACGTGTGTCGTGTGGTGGTGGTCTGTGTTGTTTCTGTTCTGTTTTCTGTGCTCGGCAGTTTCAGTTGAGTGCTGCCTTGCCTGTCCGTTATTTATTATCTCTTTTTAGAATCTACTAGTTCTCGCGAACAACATAATTAAGTCGTACGAACGAGATAAACAAACAAACACACACACACACACACACACACACACACACACACACACACACACACACACACACACACACACACACACACACACACACACACACACACACACACACACACACACACACACACACACACACACACACACACACACACACACACACACACACACACACACACACACACACACACACACACACACACACACACACACACACACACACACACACACACACACACACACACACACACACACACACACACACACACACACACACACACACACACACACACACACACACACACACACACACACACACACACACACACACACACACACACACACACACACACACACACACACACACACACACACACACACACACACACACACACACACACACACACACACACACACACACACACACACACACACACACACACACACACACACACACACACACACACACACACACACACACACACACACACACACACACACACACACACACACACACACACACACACACACACATATCATCTCTGTGTTACAGTATGAATGTCTATCTGTACATACTACATTTACTTGAATATTTTATAATCACTCGACGTTATAAATCAGGAGCCTAGTGAATATGTTGTAAAGGCGATGTCGTCATTCGGGACGCATGAGGTTAAAAATAAAAACTGTCTTCAAAGTTTATACAGTGGAATCAAATCTCTGGACAATTGATAATGATACAATGTTCAATAGATAACTATTAACAAATGATGATATGCATATTTGATTATAACATAACTGAACAGAAAACAATATATTTGAATTATGGTAGGTATTCTAGATAATAGCACGAGGGCAAAGACATACGAAGTCACATAAAAGTGACTATAAATTGAAATTATACACATGCATTATTGCTTTTGTCATTGTTGTCGTTGAATAAATCTTCGCCAAGTTGCGTACAAATGTTTCTCGGGATCGTTAAGGCTATCATTCCTTTCGTTTGCATGCATGCATTCAAGACTCTGTTGAGTGTATTCCCTTGCTGTTGAACTGAACTTGAAATAAATGTGATACAAGTATATTATAACAATAAATTGTACGTACAGCAATTATAAATTACTACAATTGTTACTATTTATGTCACACTTATAGCAGTCACGTAAAATGATCACAGTGTTCAACATCATCGGATTAATTACGTTACATAATTAAATATGAACTAAATGAATAAGACACTAATAAGTCGTAACGGTTTCGCAGAATGGTAATTGTTACGTAACAATGATAATGATAACGTAAAAATGGTAACCGTTGACAAGTACGTAAAAGTGAGAGCAGTTACGTAAAAATGGTAACCGTTGACAAGTACGTAAAAGTGAGAGCAGTTACGTAAAAATGGTAACCGTTGACAAGTACGTAAAAGTGAGAGCAGTTACGTAAAAATGGTAACCGTTGACAAGTACGTAAAAATGAGAGCAGTTATGTAATAATGGTAACCGTTGACAAGTTCGTAAAAGTGAGAGCTGTTACGTAAAAATGGTAACCGTTGACAAGTACGTAAAAGTGAGAGCAGTTACGTAAAAATGGTAACCGTTGACAAGTACGTAAAAATGAGAGAAGTTACGTAATAATGGTAACCGTTGACAAGTACGTAAAAGTGAGAGCTGTTACGTAACAATGGTATAATATTTAATAAATTATGCTACTATAAATAGTAACACATTTGAGCTGTTTTCCTCTGATAATATATTTTGCGGGGTCATTATAACGTAACATGCCGTCACGTGAGGGCCGATTACTTATAACAGCAGGCAGAACAGAACAACGTGACGTCAATGTTGTAATAGTTACGTAAAAATCACTGTTCAATAATATAATGTCACTTTGTCTATAAACAGTGTTATGAAAGTATAGTCCCTAAACAGTAATTTAAAGGGACTGCCTCACATATTGGTGAATTGCAAAAATAAAATTGTCAAATATTCGCGTAATTTTGGTATAGTTGCCTGTTTCCCCATAAACAACCACACTGACACCTAAAATAACTAGAGAAACTTCAGCATTTTATAGTTATTTAGTATTTTTACATCAAAAATTCTATAGGGTATTAATTAAAATACTCAATGGTCGATATCGAGAGTGGTTAAAATTGCTTATTTGCACGAAATATTTCATAAAGCAACCGTTAGTTGCCTTTATTACATCAATACTTGGTTAGGTTTGAAAATCACGATATACAAAAATTTTAGCCCAATCTGTGAGGCAGCACCTTTTAAATTGGTGACAGATACGTGAAAATGGTACATAGCAGTTACGTAAAATGGCAGCAATAACGTTAAAAATATGCTGTAGTAACACTTTACATTGGAAACACTTCAGGTAGTACAAACTACAGAAATATTATACAAAGGACTAGTAGTCGGAAAAGAGGGAATAGTTTGTGTTACTGTTTTACAATAGTCGATTACTTTCAGCATTACTGCAGCAACACTCCTTTAGATTGTTTAAGAATTGAGCCCAGTTTCTAACATGTAATAACAGCCGATATCAAACACCGTTATTGACCCTCAATCTCCGTACAAATCTACATGTGTCCTGTTATAATTTAACGGTATCATCCCCCCTACAACATTCATCAGCCTCTCATTGATTCATTCACCCTGTGAGATAAATTATCGAGAGATGATCCCCGTATTGTCACTCTTACAATTCCCGTTGACAACCATTGACAAGCTACGTGGTGAAAAGGCAATAAAAGATGCGAATCAAAGGATGCGCCATTCAGAGATAAATTGTTGTCATTTAATGGATGTTTGTTGATCAAGTGGGTGATAATGATAATCAGTCGTTCATTGGCTAATGTGTGGGCTGTTATTGGTGTATAACTGCGGGACTTTATTGTAAGGAGGGGATGGCAATAGATTGATTTATCACCAGATGACAAATTATAGATTTATTAAATATTGGGATTACTTAGTATATTATTATCGATATGGTGAATTAAATATTGTACATCCGCAGACTAATCGAAAAGATTATATATAGTCAGACAGGGAAGGCAGCAATCAACTTAACCAGCCGAGCACAGAAAACATTAAAAACACACAAAGCATAATGCCCAACTAAACAAGTGCATATCCGCACAAGTCCAAGCTGTCGAAAAGTATAATACATTAAAACTAGCTGAGTGACCAAGTGGAAAAGATTCAGCAAACAAAAGGCGGAATGCCTACGTTACAACAGTAAAACTACTGAACTTCATAGTTATAGCAGCCTTTAGTCTCAAAAGTTAAATAACAGTATTAAAACGTTGAAAGGCCCGTATAGTCGGATGACCAACTTTCAAAATGACGTAATTGAACAAATCGAGATATGACATAATAAATTAGTCATTAAGAATTGCAAGCAATACATATGTCCCCTATCGGTTTAAAGCCATATTCAATGTGGCTGTTGCCATAGCAACCACAATTCCCGTCAGAACCAAAACTGACGGACTGATGGCAAACCAATAGTCCCCTCCGGTCAAAAATCGAAGCCTTACAGAAACGGCGGCAGCACCTAGCCACCCAAGCACGAGACTGACACAGAACTCACCATCCAAATCCCCCACCCCAAAAAATGACCAGTTCAAGTAAACATATGCATGTGTCCTTCCTCTTACAATGAGTGAGCATGGTTTTTCTTTAATATGCATACTTCACTGACTTAGAATTAGGAGATCGTAAGTACTACTTGAGACCATATATTAAACTCGTGCATGCTTGAATTCTGCATCTCAAGGCGCGTCTTATGAGCCTATTTTCATGAAAATCGTAAGTGGTCATGTTAACCAAACTAAAGTTTAAAAAGCTCCATAAGTAAAGAGTAGTTTTCAGACAGTTGTTTTTATTGTTTTCTCAAAATATTGATTTTGCTTGACCTTCTAATTCTAAGCCAGCGACTTATTGCTGTGGAAGCAGTTTTGAACATACGTTTTATTTTGTAAATGTGCAGTCAAAAATCTGTGTTAATGGAACTCTGAAGTACGCAATCACATTTCTAATGCCCCTCAATGTATCTAGAAAACCTTCGTTAGTGATCACTTCATGAATGGGGAGGGGAAATTGTAGTTACGTTTCAAGGCCGCAAAGTACCAAATCTATTAGTGCGTATATCTCCCTTGCTTTTCCAAGTTGTAGTTCCAAGACTAGATGGCACGGTGTCTAGGTACATGTAGTTGATTGTCTCCGTATGTGAGCTCAAATTCTGGGGTAGGGACATTAAATAAAACTAAAATGAAATATTCTTATACGTTTAAGTGGAGGTTGCTGTATTTTAACAAATTTTAAAATTGAGATTTAATTTTATAGCATTTACTAGTTTATATTCTTATGGATAAAGGGTATTAAATGCTGAAGAACCATTCCCTCAAAGTGTACCGTTACGGATCATTTATCACCAATGGTTTTTGGAAGATATATTGACGCGTTAATAATTTAGGGTGGGCGCATAATATGGCATTTTAAATAGGTGTTACTAGTAGATTTCAGTGTTTAAAAGCATATGAAATAAATGATCAGCACATTTGTGGCTATAGATTATGCTGCATTTTGCCATAAGAATATAAACTAGTAATTACTATATAATTAAATCATACTTTTAAGACAAGAAAAGATATGGCTAAATCCCGTTTAAACAACACAGTAATGGCTACCACTAAGGTCATGTGACTTTTCGATAATTCAAATTTCCAACGAAATGGTGAGACTATCAAACAATGGAATAACATCACAATACTGTACAGACATGTTAACAAAATTCAACAAAATCAAGCTTGTACCTACGTATTTGTTTTCATATGAAGCTGGTAGTAAAATTCAATCTTACAAATAATTGATTGTGCATGATATTCTCTTCATTATGTGCTTCGGTTTCACTTCTATTATCCCTTTCATATCTTGGGGTAATTTATTCATCGGCAGCGAGGCACGCGGGTAGATCCTTTTTCGGTATTGTTCATTTTCCCCCTGTATTCCTCAGCGTCGTATATGTGGGACAACGCCTCTTCTATTGCAGGTACTATTGATATAATTATTCGATACACCCATTAAGTCTTATCTGAAAAGTCCATCGACTAAGCTTCTGACCTCTACTGTTGTTTAACCGAACTATGAAATGTGACTACGCGGTAATATATACTTACAAAAAAGGTTCGCAAACTGGCGATAGTGAGAAACGGCCGCTTTGGATTGAGCTACTGTATATAATATGTGGTTCTAACCTTCAATTCAAGTGTTCAATAATGATGGAGAAGAACTCTATAAGACTTAGTCTTTCGTTCTAAGCCTCTCCTTATAATAATTGTAATGAATATGTTATTGTTTATACTGTTGTCAATAATGCGAATAAATATGTTTAAACTAATGATGTTGACGCGAAGTACTTTGTAGACCTCGTGGTAAATGTGCACCAAGATGTTACAGTTGACTTTAAAATCATTGAAAGCAATCATGTGACAGTACTAAGTATTAATTGTTAGAAGTTAGTAACCTAAACGACTGCGGTCGGCAATGTCGCCTGTCCAATGGCGACGCACCAAAAGGATTGACAAGCTTCTCATGCGTATTGGAAAATATATCATTAAATATTAGATTTTAATTTCTGATGTGGCGTTTATTAGAAAACAGTTTTCGATGTTATTTGGTGTTCAATATAAAACAGTTCACGCTACTAACTACTTGATGGGCGTAAGTGTGATGATCGTACATTTAATAATCGTAAATGGCTGGCAATTAGTACGAGGTATAGCTTGGCAAACCAAGGTTGGCCAGCTGTCTTTCTGTGATTCGGGTGCTTTACACTAGATTAAAACACTTGCATTGTATTGAGAGCGATATATTTAATTTAATTTAATTTAATTCCATTGGCGACGTATAATTGCGCTGAGAAATGACAATAACAGTATGTAAAGGCTTGTTCATTATAGTGTCACCCTTATTGAAGGGACAGCCAATTTGACTTACGAGACACCTATGAGTACCTCCCGAACCCCTTCTCTTATTGCCGAGCGCCTGGCCGAGATGGACCTACGCTAACCATTCTTTAACTAGAAGGTGGCTAACCAACCGACCGCATCAGTTCTGTCTCAGCTTCCACTGGGAATCCAACCTTTGATCTCCCGCTTCCAATCGGTCACGGTCGAGATATATGGGTAAGTACTAATAAGTAGGCTTTTTGGTTAGGTGTACGGTAGTTAGAGTACTCTGATTGTTTTAACCGTAAACTAATCAGGACACAACAATATGCTTCGGTTATAACTACTAATATATGCAGTTGAAAAAGTTGTTGCAAGACCCATTGCATATAAATACAGTGGCGAATGCGTCTGTGGATTAAATACAGTAGACGAAGGCGTCTGTGGAACACATACAGAAGAAGAAGGCGGGCCGTGGAACAAATACAGTAGACGAAGGCGTCCGTAGAACACATACAGCAGACGAAGGCGTCCGTAGAACAAATACAGTAGACGAAGGCGTCCGTAGAACACATACAGCAGACGAAGGCGTCCGTAGAACACATGCAGTGGACTCAGGCGTCCGTAGAACAAATACAGTAGACGAAGGCGTCCGTAGAACACATACAGTTAGCGAAGGCGTCCGTAGAACACATACAGTAGACGCAGGCGTCCGTAGAACACATACAGCAGACGAAGGCGTCCGTAGAACTCATACAGTAGACGAATGCGTCCGTGGAACAAATACAGTAGACGAAGGCGTCCGTGGAACAAATACAGTAGACGAAGGCGTCCGTAGAACAAATACAGTAGACGAAGGCGTCCGTAGAACAAATACAGTAGACGAAGGCGTCCGTAGAACAAATACAGTAGACGAAGGCGTCCGTAGAACACATACAGTAGACGAAGGCGGTACGTGGAACACATACAGTAGACGAAGGCGTCCGTAGAACACATACAGTAGACGAAGGCGTCCGTAGAACACATACAGCAGACGAAGGCGTCCGTAGAACACATACAGTAGACGAAGGCGTCCGTGGAACAAATACAGTAGACACAGGCGTCCGTAGAACTCATACAGTAGACGAATGCGTCCGTGGAACAAATACAGTAGACGAAGGCGTCCGTGGAACAAATACAGTAGACGAAGGCGTCCGTAGAACAAATACAGTAGACGAAGGCGTCCGTAGAACAAATACAGTAGACGAAGGCGTCCGTAGAACAAATACAGTAGACGAAGGCGTCCGTAGAACACATACAGTAGACGAAGGCGGTACGTGGAACACATACAGTAGACGAAGGCGTCCGTAGAACACATACAGTAGACGAAGGCGTCCGTAGAACACATACAGCAGACGAAGGCGTCCGTAGAACACATACAGTAGACGAAGGCGTCCGTGGAACAAATACAGTAGACACAGGCGTCCGTAGAACAAATACAGTAGACGAAGGCGTCCGTACAACACATACAGTAGACGAAGGCGTCCGTAGAACACATACAGCAGACGAAGGCGTCCGTGGAACAAATACAGTAGACACAGGCGTCCGTAGAACAAATACAGTAGACGAAGGCGTCCGTAGAACCCATACAGTAGACGAAGGCGTCCGTAGAACACATACAGCAGACGAAGGCGTCCGTAGAACACATACAGTAGACGAAGGCGTCCGTAGAACAAATACAGTAGACGAAGGCATATAAAGAACAAATGCAGTAGACAAAGGCGTCCGTAGAACAAATACAGTAGACGAAGGCGTCCGTAGAACAAATACAGTAGACGAAGGCGTCCGTAGAACACATACAGTAGACGAAGGCGTCCGTACAACACATACAGCAGACGAAGGCGTCCGTAGAACACATACAGTAGACGAAGGCGTCCGTGGAACAAATACAGTAGACGAAGGCGTCCGTAGAACAAATACAGGAGACGAAGGCGTCCGTAGAACACATACAGTAGACGAAGGCGTCCGTGGAACAACTACAGTAGACGAAGGCGTCCTTAGAACAAATACAGTAGACGAAGGCGTCCGTAGAACAAATACAGTAGACGAAGGCGTCCGTAGAACAAATACAGTAGACGAAGGCGTCCGTAGAACAAATACAGTAGACGAAGGCGTCCGTTGAACAAATACAGTAGACGAAGGCGTCCGTAGAACAAATACAGTAGACGAAGGCGTATAAAGAACAAATACAGCAGACGAAGGCGTCCGTAGAACAAATACAGTAGACGAAGGCGTCCGTAGAACAAATACAGTAGACGAAGGCGTCCGTAGAACAAATACAGTAGACGAAGGCGTCCGTGGAACAAATACAGTAGACGAAGGCGTATAAAGAAAACATGCCGCAGACGCAGGCGTCCGTAGAACACATGTCGTAGACGAAGGCGTCCGTAGAACAAATACAGTAGACGAAGGCGTCCGTAGAACAAATACAGTAGACGAAGGCGTATAAAGAACAAATGCAGTAGACGAAGGCGTCCGTAGAACAAATACAGTAGACGCAGGCGTCCGTAGAACACATGCCGTAGACGAAGGCGTCCGTAGAACAAATACAGTAGACGAAGGCGTATAAAGAACAAATGCAGTAGACGAAGGCGTCCGTAGAACAAATACAGTAGACGAAGGCGTCCGTAGAACAAATACAGTAGACGAAGGCGTATAAAGAACAAATACAGTAGACGAAGGCGTCCGTAGAACAAATATAGTAGACGCAGGCGTCCGTAGAACACATGCCGTAGACGAAGGCGTATAAAGAACAAATACAGTAGACGAAGGCGTATAAAGAACAAATACAGTAGACGAAGGCGTATAAAGAACAAATGCAGTAGACGAAGGCGTCCGTAGAACAAATACAGTAGACGAAGGCGTCCGTGGAACAAATACAGTAGACGAAGGCGTCCGTAGAACAAATACAGGAGACGAAGGCGTCCGTAGAACACATACAGTAGACGAAGGCGTCCGTGGAACAAATACAGTAGACGAAGGCGTCCTTAGAACAAATACAGTAGACGAAGGCGTCCGTAGAACAAATACAGTAGACGAAGGCGTCCGTAGAACAAATACAGTAGACGAAGGCGTCCGTAGAACAAATACAGTAGACGAAGGCTCCCGTTGAACAAATACAGTAGACGAAGGCGTCCGTAGAACAAATACAGTAGACGAAGGCGTATAAAGAACAAATACAGCAGACGAAGGCGTCCGTAGAACAAATACAGTAGACGAAGGCGTCCGTAGAACAAATACAGTAGACGAAGGCGTCCGTAGAACAAATACAGTAGACGAAGGCGTCCGTGGAACAAATACAGTAGACGAAGGCGTATAAAGAAAACATGCCGCAGACGCAGGCGTCCGTAGAACACATGCCGTAGACGAAGGCGTCCGTAGAACTAATACAGTAGACGAAGGCGTCCGTAGAACAAATACAGTAGACGAAGGCGTATAAAGAACAAATGCAGTAGACGAAGGCGTCCGTAGAACAAATACAGTAGACACAGGCGTCCGTAGAACACATGCCGTAGACGAAGGCGTCCGTAGAACAAATACAGTAGACGAAGGCGTATAAAGAACAAATTCAGTAGACGAAGGCGTCCGTAGAACAAATACAGTAGACGCAGGCGTCCGTAGAACACATGCCGTAGACGAAGGCGTATAAAGAACAAATACAGTAGACGAAGGCGTATAAAGAACAAATGCAGTAGACGAAGGCGTCCGTAGAACAAATACAGTAGACGCAGGCGTCCGTAGAACACATGCCGTAGACGAAGGCGTATAAAGAACAAATACAGTAGACGAAGGCGTATAAAGAACACATACAGTAGACGAAGGCGTATAAAGAACAAATACAGTAGACGAAGGCGTCCGTAGAACAAATACAGTAGACGAAGCCGTCCGTAGAACAAATACAGTAGACACAGGCGTCCGTAGAACAAATGCAGTAGACAAAGGCGTCCGCGGAGCTTCTAGAAGGGTATCGTAGAAGTAGTGCATTTTGACATTTACATTTTGCTATAATGATTCTTACAATGAAACTGAATTATTTAATGAATCTTCTTTACTACTTGTAGGTTGACAAATAAAGCGCTTCTTGTATTTTGGTCAAGTCCGGCGACAAGCGCTAACACATTTACCGAACTTGAGATAATTCATGGCTGAGGTATGGACAGAAAGATGGACACTAGTATAGACACTTGTGGCATACAATATACCCAATCACTGACTGTAGATTAACTGTAAGCCAAATGATATTTTATTTCTCACAAAAATTCGAACAATTAATACAAGATAACAAATCGTATAGGGAAGGCAGCATTGAACAGGAACAGAAGAACACTAAGGTCACAAAAAGGAACACGCAGATTATAAGTACATATATCCGCATATTCGAATTAATAAATTTACGATACGTATTTAACAGATGCATGGAATGAAAAAATATACGATATATAATTACATTTAGCTATATTGCTGGCTTAGAATGAGATAAGACACATACATATTTGAAATGTTCATCAAAGGGTGCTTCTTGTGAGCCTATTTTCATTAAAATCGGATTATGTCATGTTTACCAAACTGAAGTTGAAAAAGCTTGTTTTCCATAAGTAAAGAGTAGTTTTCAGACAGATGTTTCTTGTATTCTCAAAATAGCGTGTTGTACTTACGATCTTCTTCTAAGGCAGCGATACATAGTACAAATAGATGCTATGAAAATAAGTTATTTTTAATTTGTAATACATTTTTGTATCAAATGCGTAAACACTTGAATTACATGTATCACCATACGAGCAGAAATGCACCAAATAACCTTTCCGTTCGAGTAATCAATCGGAATACCTGACTAGGAAGCAAAATACCAAAAATAAACGAATTGAATTTGCGGTATACCACCGAACTATTCGGTAACCGGTATTGGGGGTACTATTTTATTGAAATAAAAACCATCAAATACAGACACGACAACAACAACGATAAATCGGCGTTAATCATACGTACTCATCCTGTTGAGTTAATATTGATATTTTATTATCATAATTTTGTGGGACAATTTTTGTGTAATGTCTCGTTCGATCGTTTTATCGTTTAATGATAGTAGGACAAAAGCGAAATGATTACTGTTTACGCGAATCATGAGAGACTTTGGTGGTAGATGAAATGACGATGCAATTTTCTAATAAAACATACCGAATTTGATGAGATTTTTTTCAATGACACACCTTTTTTGTATTGTTGTTTGTGCGGGTATCAGACTATAGTATATCATGTATTTGAAGTACTAGTATATATCAATCTGACACATGATGAGTCAGAGTAGATCAAAGAAGTATAGAACGATGGTGATCAGGACGAATGAGTGATTTTGTACGTATGTTTACGTATACGCCTCAAATTGCAATCAAAACTTGTCTGCAAATACCACACATCCATAGCGCTGGCTTAGAATTACATGTAAAAGATCGTAACTACATGTACAAAGTCAATATTTTGAGAAAAATAAGAACAAGCTGTCTGGAAGCTACTCATACTTATGGAAAAAACAAGCTTTTTTAAACTTCAGTTTGGGCAACATGACTAGTTCCGATTTTCATAACAATAGGCTCATAAGAAGTGTATTGAGATGCAGATTTAAAATATGCATTAATGAGTCTTATAAGGTCGTAACGAACGTCTTATTCTAAGCCAGCCATAGGAGCACTGAAAACGTGGTCTATCTTGCCAGGTGGTCGTTCTTATACCTGAGTAACAAGTCCAATGATCGGATGATCGGGAGGCACCTTAAGAGACATTTAAGCCTAGGTTCCACTGAGGAATTCCACATCGGCGATGTTCTCCCGATTTATTTCGTTACCACCCGATTCATCACAATTCCTTCCGATATCACAAACTGTCTCATGACTTCTCCGATGCTTTCCCTAGACCATGACAAACCTGTTCCCGATGTCCTGATAGCTCATTAATTAAGATCAGGAGTACATCGCTGATGCAAAAAATGCTCAGTGGGACCTAGGCTTTCAGTTCTCTTTTGAACTTTGCATTATTTCTCATCGGTCAGCGTCCGTACTATGCCTAGACATCGGGTATACATCGGATACACTGATATTGTCCGGTGTACGGATGGTTTGTTACCCAGGTATTAACGGATACGATTAAAGTGCGTCATATAGAAGACAAAAGCTGGTTTAACGGTTCCCCCATCCAGCCAGTTAGTGACACAGAGCTTTTGCTTGAAAACGGCTATTACACAACCATTTAGTTGACACATGCGATATAAATATTCCACTGTGAATAATATATTATATATATTTGATTTCATAATTATTTCATAATTTGACCTTATGATGTATGTGACAAATACTACGCTTATTTTATTTATTGCCTTATCAAAGTGTTTCTATCAAGATAATTATGATATCATAACAGTTGTATGTATAAAATATACAACAGCAACATCATTTTTAGGGTGTTGTAAAAAATAAAGATTGCATTTCATTAATAGGACATGAAATAATCTTCCTCAATAGCATTAGTTTAACTTCTCACATTTTTTTGCGTTGTACTGGTTTTGTCTTTTTTATTTTTCGAAGCTGTTTCAGTCATATACGATGGACAAATGGCTGACTTAGAATGTCTAGACGGTCGTAAGTACTACCTTATAAGACTCATGCATATCGGTTTTTGAAATTTGTATCTCAAGGGGCTTCTGATGAGCCTTTTTTCATGAAAATCGGAAATGTTCATGTTGACCAAAATGAACATTAAAATGATAATGTGTCCACGTGTGGAAGACATATTATTTATATTTTTTTTTATTAATAGTATAGTATAGCCACTCTTACTCAGTGTTATAAATTCACATTACGATAATACCATTGCCAATACCAAGGATAGTCAGCTGGATAGAATATACCATCGAACCCGTCTACCGTTCAATGGTGACAATCCATATATACACCCACTGCATTATCCGGCAGGCGATGGTTGAAATGCAGCTGAACTCACAAAATACAAAACAAACCACATGTACAGATAAATAAAACTGCAGGAAGATGGTTCACTTTTGTTAAAAGTTTTATTGACATAATGAGTATGCAACAAATTGAACAAAGTGCATTGTTTGAAAAGAACATACGGAACATCAAACAATTGGCGATGCATCAAAGGGGATGTCCAGTGAGGTGCAATTACCGGACATTCATATACCGTTATATTGTCTTATCTAGCATCCCATCATGTTGGTCATTTCAAAACTATTTTTTATTTTACATCGATTTCAGTCAACAATGAATAATAAATGGATAGATGAACTAGTAGCTTTTTTTATCATATTTGGATGAGTTTTTTGTCGAACAAAGTTTATTATAGTAAACAAATGACAAATATTTAGTCGATTTACTTCAAATAGATTATTTTCGGATAAAGTTCGTTCTGGGTAATATGTGGATCAACTTGACGACAAAACTGTAGAATAGTTCAGTGCAAATTTTGATTGAATCAAGAGATAACGAAATTGTGGTTTCGTGCCGCAGATCAGAAAGCGTTTAGGATGGCCGGATTAACCCCTTATGGGCAATAAAAGCTACCCGACTTGATCGACAGTGTCCAGAAAGCACCGAACGACCCACCAACTTCTGGTTACCCCCATGGGTTTGTGGTTGTCAATTATATGAATCGAGTTAAGAAAGCGTGTCAATCTACTGGGTATATTGTTACATTTTACACCCGACCTGTACAATGGGATGTTCGCAAATATATACATCTGTATATTCATCGTACGATAATGGTAGACCAAAACACTACACCAGAGCGCATTCTCGGCTAAGGGAGTGAAAGTGCCCAATTGAGCGGATAGGGAGACCCCTAGTATTAATAAGTACAACAGGTGCGAGCAAGTTTAATTGCATTTTTCGAAACTCTCGTGCGTAAGCGTGCGTACAGTGTATAAACGTATAATTAGAAAGGGGACGTTTAGATTTTTATGGCGGGGTTTGGGTGTTTTATGGGTTTATGCGTTACTAAGAGTACTTGCTAATATCATAAGTCAAGTATGTAAGACATACATACACAGGTACTCCTTCGTGAATAACCCGATAAAATACGTTAATATTTTCTAGTAGAACAACGCCAAACCTTTCAGAATGTAACTATTCCTAAAGAATCCAATTCATTTTATTAATTACGATTTTGTCGATTAACTCTCTCAGAATAACATTCACTGCTAATTTAGCACGTTAAACTCGAGTGTTATGTTAGTATATACTTTATAAATTTATTTTAGGTCGAGTGCGAAACAACACTCTCGACACCTCATGCCTGGTGGAATATATCGCCACGTGGGTATAAGAGAGAGAGGTCAGCTTTCCCATTTTATGCATAACGTCTATGAAGGGAATTACTTTTAAGTGATGTACCAGTTTTATTTCGGCTCTGATGATGACGCGGCCTTGGATCCAACCGGGACCTCCCGCACCAGAAGCGGACGCTGTACCACTAGACTATGAAATACAATAGTTTTTTACGTCGATTGGTCAATTTTGAGTTGGTCGTTTTATTGTAGTCAATTTAAGCCTTCTTCAATTAATACCTAACTTATTTATACAGTCTATAATTATTGCAATAACAGAGGAGTATAGTAGAACACACATTTGGGCATTTTAAGTCTTCATGATGGAAGAAAAACAGTTTACACTTATATCAAAGTCCGTACAAATGTTTATTTTGGGTCAGTTAGATGATGGCTCAACTTTGAAATGGTTGTTAAATCGCGCGAGAAATATCATTCCATATGAGAACGAGGGACTTAGTTGACAAATAGCAAAATACAAGGTTCCGTCGTGTGCAAAACTGACATTGGATCATAACCCTGTCGTTTAAGGATATTTTGATTCAGCGTCCCCTGGTATCAGATTGTTTTGTCAGATTAAAGTTTGTTATAGCGGACCGGACCTAGGAACGGTCCGCCTTGCACTATTACAGTAGTGTTTTTTCTAGGCTCGAAATGCAACGCACTGAACTGATACGTTCAACTGATATGTCATAAATTACTAAAACCTCTAAAATATTTCATCGTTCTTAGGTTATGTGTCCTGGACCAATGATTATAATGCTTTTTTTCATGCTCAACTCAACTTGAATATGACATTTGAAATAGCTCCTAGAAAGCCCAACAACAAAACGAGTTTTGCTATACCCAAAAATATTGTTTGCCTTCTTTAATACGATCCAAGTAATATAAAAAGTTTGGTAAATTATTAGACATTTTACTGTAAGAAACATTTAAAGAAATTGGGTTGAGCATGGTGAACCTTTATTATAATGGGGCCTGGTGATCGGTCTAAATGCACAAAATGCCGAGCGCACCTTCACCGAATCACATACCAACCGTTCGAAAATATCGCACACGACGAGCGCTGAATTACGATTCTTTAAATGATTGTTTTATTTTCGAAAATCACTTGCTTGACTCGACAAGTTCAACGTCTGACAATAGAGAGATCTCAAATGTTGACACTATCTAATATGATATGACAGTTTGCGGGTAATTAGGAAAGAGGGTTTACCGAAATGTACCTAGACGTAGGTTTACTAATTTGTACCCAATAGTTTTAAATTCCGCTTTACCATAAATCAGTGTAGCAATACCACGTGGCTTTTGACTACAGTTACAAGTAGAAATTTGTAAACATTGAAACACAAATATAGCCATAAGTATTTTATTTCTTCATCGATTTCTATAAAATATACGCCACGCTAAGGGGAAAAGCATTTGCTTTCCATGAAAAATAAGATCGTTTTCAGGAGTATTACTGATTTTTCCATTACCCTGTGAAACCTACACGTTCCACGGTTTCACAGGGTAATGGACAAAACGGCACTTCCGCTGAAAAAGATTTTATATTTCATGGAAAGCAAATAATTGTCTCCTTAGCGTGGTGTATATGTAATAGAAATCGATGAAGAAACAAAATATTTATGACTATTTTATTTTCCAATGTTTATAAATTTCTTCTTGTAACTGTAGTCAAAAGTCACGTGGTATTGCTACACTGTAAATGCTATAAATATTGCAATACTGAAGTGTCGTCTGTATAACTCTGTGTTTCCGTTCTCTGTCTTCTATTAGAGTTGTTAACCGCTGCTATCAGTCCAAAGTGTTTGGCAGAGAATATACCCCAGTCAATTGTTTATTTGTACCCCTATGCAATTGTTGTTATTTGTTAATGAAGACAATTGTTACAAAGACACCTTCAGAAACTTAACAACTCATAAAAAGACATATTACAAGATCCAAAAATCCTACACGAGATACTGATAAATAAGGTTTTCCCAGTATTATCTTACAAATTACTGTAGCGCACAGACAATCCAATGCCACACAGAAGAGGCGGCAGCACCTAGCCACTAACGCAACAGTCAGACCATACCCCATTTTACTAAAACTCTAGTACATCGTCCAAAGTCTAGCGATACTACAAATGTATATTGAATTTAATTCCATTTACCAACTCTATGTAAATTAGATTATGTAAGGTCACAATCAATTGTATTTCCTGCTGATCACCGTACCACATGAGTACTGGCTCCATGGTGAGCTGCATGGACGGTTTTGACTCTGACAGTTCAATGAGCAGCGTACTCGTGATGTCTAGAGCTGTCTTATTAAGCGTGTTCGCTCGATCCGCCTAGTGCACTATTTGTTTTAGTGACAAGTCCATGGTCGTGCTTGGCGAATGTATCAGACTTTCATCATGTTTTTATAGTTTCTTGATCCGTTAATTTTTCAATGTTTAGAGCATACCATTGCAATGGGCCTTGAAATACCAACAAGACTTGTTTAATGAGCGTACCACTGTTTGACCACCCCTTTTTCAATCTAACAAATATATCCTTTCATCTGAGGCGTTGTTTTGCGGCTCATTCTATTCTTCTAAAGATCAGATAGTTATTTAGCGTGTATTATAGTTAATATAGATGTCACAAACTATCTAGACTGATACGATCTGACATGTCACAGGAAAACAATACGACACGAAACATCCGGTGGAGATAAACCGAAGTACTAAAGAAATGATCCGTGTGTAAAATGTTGACATATGGCTGAAAAACATACGAATTATGACTGTACAAAACAGTGTACTAGTTGGCGTGCTTAGGTCGGTCGACTTAGTCATACTATATTGTTTTAAATGGATAAAAGTGTTTATAATTTATATGCAGCCAGTGGCTGATAATAAACAGCTATCGTTTGTCTAACGACTATCGTTATACCATAGTTTTTTACCATTAGTTTATACTAATTTATTTTAGGTCGATTGTGAAACTTACATCAATCACTCTCGGCACCTCATTCCTGATGTTATCCATCGCCACGAGGGCATGAGAGAAACGAGATTCCCTTTTATGCTGAGCGTCAAGCAAGGGAATTTCTGGTACCATTTTATTTCGTCTTTGGTATGACGCGGCCAGGGATCGAACCCGAGACCTCCCGCACTCGAAGCGTAATCCAACCGATACCTTCTTGTTACTAGCCCATCTGTACAGACCCTGGCATTGCTCTTTTTCGTAAACATTATAAGATTGAATAGTGGGCTTCATAATGAGCAGCCTGTCAAAAGAACTGAGCTACCTGTGTTTGAATACTGAATGTGGCAAGTTGTGTTCTTCGGAACTTCTTCCTTGATATTGGCTATTGTTATGTCTTCTACAGGTGCATAAGTTGGCAGTTCCTTGTAGACACTTAGTACATATTAGGTCAACTTACTGCTTGTTGTATACATACGACTTAAAAAACGTTCAAAAATACGGCCCTAAGCAGATTAAAATCTACCAAAATATAACAGTTATACGAGCTTTGTAGGTATTCTGTAGGGAAAAATGTTAACTCTGATGTATTTTCACTGTTTCAATATTTCTGCCGACTGCCTTCTTCAGAAATCTTATTCCTACATGCTTGTAGAACTCGCGTATTAAAAAAGAGAAAAATACATCAGGTATAACAGTTGTACATTGTAATTGATATGAAATGGGCATTCGTGTGGACTTCAAAACAGCAAACTTTTCAGACAAATTTGAGTTGTTTTAGAGTCAATGAAACCCTCATAAAATGTTCCTGTTTGTGCGTATTTAAAGAACATGCTGGACTAAGATTTGTTTCATATTGTTGCAAGAAATAAAAGTGTAAGTTGAACCATAATTATCATATTGGTTGGCCATTTTTCAAAGACTAATTGCAGTTGCAGTGTTCGTCTTCCCTGACTTAAATTACTCACGAATCGTTTACTTACATGTTCTATGTCAATATTTAATTCGTCAAGTGTTTTGTGTCCCTTTAGGTTTAGTTCATTAGTTTTGTATGCGTTTATGCATAATTCACCGCGCCACAATGTGGCCGTACACCACTTCCTTTTCCGACTGGTTAAATCCATTTCTTTTGGCATAATTATGTACCGAAGGCATCTTCATTCCCCCACATGCACCTGCACTAACGGTGCAGTTTAATATTTATTGTTCATTTGGTGTTTTTTCTTTGTAGGTTGTCCTTGAAATCTGTGATTTGTGTGTGTGTGCTCTTTGTGTCTGTAAGCTGTGCCGTTGCTGCCGAATGCTGCTTTTCATGTCCGATTAATTATTATGTTTTTGTCCTTCCTTAAATAAGGTAGTATATACTTGTGATTGTTCTTGCATTCTGTGTTGACTCTTTACTACTAAAAGTCTTTGCTTCATGTACTTTGTCTTTTCTGTTATGGTTTGTTTGATTCACAGCACAACCAACCCTCTTGCAGTTATTTTTGTTAACACAAATATTCAACCTTATAATGGCATTTGTGGAAAGGAATTTCTGGTACGTCTTAGGTGATGAGCTTACTGTTCTAGGATGTCACGCACGAGGGTTTGTTGATAAGTTTAATCGGTACGAATGTCGTTTTCCGTTAGATGACTAACAGAACTATCATTGTCGCTTCATTCTCTATTCCAAATAGCTTGATCTGATCTAACGTGGCATCTTCCTGATTAATATCCAGATAGGAGGATCTGGATGCTTAATGTCTATCCTAAGTTGTTTACCCAAACAATGGAGTGATAGTTGTAAAGTGAAATAGATACAGATATTAATGCGTCCGATGGTAAATTATACGACTTCGGTGCACGCAAATAACATACGGGGTATAATAAGATGTACCTATTATTTTGACAGAGCTTTATAAATTGATAGGGGAAAGTCGGGTACTTAAGATTTACTCATTTACTCATTCACTGTTGATGAAATCAACCCAGTTACGCTTTATATATTGTGTCAAAATTTAACGACTTTGAAACAATTTGGACAAAGTGATTTGTTTTTGGAGTCTATTATTTTCCCATCCAGCTCAGTACTTTATGGGGTTAAGTTTCATTGCGAATTAATATGAGAGCTTTAAGGCTTAAGTTCAAGCGTAAAGTGGACAGTACATTACAAGTTGTGGAAAGAAATATGAGTCACAGTTAAGAATAAAAACACACAAGTAGCTTTAATGATTCGCTAAAATAACTTTTTTTCAATATGGTCAGTATAATTATTAACAGTTTAGTTATAATTTAAAGTGGGCCGTTCCTTTGTAGGTAAAAAGTCCAAAAAGTTTAGATGTTGATGGTACTTTTATGGACGAAGTATCTTTGACGGCACAGAAGGGACACGGCAAATATTTTATTTCTCCCGGGTGCATGCTTTCGCATCACGTGCACACGTGTTATTAACCAAATATTAATAATAAAAAAAACATTTCCAGTGTCTAGAGCCCCGTCTTTGTTGTCATAAATATGTACATAAAACTTACATTTTACAGTGTCTACTCTTACATATTACGTTATTAAATTGAGGGAAATTACGACGAAGCCACGTCCCAATAATTGACGTTTTTACGCTACTGAACGAGATTTTTTAAAGCAAACATTAATTTTGAGCCTACATCTAAATTGACAAATATTGTATCAGGTGATTTTCTATTAAAAGATCGATCTGTATATAAAAATGAAATGTTAACAAAATATTTATTGGTAGGAAAGTAAAAGAACAATAAACCCAATATCAAAATAGTTCATTAATTCCAGTCATATTCTTGAAAGCCAAAGATGCGCACCATTTTTGACAATTTAATCTTTTTGTGGCATTATCGCAGTCAAAATGACACAGAGAGATGAGCATAATAAGACCAATTGAATCCGTTTGTAATCATGAATATGCTAAGAACTGAAATCAAAATTTAGAACACAACTGGCCCTAATCTCCCGAAGCATCTCAAGTAGAAATCTCATCTCAAATTGAGATTTTGATCAAATCAGAGTACATATATGAGATAATGCTTAGTGCAAGCTTTTGATATTTTACCCTTATAAACTTAATGAATAATATATAGTTATGTTTTGTGGTGCCAAATTTGAGTTCAGTCTCCCATGGAAACTAACTTTAAACACACATGCCAATATTTTAGATGAGATTTAGCTCACATTTAGACGCTTCGGGAGTTTGGGCCTGGTCAGTTATTAATGTCCCTTTTCTAGTCTTATTAGCAGAAAATATTTACTGCGTCGTGATAAAAATCATTTACTCCAATAAAAATGTAATTTCATTTCTACGACTGTGAGAATTTATGGATGTAATAAAACGCGTATTTTATCCCTTTTTATTCGCACGAAATGTTCATCGGAGTTGATGAGTTGTTCTTCATAACTCCCTCCACATAAACCTTGAACAAAACGTAATTTGTCGGCAATCAGATATTCTGCCGCGTCATTTTGGTAACAAAGATTGTCCATTAACTTTAATAATTCATACAATAATTGAAGGGTATTCTTGAATTTTAAATATTGGTCACTATTCGAAGTAATTAATAAATTATAATGCCAATATTTCGATGACAATTGTACCGGGCAAGCACTTTATTTCTGTTTTATTAAGTACCATAACGGCAGATGCTGGCCATACTATTTGATCCGGAAGTACCTCTGACCATCACGTGGGGTCGTCCCAAAAAAGGTCAACATTAGGGGTCGTGTCAGCAATGACATAGGTCAGTGAAACTATCAACAAAAATTAGGCGAGCCCTTTTTACTGCATGACCGTACATTATTCAAATTTGAAGGAAATAAAATGCAATCCGTGAGAATCCGCTGTAAAATAATCTAAAATTAAAGAAACACAATAGAGTAATGATTTTGTTATAATTGGCAGATCTTGAAACATGTATCGGGTGATATTGGGTGTCCGGTATAATCAGTATGCATAATTCAGTGTAGCAATACCACGTGACTTTTGGTTACAGGTCCAAGACGAAATTTGCCAACATTGAAAAACAAAAATAGCCATAGGTAACTTATTTCTTCATCGATTTCTATGAAATATACGCCACGCTAAGGGGCAAATTATTTTCTTTCCATTAGATCTTTTTCAGCAGCTGTGATGTTTAGTCCAGCACCCTGTGAAACAGTGAAAAATACAGGTTTCACATGGTGCTGGAAAAAACGGTCAAGCTGCTGAAAAAGATCCTCAGTATTCATTGAAAGCAATAAAATTTCCCCTTAGTGTGGCGTTTATTTCATAGAAATTTACGAAGAAATAAAATACTTATGGCGATTTTTGTTTTCTAATGATGACAAATTTCGTCTTAGACCTGTAGCCGAAAGTCACGTGTTATTGCTATACTTTAAATGGAGATGTTGCACTTTCTGCAATACTATATGCAATTAACATTACTGTCAGTCACACTTATAATAATAAAATAATAATAATAACAACTTTATTTATTGTGGACCCCATATCTGATGGTAAATATCAATTTTCAATATGGTCCACTGTCATTAATGATTTAAAAATATTGTTGTGTCAAATGTAGTAATCTCCAGGGTGCTGTTTTATCAAAGCACTTGTGAACATCTTAACTAAAAATTGTGGTAAAGGGATCTGCAATATTAACATTGAATACGTTAAGTGCTTTGATAAAATAGAACCTTTGTGTACCTCCGTATCTCAATGTTTAGCGCGCTTGTCGTCTAATCTTGCGAGCCTGGTTCAAAAACGGATGAAGGCACTCATATGCCTGCCATATTTTAGCAGAACGCTGACTGGCAAATAAAGGCTATGCTTGGCATTTAAAAAAGACATCTTAAGAGCACACAATTTATGTAGAGTATACGAGATTTTCTCTTAGTACAGGTAATTGGTACTAGTACGAATTTTATTCCATTGAGGCTATTAATCATATGTGTTCAAATATTCTTGACATAAAGTAATCACCGTGATAAAATCGAACCAAACTAGCAAACTGGCATAACGCAACCACCTAATGTTAAAATTATACAATGCTCGGCTAAATAATTAATGTGCACAATTAAGAAAATAATAATGTTCCCATTATATAAATCTCTAATTATTAAATTTTGAACAGTGTTAATTGCTACTCTATGTGTGTTCGTCACAAAGCCTTTTAAGTTTTAATGTATTTATAGTGTTTTGCTTTTAGTCGCTTGATTTACTATCATGTTTAAACCTGCATGGTGGTATACAAGCGCAGCGTAAAGTGTGGCTTTTATATTTTTATTTCATTATTGTAAATAATACTGTTAAGACACGGGCTCCGAGTACCTTAACATTACCATAAATATGTATTTCCAGCAGTCAAATATGAGCCTAACATAATTGCTTAAGGGAGGGTATGCTATAAATTGATACACGATTTATCAGGCAGGGGATCACGGGGTCATACATGCGTAACTGACTGAATCTTACCTTCACCCGCTAATAGAAAATTAAAACAATCTTCAAAAGAAACTAACTGCAATCAGTTCGGTTATTTAAGAGTCTCTTGACGAAGGAAAAATGAAACCTGAATTATAGGCATATCAGGAATGTAAGATCAAGTCATCTTTATTGGTAATTGACTAATTTATGTCCACAAATATTTTATATCTGTGCCTTTGTCGTCTCAAGTACGAGTTTCCATACGAGTAATTTGAAGACCAAAGGGGAACTCAGAGATTAATCACCATTTTATGATTAAGAGAAATGAGCGGCTGAACAAATAAATAAATAAAACATAAAAACATACATAAAACATATCTATAAAACACCTTTAGTGGAACTTGGGTTTCCATCCGAAGGTTCCAGACATTTTAAAAAAGATAATTGGCAATCAGCATGCACGTGCAAGAACAGTGCAGCCAATTTATCAAATTTAAACAACTTTCCACGGGCAACATATCACAAACCTACCCAGCATGTGCATTGAATGCTGACACATTTATGTAATCACTGCGTTAATTAATGGGTTGCCGTTCTAAGGAAGTTGGCCATAACCCTTCTGGGTAACCGCAAACGCCTGTTATGATGTATAGTTCCACTACGAAGGATACGCTTGTACATAACTCACTGTGAGTTTGAAGTCATTTCGCTTTCAGATTTATGTTTTTAATTCAGCGAGATACTAGGTCTAGTACCCTTCCGTATTCTGCTGCTATTTAAAGTTATACGCTGCCCATCTACATTTGTATTTTGTGATCGGATTTTCTTAGGCTAAGTATCAGCAATTAGGACCATTTTAATGAGAAAATGCAACCACAACTATAGCAGTACAAAAGTATTACGGGAGGAAAATAACAAACGGCTGTGTTCGAGTAATTACTTCCATTTATTCATTGACGATACAAGTATCGTTCTTCAACACATGCGAAAGTTTACTTAAATATTTTATTCTTATTTGTATGATCAATAAATTTGAAAAATATTTTTAAATTTTTTAACAAATACAGAGTACTAATGGTTTGCTTGTTTCTTCGTGTGATTTATGTCTGACTCTTGCGTAGACGTCGTTTCTGTGTGGCTTTGGATTGTCTGTGCGCTATGTATTTAGATATGTTTAGCTCTAGTTTCGTTACCATGGTTCTAATAACGGATACTTCAGCCAAAATTGCTGCGATCACCAAACAGCATGAAATAAACATTTCTGTAAAAACATGATCACATGGACAGGTTATAAGGTGTAACTATTGTGGGGGCTTAATTTGCGGCTTGAAGGTATGGGGCGCGCTTGGGGATCGAGCGGTCCAGGGTTCAATCCCCGTCTGCGCCACAGCTTAATTTTTTGAGCAGAACAGAACAAAACTTATTTCATCTCGCCTTCATAGTTCATAACCTACATGCTCCACTTTACCTAGGCCCCGATCTCATTTTCATTATTTCGGAAAATTCGTGTATATTTCAATAGTCAAAGAACTAAACTTGACGAAGTTACTTGCCCTTGCATGACATTCAAAATGTTTTATTGTTCATTTGTACAACATGTTATATAAAATATATAAAAATGCGTAAACACTATAAAAATTGTGTCAACAACGTTTTAGTTATGTAAGCTCTTGGTTTTTCTTTCTAATCTACATGTGTTCAAAGTTCCTTTGATTATACATGTTTTTAAAAGTAACGTCAAAATCTTTCGCGTTCACCAAAATTGATGCTTACAAAAAAGACTTTGAATACAGCACTCAACAGAAACAGTCGAGCACGAAAAAGCACAAACTTAAAAGGAACTCACACAAACAGACATACACAACACAGACCATAACCACTCGCCACAATGCCGAACTCAAAACCGCACAAGAAAATGAAACCAAATAGTGTAAGTCGTCGCCTCATGTGTCAAAAAGTTCAAAAGTTAAAAAAGCACTGCAAAATGGTATACTAGTAACCCTTCAACTGCATTGATGATATTTACTGAACGTGAAAAAAGCAACTGAATCGATGCAAGGCCCAATTTCAGGTGTCAAAAAGTCCGGGCAAAACGTTCAAGACTCACTGCAAATGGCGAAATCCCGCAACCGCACAAACGGTCCCTTATGGTTGTCAACAGAATTAAAATAAGCAAACCAACAGGGGACTAACGTTACATACGTCGGATGATGACTGATAATGCGTCCGCCTCGTGGACACAGCGTTACGAGTTCGATTCTAAGCTAAGACATACCAAATGGTACTTGGCAACTAGGCTATTCGCTTTTTTTATAGCTGAAACTAGGTCTTTAAGCTTTTTGACAGCTGGGACTTGCATTTTTCTACTTGTCTACTGTCCGCGGTCAAGTTCATTTTCTCGTTCGGTTGTGTTTTGGGCATTGTGTCGTGTAATTGTGGTCTGTGTTGTTTTTTATGTTTTCTGTGCTCGGCTGTTTCAGTTGAGTGCTGCCTTCCCTGTCCGATTTTTAACAGGGTTTAGTAAAACGCTGTTTTAGTACCATTTTTGATAGCTCTTCTGTTCTAAAAATAGCAAAAAGTGGATATATGCGGATAGCATCTGTCTTTATCGTATTGCAATAGTTCATCAGTTACCAGTTACCAGAAATAGCCTATCGATACCAAGGGTTCGTTGCATAACCAATCTACTCCTCGGCAAGCGGAAAGTACCACTGTACACGAACTACTCCTCGGTAAGAGTTACGCCGAAAGTACCACTGTACACAAACTGTCATTCACTCTGTGACTGGTCATTGTGTAACATCAGAAACAATTAACCAAACCATGATCTTCCAGCGCTGCCAGCGCTTTTATTTTCTATCTTTTGGATTGGCTATCCGTGTAAAAAGATATTTCCACGACTGATTGACCGACTGACATGATCGATGAGAGATTATTATTTCACTTCTATTTACAGATGTCGTTACGAAGATCACACGTACACTTTTTCACAAGACAGTAGGTGATTGAAACTTTCCTAAAGCCTATTGTGTTTTTTTACAACATTCTACACGACCTCATTGTCATTTTGTAGCTAATCAAGGCGAATATTGCATGCTAACACTCGGGGTCACAATATGGAAGGACGGAAAACATGACATTAATAACCCAAAGATATTTGAAATTGTTTTATGATACGAACATCTAAAGGTATCGTAACAATACAGCAACGGTGCTACCTTGGTGTACTTCTTAATTGAGAAACATCGCTTCGTATTAAGGAACGTGAACGCATGAAATGTTATACTCTATTGGAGCGGCGGTGAAAACACTCGATTGGATAAGACACCGCTCTTCAATCAAATCACCATTGTAAACAGTATGTCTTCTATGGGACTTATTGATTCCTTTAATTAATTGCAGTGTTTCACAGTCGTTGATTCCTGTTATGGGATGGAATCCAAAGCTGATAAATGGCGCGGAAGAAATTTAGTCGTGTGGCATTTTTATAAAACGAATAAGCCCCGAACGGAAGTTCATAGAAACTTCCTGTCTATTCAAATATTTATGAGATCCGTGCAATGATCAATCTATTAACATTGAGATTAAGTTTTATCTTATCTGAAGAAAGTGTTATTGGCTTCGTAGCTGACAAAGGTGGGGTATGAAAGAAAGCAAACGTTTGCAAGCACAAAGGTACGCTATATCAAAGCACTTACGGAATCTTACGGTTACGTTCAAATTTAATAACTACAAACGGTGGTGAAGGGTTGTTGAATATTAATTAATATTCGGTCAAGGAATACCCACAAACCATATTTGTCCCCAATGTGTAGGTTTTAAAGAATGATTAAGACATTAAATGTGTACGTAAGTAAAACTGTTTACTATTTCCGTAAGTGCTTTGTAAAACAGTACCAAGGTGTCTCATGGATTCACTTCTGAAGGTCTTTTTCCATCAAATATGATATCTTTTTTTTTGAGTTTGGTAAAGTTTATTTTAATAGCTCATAATAATAAGTTACAAACAAGCTCTATGGGCTTTTTTCAAAGACTATCTTACAATTGGTAATTGAACTACTTTGACATAACTGTATACTATGCTGAAAAGAGAGAACAATAAACAAGAGAAGAGTGTCAATTCAAACGTATGAACATCTATGGTAATGGTTGTTTCACATAGTAATTATATAAATCGTTATTATTATAATGTTCAAGTGTTTTAAGGACTGTATGTTATAGAATATAGAATACATGTACAGTGCATACACATTTAAACACATACATGAAACAAGACATATATGTTATGTTTTGCTTACATCTGGAAGCATATAGTATATACAAATGTAATGATAATTAAAAGTGTTTAAAGCCAATCACATCATTGAGTTAGTCTAGCTAAAGTTTAAGTCGAAAGCGAAAGCAGTCTAGATTAGCTCGATGTGTGGTTATAGGTTGAATGAGGAAAACAATTATAAATGCTTAAGAATTAAATATGATATCTTATCTTCTCGCATACCCTTATAGCGATTGATCACATCAGAAATGAGGTGTCGACAGAGATTAATATGAGGCGTATAACTTGTATCACAGGCGACATAAAATAAATTACTGTAAACCAAGAAATTATTTCGCGCGATATTGAATGGTCGCGATTTCAAATGTTCAGAACATGAAAAACGCGAAAATTCCTCGTTTTTTGAACGAAATTGAGTGTTTGTGTGTTAATTTTACAAGACCGTATTTAGTTTAAAATTATTTTTTATCTTACGAGATGTGCTCATCAAGTAGAAAAAGTAGTTTAAACTTATTGGTATTTTTTCTACAGAGAAAAAGATAAATGAGCTCCTCTGTGAGATTTCAACCTCTTCAAAAATAACTCAATTTTGGAAAATCACGTTTAGTACAAAGCAAACAGTATTTTTTCGGGGGAAAATGCAAAACAAGTATTTTTCTAGGATCAAGTCACATAATTAAATGGTTAATATAATTAAGCAGCAAGACACTTGAGAACATGTATCGTATTGATGAATGGGGATTTTTTTTTAATCTAAGTTACAAAACATGGAATATGCATTAATTGCAGCATCGCACTACCTGAGATCGACTAAACGTTAAAAAAACCCTTCTTTGGTACATTCACATAAAGGACTGAATTTGCCATAAAGCTTAATTATTCTTCAATCGGAAAATAACCGATACATAAAAAAGGGGGTTCAACTCATCACTATTCATAATCTGTTTCCACACGTGCCTTATGACAATTCAGTTTAATTGTATCAAGGAGACCAACTCATATTTGGACGGAGACGTGTTGATTTTCGAACATTTTAATGGTCTCTTAATTTACAAAATTGGCCTATTTAGAACCAAAAAGGAATATGGTGATTCGGTGATAAAAACAATCAAGTCTAGAAACTATTTTAAGGCTGATATTATCTTAGCGAAATAATATTTGGTATGAGGCATTATAAACGCTGAACCCAAAACTAAAGCAGCCGCCTCGAAGTGTGGATAAAATGTTTTCAAAAATTTATGTTTTGGTATTTTATGCAAACTCGTGTCCGTAAACATATCTAATAACATCAGCTAATTAGAATTCACAGTCACAGACAGGGATGATTGTATTCCAGTAACACGGGATCCATTTTAAACACGTGTATATAAGAGTGAAGTAACATAACATTTCGCTTTGAAAATTGTTTAACTGGTGACAAGATGAGTGGTATGCTTTGCCAGTGTGATATACAGTGGTGTGTCGTAAATAATACATTATCACCTAACCATCGCCCATCATCCACCATCCTCGCCCAATCTCCCTTGCACTCGTCTTTTCTCCCTAACCATCACCCATCCTCAATCACCCTCCCCCAAACTCCCTTACTTGTTCAGTTTCCATCACCCTCGCCCAATCTCCCTTGTTTGTTCATTTTCCATTACCCTCGCCCAATTTCTCTTGCATTTGTCAATCACCCATCACCCTCGCCAAATTTCTCTTGCACTCGTTCATTCTCCGTCACCCTCGCCTAATCTCCCTTGCACTCGTTCGTTCTACATCACCCTCGCCAAATCTCCCTTGCACTCGCCCATTCTCAATCACCCTCGTCCAATCTCCCTGAAACTCATCCATTCTCCATAAGCATCGTACATCCTTTTCCATTCTCGCCATTTCTCCTCACACTCGTTCAATCTCTTACACCCTCGCCCATTAACTCTCACCTTCGTCCCTTTTCATCACACCCTTGGCCATTATCCCTTACCCTCGAGGCATCGCCACTTCCCCTTCACCCGTGCCCATGTTTCTTCACCCTCGCCCATTATTCCCCACATCCACTCGTTCTTACCCTTGTCCATTCACCCTCGACCATTCACCCTCGTTAATTCTCCCTCACTCTCGTCCAACACATCCCCCTTTCTCGTTCAATAGAAGATTATAAAATTTCCTCATAAATCAGCATCAATTCAGTGTTTTGAAATCACCATGTCAACAATAATGAATTTGCAAAAAAGTAAAACAGTAAGACACTCGTCGAAGCCGCTTTACAGGTTGCTGAATCATTTGATAAGTGATTACAAGAAGTGTCTAACATCAATTGTAGCGTTTATGCTCAGTAAAACGCGAATAATTGAACAAAAGAGATCAAGGCAGTTTTCACGTCTCTAAAGTTGCCTTTCTTTCATGTATAAAAAGCTTTAGCGATATGACGCTTTGATGTGTCGCTTACTCACCCCTTGCTTACAGACTGAAGTCATAAAATCAAGTTACTTTGATTGTTTAATAATTTGCAGTTCAAATGACGGTGTGTCAGTATCATGATAATATGCCTTCATCGTCTCCAGATGAAATCTCCTTTAAATTCCTGTGTAAAATATAAAAATGTATAATTTTAACTTTTGTGTATTACAATACCAGTATAAAGGTCTTGTTTGCGAGTACGTATCTTCATGACTTGCAAATCTCGTAATTCGACATCGACTGTCGCCTCACTAAATGTACATGAATTTAATTATCTAAATTAATACTTAAGCACTGGTTAACATTGCAAAGTCAATCGTGAAAGATCGGTCATTTTCGTTTTTCTCCGGTAAATATAGAAGACGAGGGGATCATGCAAGAATGACTTAAAATTTTTGAAACTTAGGAATACTTATGAAACTGAAAAACGTAATCATGACGCCCAATCATATTTCTGTTGAATAAATATCATGTAATAAAATGTATTATCACATGTTTGACGTCGCGGTAGTGTAATAAAGCCATTATTTATTTTTGATACATAAAGCTTTGACGTTACGTCACTCAAAGTATAGGCGACGTCGTAAAGTTGCGCGTTTATTATAGTGAAAATAAGTAGCTATTTTATGTTTCGACCGAAAAAGGCTAACATGAGGTAAAAAGAACATTACATTTGTGACTTTCCACATTGAATTTATTCAACTCGCTTAATAAATTCAATATGAAAAGACACTCATGTAATATCCTCTATTTATAAATTTTCATTCAAACATTTTTTAAAAGTTTGCCAAAGTAAAAGTGTATTGACTTAAGGCATTGCCATCATTAACCCGAAAAAGCCGTAGCAGCGAAACGTTGTTATAGTTAGAGTACGGATAATTTGGCGTGATCCTCTACCTTCTACAGCCGATATAGTGGCTATACACGTATTACTAACCCCGGCTGTATGTTTTCACGTAGATGCCTAATGTGATATACAAACACAAATCTAAAGGACCGATATTGCACGATTTACTAGCAGAAATTTATGTATTCAACGCAAGAACCTTGAAATATATGCATACATAAAGATCAGGATCAGTTCAAATTCTCCGTACTATAATATATTCTAAATACAAAGTATTACTTGGTTGATTTATTGTCATGTTGAGGTTATGTTCTTGCTACATAGAATACAAATGGTGTAGATACAATTACACTCTGAGCAAATGTTCCTGCTTTAAGACCCAGTCACACTTAACGAATCTATTAAGAGAAGCCTGACAAACAGAGAAATTTAGTGAAGTCTAACGAATTCTGACCGAACAAAACTAATCGCAATGTACACAAACGCTCACAGCGTACAAATACTAAAAAAAGAACGAATTTAGCGGAAGTCCTAATCGCCCGTATTCGCAAGTTGACGTCGGATGATATTCGTTATGTGTGGCGGGGCCATTACCTTTTTTGAATTTTTTCAAGTAATTTAAAGTCCTTTGTTTTATTTCTGAAATATGAGTTACCGGTATCACCGCTATTTTGTAGAACTGATTAAGTGATTATAAGCGGTGTAATAAGATATTAGAAATAAACATTAATTTTTCATAGTGCTTAATTAGGTTTAAATTAATGCCTGCTTCTGTATTACTTCCATCAACGAAATATGATAATGAACAACGAATGGATCTAGTTGGAACATTTTATTAATTTTGCACAGTACATGTATTATGTCGTTATGCTACGGTCACAAAGCTCGTACGATATCCGTACGAATTTATAAACTCGTACGAGATCACAATTTTTGAAATCCTAACGGTTTTTGTACGTTCGTAGCGTCTTGTCACAGCTCGTATGGACCACGAACGGTCTATAGAGATGCACTCGTACGATATCCGTACGATGCTCGTACGAGTTAACATAATCCGTGCGATGCTCGTACGAGTCTTCGGCGTACGTTCGGGCTCCGTACGGACGCCGTGCGAGTTTGCCAAAATCAACAACTACGGAGCTCGTAATGAGCTCGTAAGACAAATGTAACCTTAGCATAAGTTTTCATTTGGGTTATTATGGCTGTTTTCAACGACAAATGTCAAGTCTCTGAACAAGAGATCGAGAAAAAACTGACAAACATGAAATTTTCTAATTAGTCGTAAGGTTAATTATAGCCAAACTTAAGTATGTGATTGATATTTCGCCGCCTTGTCAGAATAAAGTCCTAAGTGCTATTTTCGACCTTATAAGGTCAATTACATATTCTTATGAACCAATTTTCTTGACTACTGGAACAGCTAGGTCATGGTGACCAAACTAAAGAAGAAAAAGCTCTTTTTACTATAATAAAGAGCAGTTTTCAGACAGTTTATTCTCGTTTTCTCAGAATTTTGTTTTTGTACTTACGACCTTTTTCTTCTATGTCCGCGAGTAACAAGATATTTTTAAAAAGCATATTTAAATAATTAAAATTTGCTAGCGGGTCTGTAGCTCCAATTTCCATATACGCGTAACTACATTTTCAGATTATGCTGATCTCGTTAATTCAGCACCAAATCTCGTTTATTCTCGTTCATGGCAAATAAGCACGTGATTTTGATGAACGTCAAAATTATTTCCCTCCATTCTTTGTACTGCACGTGACTTCCGGTTGACGTAATTGTTTAAATTAGAAATGTCTGTTTAAGAAAGATACATCTGATCGCAGGCGACAAACAGTAGAAAGGAAATAAAAGACGCCGTCCATCCTAAAAGCAGCGGCCTATCTAAAAGACACTTAAATAATTATATTAATTTCTGCAGAATCTCAAGAGACGGTCTAAGAGATGTTCGTTCCAAGACGACAACGATATTTTCATCTTATCATATTAGTTAATTTTCCACGTGGTTACAGGATAACCAGTCGTTGTGGAAAATACAAATTAAACCTGATTGAAAAGGTGACGTTGAACGATGGGATCATTCTAATAGTTGCCTGTTCATCCCGAGGGTCATATAAATATTAGCTTATTAACTGGGTCGCTTTGCTTGATGTTTTATAATGTTCGGACAAACGTCGGACTGGTTCCATGGTTCTTGCAATAAGTTTAGCAGTCTGGTTCCCGATTTTTCAATCTTCGCAGTAAGCTAATCTAATGTGATTTAAGATTGGGGAACGGGAACCAGCCTATAATTGTCGAAGGTGTCGCAAAATCAGACAAGTGGTACCAGTCTAATTTATTGAGAGGATTCGGCACATCTCTGATTTGTTCCTTGTATTAACGTTCCTTTGGGAAAACATACAAGCAGACATGCGAACATTTGCTGTGGTGTTATGTCGCTTAATATGTTAAAAAGACATTAAATGTTGCCAGGATGACTAGAAGCACAATGTGTTTTGCGTTGTTATAAATGTCGTCGGCTAGTTCTAATAGTGATCAAAGTGCAAAATCATGTTTTGGAGAAAATTAGGTTTTACATTTGACTTTGTCAAATATCTTTAGATACGTCCGTTTTGAAAAAGTGTGTTATCCCGAATTTGGACATTGAGCAACTTTTGATTTATTAGTTGCACACCTGGAGTTTGGACAAAATATTACCGAAATAACGCGGTTTCATTGGTTGATCTGGACATTGGATCATATAAGAACGACTGGTAGGGGACAATGAGCAACTTAACATTAAACTTTTCAGTTAATCACGTGACCAAATAAAGGACGGCAATTGGTCAACTTTATTTTTTTTAGTTTAAGTTGCTCTTAGAGTAACCAATCTCCGGGACATTCAGCAACATGCACGCTACGTAGTGGTTCAAATACTGGACTTTGAGCAATACATTACTGACAAAAAGCACATTGCACTTGAAATTATGACGTAATTTTTTCACAGGACGTTGAGCAATGTCAAATTAAACAGAAAGTGCAAAAATCTCATTATTAAAAAAATGGACATTGGAGACTATTAGAACCAGCGGACGATGTGTTAATAATGCAGCTGGCAACATTATTTTATATTGCACATGCGTACAAGACAAATACATACGCCATGTCAGTCACAAGTACTAGTAAATAAAATATAGCTACTGATTGTCCCAGTCGATAGCGTTTTTATTGCCTTAGGGGGATAATGGTATTCGCCCCATTCGATTTAAATGCGGCGGGCCGGTGTCTCGATCGCTCTTTCTGTACCTATTGTGAAATTTGGTATCACCGTTGCCTTTTCTGCACTAAATTTGCAATATTGTATTTCCATTGATTTGCATACATTAAAAGACCACAGTTTCAGAATTACTGAGGTGTCAGGGAGTCATTTATAAATTGACTTGTTAAACCAGTTTCACAATCGAACTAAAATAATTTAATACAAAAGTTGTCAGAAATTCGAAGTTCTAATAGTGTAACAAAGTGACATGAATGCTTATCTTGGCATAGCCATCAGCTTAAACTCATTTAACAGACCAAATGTTGTCGGGTCGTTAGTGTTAAGCACTTATGACTTTAAATGGTTTTCCATGATATATGCCAATAAAATTAATTAATTCATGTGACAAAGAAATAACGGAATAAATGTTTCTTTTTAAAAATTCAGCGTACTTTATCAGATGTAACTTAGGAACCATTTTGACAGACTGATTGCCAAGCCTGGTTGTAACTGGAATCCTTAGATCTTAAACGAATTACCAACTCAATAATTTATTAAATTATGTACCGCAAAGGTGGTAACCCGTATAATTTTCTGTTCTAAAATATTACTACAGTCAGATCTCGATATAACGACACCCGATATACTGACAAATTCATTACACTGACATTAAATTTGGGGACAAAAGTATTAAAATGCTCTTTGTATCAATTCAGTATACCGACATATTCGTTATAACGACATTTTTCTTGGAAACAAACATCGTCGTTATATCGAGATCTGACATTTTGTTTAATTTCAGTCCGTAATTGCTCTGTCAACGAAGACCGTAATTGTTCGCTTGTCATACAGTAAACAGGACGGACACGAGTCAACAAAAGGACATAAAAGTACAAAGGGATTCCGCTATGCTAGTAAAGTACTAGTCTGTCTATACAGACCCTATGTTTAATTAAAGGAGACAATATTTACTCATCAGTCTACTCTTTTTCCCTTTGCACCCTCAAACATAGATACCTACCTACCTAATCCTCTTCGGGCTGGTTTGTCCCATCGTGAAGGTTTCTGTAGCTTGCTCTTTCTTACGTGACAGGGACGCTAGCCCTGCGCACAACCTTCCGCTTTCACATCCGGGTTTGGGACCGGCGACGACAGAGTTTCAAACATAGATAACCAAGCCCAAAAATAAAATCTAGCTAAAATTGAGAAAAAAAAGTTATGATAATTGATTGACAAAATATTTTCTAGTCGGGTAGCCAGACAAGTAAATTGCAAACAGGGACTTAAAAACGCAGCACACTAAATAGCTTAAGCTCATGCCATGCAAATTCAAATGTAGTCTCAAAACCCTCGTCTGATGTAGTTAGCACGGAACAGTCCGCTTCCAGTTGGCCATCATAAGCGTTAGTCGAATATTGGTGTCCAAGGAAAATATTTTATTTATTGATAACCCTTTATCGCGTTACATACCATAAAGCCGTAACATTTGGCCTGTGGAACAAATGCCATGAAGGTAAATAATACCAACCCGCAATAGTAACACAAGAGGTGTCCCACTTTTAGCTGAACCATTTTGAACACCCGATAGTTTTTATGTTAATCAACCATGTTCAGTAATGTGTCAAGTAACATATACATTCGCTGGTTTTGTATTCGCAATATGGTCAGGAGTAAATTTAGCATATCGCAGAGGGCATGATAATTGGCCTTTTGAAGACCAAATAATCATGTTGATGTCGTTTCCAGTTCTCTTCTGTAACGTTTTCCTTACCCCCAGATTCCAAAGACTAGTGTTGCAGTAACGATGGAATCTAGCATCTACTGATATGATCGGATATTAATTACATGTAGTTCCAATGCATTCGGAACACCTCGTACAATTCTGTAGAATCATATCAAAGTCTGCCATTTTGGTAATCACTCCGCGGTGTATTTCCTGCAGCGTAGAGGTTGGAGCAAAAACCTTACATTGTGAAGCGCCTACTATATATATATATACGTACATCCGAGATCGACAGAGGCGATAAATGCCGAACGGACCGTTCCGGTTGGTTCCAATGTTTGGTTTTAAGATACTGAACGGTGTGTTATGCGGTCCGATTCAAAACTGGGCCCTTATCACTTCTAAATATAGCACAGTACACGTCAATGTTTGTCCCTATGTGGGTAATTCTGAGTTTTATTTTACCATTACAATACAGCAAATACACACAATGAAGCTGATCGCTCGCAATCGATTGCCTAGTGGTAGAGCGTCCGCTTTGAGTAAGAGAGGTCCCGGTTTCGATCCCAGGCCGCGTCATACCGAAAACGAAATAAAAATGGTACCAATAATTTCCCTGTTAGACGCTCAGCATAAAAGGGAATCAGGGCCCGATCTCCCGAAGCATCTCAAGTAGAAATCTCAACTGAAATTGAGATGTTGCTAAAATCATAGTCAGAATTTTTGATAGATCTGATTCTCAAGTTCTTGAAAGTTTGCAGTAATAAAATCAGAATGATGTTTCTGTGTTGTGGTGCCAATCTTAAGTCCAGACTCTCATAGGAATTACCTCAAAGACAAATGACAATATTTAAGATGAGATTAAGCTCAAGTTGAGATGCTTGGGGAGATCGGGACCTGGGGCCGGGATTACAACCAATACTTACACTCAGCACTCAGCACTAAAATATTGAAAGTGTTATATTATGAGCTATTGTGTGTCATAGATTGCAAATTTAGATGGGGAAAATGTAAAATATAGTTAATGAGTGTTGAAAATATCATTTGATAAATTTTCTTTCCCACTTTGTACTATTTATGAGGTGTAAATGTAATTATTGAATATGAGTGCCACACTCAGCACTCAGACTGATGAATTGCAAATATAGCTTAAAAATGCACTAAATCAAACTAGGAAGTAAGCCAAAAACAATGTTTAGTACCAATTTAACATTATTACAACATCTGGCTCTAAAAATATGCCACAACGAACCTCAAAAGGGTGAATTTCAATATTTGAGTATTGAGTGCTGAGTGTAAGTATTTGTTGTAATCCTGGCCCCTGGCTTCTGTTCTCTCATACCCTCGTGGTGATGGGTAACATCAGGAATGGTGTACCGAGGGTGATTAAAATAAGTTGGAAAAGCTTGTTTCACAATCGACAAGTAAATACATTACAAGTACAAGTAGTATAAACCATTCTAGAATAGGACTAGGTAAAGCATTCGAATTGATAATTTGAGTTGAGAAAGAAAGCTTGACGTTTGTCTTACGAGAAACTAATTTTAGTATCATGTCCAACAGGGAAAGCATATATACATTTGTACATGGTTTAGTTTACCAGCTGGTAAGTTTAACATGTAATTAGAAACAGGGTTAATGTTGATAAAATACGGGGGTCCGTTGCCTAAGCAAAGCGCTACCGAGTGCTTTTGTTAAGTTATCTCCCATTCAATTAAATATAGAAGGCAAGGATTATCTCCCGCGGAAAGCGCTACGTAGCGCTCGTCCTTGTTAATGGTCTCCTGATATTTTAGATGTTACCATGGTGTTGTACTCCGGGAAAATGATACCACGGTTACCGGTAATACCACGCACCTCTAATTTGGAGTGTTTGGCCTTCAAAAGACCAGTCCTCTACTAAACGGTTGATTTTAGTTCTAATCATATCAAAAATACAATTTAACAATACACAAAGTTCGACTTACCGAGCTAACATGAACAACTCAGATTTTGAAATATGAAGCGGGGCACCTCTGTGGCCAAAAAGGGCCAGATGTAATACGTACGGCATAATTATGATGAGTTCCCTTTTTTAAAATGTAATTCGATTTTACAGTTAATGAAATACAAACTGTCAATCAAATCGCTTTGAAACTTTAGGACACCATTGTAATGATATTAATGTAAAAATGTTGTCTCACATTCGGTGACAAATCACGCATCAAACACCCGCGCATAGAACGCACGTGGCATAGTGTCCATGTTCTATCATCTTATACGTTACGAAAGACGTCAAAAGTGGAATTGTGCTATGTGTGGAAATTCTACTCGTAGACAAGAGCAAAAACTGGTAAATATGACAATAGCTTCAAAATCTTTAGAACACACCTTCTATGTGTCGCATGCTTATGTTTTGGCATTGGCAAACGGTTCAAAAAGGGTCTTGTCAATCTCAGGAAGGGACGATAATTATTAGGTCAGACCATCTTATGAAGGAGACGTCACTGGATGCTACGATGTACCAACGCCGAGCATACATTCATTCCTAAACCAACTACCACCAAAGGAATTCTGAAAGCATATTTTAAAAATTGTTGAATGTTCGATGACTACATACATATGAACCACAACAGCATAAAAATCCGAAATATTTCTCCGTAATAATTGTAATTTACATTTAAAAAAAACAAGTCACTGTTTGCCATAGAAGTACCATGTGTTTTGTAAGAACTGTAAATCATCAAACCGCCTCTCGATAGCCTAGTGGTTGAGCGTCCGCTTCGAGTGCGGGAGGTCCTGAGTTTGATCCCTGGCCGCGTCATACCAAAGACGAAATAAAAATAGTACCAGAAATTTCCTTGCTAGACACTCAGCATAATAAGTGAAATTGGTTTCTCTTCTCTCATACCCTCGTAGCGAAGAATAACATCAGGAACGAGGTGTCGAGCGTGATTAATAGAAGTTTAAAAATTTGATTCACAATCGACCTAAAATAAATTAGTATGTGAACTAAAAATCTCCAATACCCGTAATGTACCACTGTGTAGCTCCTAGCTAGATCAGTACTAGATATACATGTATAATGATAAGGTTATTTAATATATGACATGTCTACTGATATTTTCACGTATCTTCATGTTAAAATTATTTCATTTTATAGCAACATTCCGGGAAGTAACTTAACAACCCTCGTATGTACCAAATTAATACAACATAACTATTTCCAAGCAGATATTTGTTAACGAGTTGAAGATTTAAATTTGAGATAATGTCCTATAAGTCATCAGCTTCTGGCGACGACATTTCATTTCATTAATCATACTTCATCATTTATAAGTTTTTCAAATTGCCTAATCGTTAAATCTTCTAAAATGATAGCATGAATTGCGTTCTCTTGTATGCAATAATGTACGTCCACCTCCTCTACTGTGTAGACATACCACGTGGTATGTGGCGAAGTTTTTCGGCTTAGAACATAGGCACTTGTTTTCAAATTAGCTTAGGGTACCAAATATAAACAGAAGGTAGTACAGCGGCCATTTTAAGCCGTAACGGATATGACATCACATGAACTGGTATCGGTGGTTGCTGTGACAACTGTAGAAAAACTGGGTACCAGCTTTCGTATCGTCATATCCGTTACGGCTAAACATGGCGGCTGCACTACCTTCTCCTTATATTTAGTTATCAATTTGTAAGGACTTGGCAAATACTGAAACCATGTGCCAATGGCTTAGAACACAAATCACAGAAAAAAACCTATCAACGCAAATTCAAAAACCACTGTAAATATGTTTTCTTAGAACGACTTTAACAAGACTTCGTCGACGATCAAGCCAATGATGAGTACGATCCTTGCAACGTAATATTTGTCAACGAAATGTCACATTATTTGCCCGAAACTGACTGCCTGGGTAGAAGTTCAGTCGCTTTCGAGTAAAAATTGTGATATCTTTTGCACACAATATTAAGACTAGTGACATAGGTAGTACCCATTTTCGGCTTGAGCATCGAGGGTGACTGGTTTAAACCGGTCAAAGAATAAATTACTCACGGTTGTTTTTAACTTTGTGATGACAGATTGTTCTTGCGTTCTTAACCAAATATTACGTCATGTGGTTTTTCCAAACTGTGCGTAGTACTGGGTGGTATTCCGGGCAAACTGATTAAGCTTACTGACTTGAAAACTGTTGGAAAACTATGAAACTTATGCTCGTTGTTTTTCTGTTTTTTTTTGTATTCGATTATTTACTTTGATTAAACCAGTATATTTTGAAACTACTCAATTTTATGCACAAATCGCTGGCTTAGAATAAGAAGGTCGTAGAAGACTCGTGTATATTTCAAATCTGCATCTCAAGGCGCTTCTTATAAGCCAATTTACATGTAAATCGGAACTGGTCATGTTGACCAAACCGAAGTTTAAAAAGCTTGTTTTTCCTAAAGTAAAAAGTAGTTTTCGGACAGATTTTTCTTGTTTTCTAAAAATATTAAAATAAACGACCATCTGATTCTAAGCCAGTGGTATACTATAGTCTTGCAAACTATCGAAATATTGTCGTGTTACTATGACGAGAGCGTCTCATGATTATTTTATTGAAATTGTGATAACTTCTTGACGAGTATCAAATACCTGTCGAGTGGAAAGCTGCACGTTACTACCGGGGCAAAACATGAGCCCTGTTTTGCCAATCAAAGCTCTATAAATAATATTGAAATTGACAATAAATGATATTGGTAATATTTATATCGCAAATTTCGACAAGATTGCCATAAAAACATATTCTACCCGTTCCACCATTAATAACGTGCTTTCATGACACTTTCGAGTTATTATCTCGTTTAATTATCGACAATAGGCGGGCGTAAAGCATATATCATAATTTAGAAAATATCAAAGCGATTTTTGATAATTTTGGAGTATTTTATCATATTTTATTTACGAAAACACAAAGTAATTTAGATTTTCATTGCTATTTTAATATCGGTTCAATAGAATAACATTCCATGCTAATGGAGTGTATCGCAAAAGTGACGCGGTCATGAGAATCACTTCAGTGAAAACTGCTCAATGATTCATCGTCTACGATTTTCATATTTAAGTTTTATTTTACCTATGACAGACGAACGTACGATACGCTAGAGTCGCCGAGAAAAGGAGCTGAGACAGGCGGTATCTAATTATGTTATAAGACGATAAATTTATTCATTTTATTCGATGATAATTGAAACAAAAAAATAAATAAAAATATTAGTGATTCGTAAATCAACATTGTGTGAATATAATGTAACTATATCTGGCATATTGTGACGTGTTAGTGACATACACATAAACAAATGACACGTAACTAATGAAAATATATGATAGAGTAATGATGGGGCCACACACTGCTTACCTACCTAATAGTCTAAGTTTTTGTAGAATGTATTAATAAAATTCACTCAACGACAACCAATAGACAGATAAATCTAATTAACGCCATTTACGATACTAAGTACACGAGTAAATAAGGTTTCAAAACGCCAAAAAATAATTTCAAGGCACGTATTATTGTAAATTATCACATTCGTATAAATTTGGATAAAACGCTTATGTCATGTATTTCGTGATTATAAATGACTAAGTAATCAATGATACTACCCAGGCAAATTATTTTAACGTTGGGCCCACCTAGCTTGCGAACTACCTTAAAAACTTTAATTCTGAGCGCCACATTAAGCCATTGTGACTCCGTAGCTCAATGGTAAGTGCGCTTGCCGTGTAATCTCGCGATCGGGGTTCAAATACGGGTGGAGGCACACATATGCCTGTCATATTTCAGCAGGAAGCTGACTGGCAAATAAAGGCTATGCTCGGCTCAGCATTCCTGTGCCAAGGGAGCTAATCCGTGTCATTGTCACGACTTTGGCTTTTCCTAAATACGTTCTGATCTTTCTGTTCAAATCAGCTGTGGTCCGTTCATTTCCGCTCTGTTTTGTTCCATTATATTCTATCCCGTTCCTTTCCTCTCTTTTCTCGTCCGTTGCGGTCCGTTCTGTTTCGTTCCAAGGCTCTTTTCCGCTCCGTTCTGTTATGTTCTACTCCGTTCCGTTTTCTCTAATTCCGCTCCGTTCTGTTATGTTCCGCTCCGTTCCGTTCTGTCTAATTCCACTCCTTTCTGTTTTATTATGTTCCCTTTCTTTCGCTCCGTTCCGTTCTGGTGTGGTAATCAATTTTGATATTATTTGATTTGAAAATAAGGATAGCCATTCATATCGCCGGTTACTGTCCAAGAGTTTAATATGGTGTGATCTAATTGGTTGTCCTTATCCTTAAGTCAAGGAAGGTCAATATGGGATACCAACCCTGGTCTTTTCTGTTTTACTCTATTCGGTTTATAATTACGTTGTTCTATTCTGTTCCTTTTCACCCCGCTCCGTTCTTTTCCATTTTAGTCTGCCGGAAAAAGAAGAATGTTTGAAACGCATTTTATTAACTAATAGTGGGTGATGGACGGTCGTTACTGAAGTTATCAAGATGTAAAAAGAAAATAGGTTTGCTTCAAAGACAAATTTCAAAATGTACAAGATCGCTAATCGATCGATCGCTCAGTGACGACACAAAAACCACCAAAACGTTGATCTTTCAAAAACATCGGTGATTGAAAATTGAAATAAATCAACTGTGTTAAATTCTCAATTATTGCCAAATTTGACGAAAATTGTGTGAACATTTGTTAATGTACTTAACACGACAGAAAAGAAATGAACAAAAAATAATAATTTTGCGTCGATTAACAGCTCGCTTTAAAGATGTTTAACATACCTGTTTGATAGCAAAGGTGAAATTACTGAGATTGTAAGCGTTGATAGACAAAAGGGACATATTTTTCAACTGATGAGTCAGTCGCTGATACTGAGAGATCAAAGGAAGTTTGAATACCGACTCATCGTTACCAGTTCAATATTAAATATATGATATAAAAATTGATATGTCCAAATAGATCTACATATTTATCGCTTACTCATTTAGTATATTTTTTCGTGTGAAAAAACAACAACAGCTACACGCCAGATATATACACTGCCCACAAAAAATAAGTATACAGATTTTTTTGCCCACTTACTTGTCTGTAATAACACTATTTGCAGAACAGTGAAGCAACAATATATTTGAAGAAAAGGAATATTTTTGTTTATTAAATGGAAAGGCCATATATTTATTGGTACCCTAAGTGCAAAATCTGAAGTTTCTTTGTCCTTCTTGAATAGTAACTTTGTCACAAAAACATAGAAACTTCACCCTTTTTTTATCACATGGTTATTTTAGTTCCAAACATCTTCATCTTTATTTTTATCTCTATTTTGACTCATTTAGTAACTGTAGTTTCAGAAACTAGCATAGATAAACAGATATTGAATAATTTAACCAAGTTTAATTTTGCAAAAATTATTTACTGTATACTTATTTTTGCCGTGGGCACTGTATATCGTCATGATTGGTTTGTTTGCACTGTTCCACTGTCGCAATAAAGCCCGGCATCCTTGACGCGTAGGCCCTACCGTCGTTTGATTTTCAACATGTATAATTATGCATTGATTATATGGTCACCGTACCTCAGTAGTTAGCGCGCTTGTCGTCTAATCTGGCGACCCGGGTTCAAATCCTGGTGGAGGCACACATGTATGCCAACCATGTTTCAGCAGAAAGCTGACTGGCAGATAAAGGTTATGCTCGGCAATTAGGCCAACTATGCAACTATGAAATATGCAATTCAACGTTACAAGAATAAAAAAAATGTGGAACCATTTTTTTTAAAAACGGTAATATACCAAAGAAATATCCACTTATCAAGTGTTTATTAGACAATGCTTAATGAAGAAATATCCAAGTTTAGAATATAACCTACATTATGAGCCAATGAAAACGCCGAATTTTTGGCGGTTAAATGAAAATTGAATCATTAAAATTTTCTCTTATCAGACTTGACGTCATGCGTTGGCGCTAATTTCTATCGGCCAATCAGAATGCAGAATGTTATATTCTAAGTTAGTTAGAACATATTAAGTAAATTTTAATGACTAATAAGGACTCGCTTCGCTTCGCTCGCTCCGCCCTTTTTAATCATTAAAATTTACTTAGTATGTTCTAACTATAACAGAAACAAGAACAAGAACGCAAAGTGGTAAACGTTCGCGACGTCATACCAACGTCATTAATGACGTCAACGCAATACAAGATGTACACTTGAATTGCAAATAGCTTTTACATTCCAATGGCACCAAAGATTATAAGGATATATTCTAAATTATTTTTTTAAATTACCCTTCCACCTTAAGAGTTCACCGGATAGCAAACACAAAGGGGAATAACTGATTTTTGGTCAAACAGCATTATGCTTATTAAAACAATCTGATTAAGGGTAGTTGAACTGTTTTCGAGCTATAAGCAGCAATACATGTACCATTATTAAGGAAATCAATTTCAATATCGACAATGTCTAAAGCATTGGGATGCAGATTGGGTCAAACTTTGGTATGTTTCAAATTACCTCCCTTTGAATTAAAATAAGAGAATATTTACCGTTGCGTTTGTGACAAAAAAAAACTCTTGGCAAAAATTATTGATTTCTTCAACGGAATGTGTTAGCTATAGTTCACTGCATACCATATCACTAATTTAGTCAATAAACGAAACATTTCAGAAAATGACTGAATTTTCTCGAACCCTTTGTGACCCTTTGGAGCATAATTATGCCATTGATAAATTCCACCAATTTTTCTTTTAGATAACGAAACGTTTAAAACGTGGTATCAATGGAAACTTTAGCTACTCTGTGGATACTTTTTGTTTTTTGTTGAGTTTATCACATAACCCGCGGTCCATCAGTGCCATAAAGCCGTGCCGTAAATATCGTTCGGCACTCCAAGACCGTGCAATAAATATTTAAATTAGTCTGACGCGACGTAAGCCAATCCATGCCTTGATCGGCACATGACGTCAGGATAATTAACAACGTCGCCATAACGCCGCGCTCTTTGTACTGCTTAATTATGTCTGAAACCTATGCAGCGTACATCATCATTTTGAATGATAACGAGCGTTCTCTAAGGTTATGTGATAAATAGAATCCTACATTCGTGCCCATTACATACGAGTTTTATTAAACTCGCCGACAAAAAGAATATGACACGAGGCTTTATCATTTTGTCCACTCGTTTAATAAAATTCGTATGTAATGAGCACTCATGCAAGATCCTCTTTATAATATATCAGAAAAGTTCCACAATGCAACTACGAGTCGGTTACGCTCCAACATCACAGGCTCTGATTTATTTGCGAACATATACCTGTGTTTTATCGTAGAATAAAGCACAGCCACGAGTTCAGATGCGTAGTAATTAAATCACGAGTGCTTAGCACAAGTGATTTAATGTACGCATCTGAACAAATGAATGTGCTTTATTAAAGATAACAAACAGGTACATATTCATTATTTTGATTCTAACAAGGCCAATGTTCCTCACTTGAAAACATATAAATACAAATAACCGCTGCACTATTTTCTTCCTCTGAAGACTATACGTGATTTGGTCGTAGCTGTGCTTTATTGGCAAATCACGCACATCTCGGTTTCCTCTATGTTTATAAAGGTGAAACCACTGGTTGTGTTAGAATTCCATATCATGTTTTCATACGACTACATGTATGCGTTATACGATTAAGTTATAATTTTGTATTATCTTAAAAATCTAAGTAAATTTGAACAAATTGTGCTTTAATTAATTATCCGCATTGATTAAACTTAAAACTTACTAAAATAAGTAAACTGAATTTGCTGAATCTTATATAACAATCAGCGCAAATAAATTAATGACTGCTAGTAAAAGGCTAGGAAATAAAGATAATATAATTAAGAAATAAACTATGAAAAACCGTTGTATACCGGCTGTTATACAATGGTTTGGAGTTCTGACGCGTAGGAATTAACCACGGCCTTATAAAGCAGTTGAACAGGACTTGTGTAGTCATCACAGTTTCCACGACAAAAACTGCAATATAATGTAACGCAACAAAACATATAGTCTGACATAAGTCGACAATTCTATGAAACTTTTCCTGGAAAACGCCCCTCGTTATTCTACACTGAGCGGCTTTGAAAACGCAACACTAATGAAAATCAAGATAACTTTTTTGTTTATTAATATTTCTCAATGAAATTTTGTGTGCGTGTTAGTGGCTTCCCATGGATTGTACCTCGATGTTCTTTCCATCTAAATGCATTTAACCATAAGACGGAAAACAACAAAAAATGTACGAGGAATTGATGGGTTGATGCTAATTATTTTAATGTACGGTCAATTGGAATAGTCAATCCATCGACAAATTCAAAAAAGCACACACACAAAATAAGACGGTTTACCACTCCGTAAAATAGTGGTCTTTAAGTTTTAAGAACGCTTCATAGCAATTTTTCAGGTTTACCGAAATATACGACTAATTTCACAGTCAAGGGGGAGTAATTCTGAATTGAGTGAATAAAATTCAACTTTTCTATATCTAAATTGAGCTACATAATAATCTTTGTTTTGCTTTATTTCTGTCTTCATGCGAAGCACGGACACTTGCTCACGAACTTTATCCGAATAATAAGTACACGCCTGCATTAATAATCTGAAGGCCGCGCGGGATCAAATATGCTTTTGTTTGTGTCATCATTGTTATATTGTAGTTGTAAAGGCATATTGGCTGAGCTATGGGTAAATTCATATAAGCTATTGAAGTATAAATGTTGCGTTTTCAACGCCGCTCAGTGTATTCACTTGAAATATCTGATTTTTAAAAATAATGAAACTTTAATACTAATTATTTGCTAAATATTTACAATTATTACATTGGGCAAGCAAATCATTATATTTACGACTGTAAGACACATGCGTTTGAAAACGTTGATTTCTGTATCGTCGAATCGCAACTACTGGCCGGTATGACTTCTGTCACGGATTCGAAAGTTCGTGTGGTCAGTCTTATCTAGGGAGTCAAGTCGGTGATTGCGTATCACCGTCCACTAGCGTACTGTTCAATTCTAGAATCATATGTATCAACAATGTATCATTCTCGTTATCCAACGTAGTGGGTCGGAGCTTGACTAACCACTGACGTATGTGTATGCCTGTAATTATTCAGGCCTTTCGGTCAAGGATAACACATGAAAGTGCAAGCACTTATTTCGAATGAATGGGGTCCTGTGTTTTTGCTGAAGGGACAGCAAGTAGAAGAGAAACAATTGTGATACAAGGAATCCTGGTGCGTTAGCTCGTTCCGAATAGACTCCCTGGTTCTTTAACGTACCCGGTGTATAGCATCGATACACGCGAGACAACCTATGGGTTTCTAACCAGTTCATATGTAGTTGGGTGGGAAACAATGAAAAGCGTTTCAGAAATGACCAAGTGTCCCGGTCGAGATTTTAACCAGGGACCTCTCGATCAGTAGTCAAGTGCGTTAACCACTCGACCACCATGCCACCCGTATGATTGACGATGACGTAAATATTATTAACTAAAATTGAAATTTGTGATAATTGAATTAGATCTTTCAATGTCAAATAACAGATTTTTACTTTTATTCTTATTCATAAAATTAATTTCTGTGATTATCAAGGCTTATTAGATATACATGTACGTATTTTCCTTTAACAAGGGGGGTATTTATGTCTAAAATAGAAAGCCGTTTTAGGTTATACCAGGACCTGTTCTCCCTGGTTATACAATGTATAATATCTTGTAAGAGAAATGGTGTATGTTTAGTTTTTACTTTCATCACGAAGATGCTCAACATGTACTAGGTGAATGTAAACTAGACAAAGAGAGACAACTCTAACACGATAACCCAATATTCGAGAATGTGGGAAGAGTTACCCCCGAAAGACTGCATTTAAATGCATCATTTAAAAAAATAACACGTAAAATTTGCTATGTTCACCAGTTTCTGCCCGCACCCCATCCTTCATTTTCATATGTGTGTGAAAGTTCGTCAGGTTTGACATCCAAATTCAACTTATAATAGGGCCTACATTATCCAGGGAGTCAAATATATAATAGGGTATATACAGGGACCGCCCTAGACACGTTTATACTCGGTCCCAGGTACATTTGAGGCACTTTTTTTCTTCGAAAGTCATGCTGTTTTCGTATTTCAAATTTAGTCTCAACTGAAATTTGCATTAATAATAATAATAATAATAATAATAATCATGATCTTTATTTAGAGAAGGTAACATGTACAGACATTTGCAATAGACAAATTCACATACATCTTAGTTTAAACAAGGCCTTCTATAAAACAAACAACAACAAAACATGTTATTTTGACAATCACTCAAAGTACACACACACTATTAGTAAACAATTTAAATATTCAACTTCGTTATTTCCAACATAGATAATTCAAGTCATACCACAGGAATTTGAAGTTCTACCAATAAAATATTATACAAGTCGGTCCATCACAAATCACTCTATACGTATATATAATACTGAAGGAACGCAACGCCTTCCCCCCTCCAAAATGTAACCCCGTAGCCAGTGCTAACAAAACAAGTAATTAAGAATTGCAAGCAATACAGAAGTCCCCTACCGGTTTGAGGTCATTTTCAATGTTTCTGTTGCCATAGAAATGACCATTTTTGTCGGAATCAAAATATTTTTAGACGTGCATAATCCGCTTATTGTCCCCTATCTACATATAAAGTTTCATAAACCTAGCTTGGAAACTGTTTAGTTATGTGGTCATACATATATGGTATTAATATTTTTGTTTGCGTAATAAGAAATGTTTTACTGATTTGTGAACGAATTAAGTGATGTAAGCAGACGATCAGTGTGGTTACGGTGCTGTTTTCGTTTAATTTCCGCCGTATACATGTGCGTAGGAGCCGGGGTCCAAGTCTGTCATCCTGCTCGGATAAAATTGCAGCATCTACATTATAGAACAATTCGCCATTTATGTTCTCAGAAGTCAGACTTGCGCGATAGACCATTCATAGAAGATCTATACAGAGACAATAAATAACATGTTATCTATATAGTCTTTGATCTACAATTGCCTTAATTTAGTCATGAAGCCTGTCCGGTTTTAATACCAAATAATTAGGGTATACCAGAGACTATCGGGGGCGTATCCAGAGGAGGTACAACTGGGGGCTGAGATGGGGTGGGAAACGGGAGGGATGTCCCCTCCCGGCGAAGATTTTTTCAATGTTTGAATAAAAATGGTGCAATTTCCTGCACTTTTAACTTTAAAATTAGACATAAACATAATAAAGTAGTACTACTAATTAGATCTAGATTTACTATATACATTTTTAACTTTAATATTCGAATATAAAATTGAACATGTTCAAAGAAATTTCCATGAAATGCTTTAATTTAATGGGATTAAACGGTAATAACCATTGACATCATTATACAATACAATACAAAGTTTATAATCATTGATATCATTATGTAAGCTCTGTCTGTCTATCTTTAATCAACCATAATTTTTTATCAGTTGCAAAAATCACACCTACACAGCAGTAGGTCCTGTTGAGAGCTGGATTAGTCATGCCTAGGGGCTATCCAATCTATACACATGATGTCATATAGACTGCCCAATATACAGGTCACTACCAGTATGGTAGATGCCAAGAGATTCAGTTAGCCCCCAATTAATTCATTCAAAATGGTATATAGCCAGCCAGCTGGGGGGGGGGCTTCAGCCCCAAAGCCCCCCCCCCACTAGATACGGGCCTGACTATAGATAACAGAGACAACGACCTAAAATACCGTTATTTTTAGGTCTTTGACAGAGATAAGCAACTGCATCTATAACCTACCAAATATCACCGTGTGACTTGAATTCCTCAAAATGTACAATTTTGAAACAAATCAGTAAAAGTTTTGACAGTTTCAGTCATAAAAGCCCAAGCTTTGTTTTTTCTGAAAGATTTATATGTGCTTTATGTAGGCCTACCGCCATTATTTTGTCTGTAACTCACAAAACACGAAGGTTGTTCAAATCAGGTAGTCTAATACAACTACCTGTTCAAATCAACCCGTTATTGAGCTCATTTCTTTTTTAGTGAATAAAGAAAATTATTAATATGAACAATCTCTTAATTTGTAAATATTTTTTACTGCAGCTGACCAGGAATATTTATTCTTTTGCAAAAATGTATAATTGAAATATGTTTGAACAATGAGTTTAAGTTGACTTGGTACAAATTAGCAAACGCGTGCTATTTCAGTTTTCAGCCTAGTTGCCAATCTCTCTGGAAAACCTCAGAACGTCCAGAATACCCTGATGGATTCCTTGGTTTCATAATGTTCTCGGGGAATCGAGCATGACGGGCCCACTTAAATAGACACCTGCATGTACATATTGCCACAGTATGGAAAATTTATGAGCGGGTGTTCACGTACAAATGTGTCCTACAATAATATATAAACAATATTGAATAAAAAATTTCGGGCTCGTCCGGGATTTGAACCCGGGACCTCTCGCACCCAAAGCGAGAATCATACCCCTAGACCAACGAGCCGCAGATACTAACTGATCGCTTATTACAAAATTTAAAGCTAAAGCTCCTTGACGTCATTTGACAAGATTGTCACGTGATCAATTAAGAGCAACAAGATGGCGACCGCTATGTACTTAGAACATTATTTGGACAGTAAGTCGATTTTCTCTCAAAGTATGGTACATTTTGCCTATACAAGAGGTTCAAAAACTGCGTTATAATATTCATTTTTCATAAAACCCAGCTCTTTGCGATCATCTGGACTGAGCACACTCAAATAACGTCGAAATCTTTTGGCGCAAATTGGCAGGAAACGTCAACAAAACTCGAAAAAGAACAGTTTTACTTTCATGTAGGCATTTATTAATGATTTATCGCTTCAATGAGCATTGCTCCAATAGTCTTTAAGACTTTATCTATGACTAAGTGTGAAGCTGTTACAAACGCCTTCGATCCGACGAGGAATTAACAAAATGTAGGTCACAATGATTCGTCCTCGGGCATGTTCGTACCTATTGATAAATTGCATTTTTTGTTGGTATGATTTTCTAAATATTTGTACTTCACGGTTCATATGATGACTTTATTATTTTAGGTCTGGAGTCCCTGCCAGGAGAGCTTCAGAGAAACTTCAGCCTGATGCGAGATCTAGACCAGAAAGCACAAGGTAGGCCTATGCACGCGCGTTAAATTAAACTTTGTGGCCTATGAAACCTTTTGAACTTGAAGAAATTTACTTTTTTAGTAATTATGCGCGAGTCAATTGAAACCATGCCCCGTCCAAAGCCTCCCCAATTCAACCCCATGAAAATGGTGGGGATTTTTGCTTTTTCAAACCCCTGGTAAAATCCCTGCACCGAGGGCCAAACCATGGTATAACAGATGGTGAACCCCCATCTAATTGATATAACATACAGATATAGTCACGGCTATATTTCCCCGCTATTTTGGTGCGAAACAAAAGCTCTGAACTTGTACGGCAGTGCTGGGTCATTGGAAAGGTAAAAACACAAGACAGTTCCCCAGCCCTTCCCCGGGGTTGGGTGTCCATAGTCAGACCAGTGCATTAAGCATTTATACTAATTATTAGTTATTTTAAAATTGTTTACCAGTCATACATGTGGGGAGGGGTTGGTGTCAGCCATTGACGAATATAGAAGTTCAAGTGTTCAGCATATATTCATTTTTAAAGGTTTCTGTTTCAGCAAAGAAAAACATATTGCAGAAGCTGCATATTTATTATTATCAGCAATTTAAACATTGTTGTTATTAGCATGATGCTGGTGAGTTGCCTGGTCGGGCTTATAAGCTCAATTGACTGTGTAAATTGTACAAAAGACAAACTGAAAAGTGCTCAGCAGATACCAAACAGAACCGGCTTCTGTCAAAGCTTCATGGACTGGTCATGAATGTAATCAAATAAATCATGTATTATTATATACATCAGGAATGAGGTGATTAATAGCATAATCAGAAGACAGAAAGTAAAAATAATAAAGGTTATGTACCTTTTTCTCATTTTTCAGATTTAATGAAAGAAATAGATGACAAGGCGGAAGGATATTTATCAACAGTTAGAAATATGTCGGCAGAAAAAAGAACAGACTTTCTTGGTGCAATACAAAAATTATTCAGTAAAAGTCGAGAATTTGGTGATGACAAAGTACAGTTAGCCATGCAGACGTATGAAATGGTAAAAACATCCTGAAGAATGTGGAGCTCTGCTCTTTAGATTCATTTTCGGTTCAATTTTTCTCAGTGGATTTTAGAATGTTCTAGAAGAATGCTAATTAGTCATTAAATTGATTACTGCTGCTGAGGCTGGTAGTTTTCAAGTAAGAATATGAGCAGAGCTTGGCAAGCAGATATCTGCATTCTCAATTTCTCAAATCATACTTGTTCAGGCAGTCTATGAAAAATAAGCTCTATAGGTGGAGAAACCTTAATGCATAACACATCACTTGCCCTTCACTCTTCGGGTCTATTTTATGCATCATCATATATCCAGTTATCGATGGCATAGGCTCTTGGACAAGAATGATTTCATGTGGCACTGTTACGGTTAGGTGTCCAATTGAATGAACATGATCCTTTTGGTTGGAAAAATCCAAGACGGGATCTTGCAGCTTTGTTTGATAGGAATTCATTGAAAGCATTATTTCTATATGCTGTGTGCACCTTACCTTCAGGCTTTATCAGGTTCATTCTTCACCTATTTCCTTGCATTACAACTTCACCTTTGAATAAATTTAAACTGGGATGAGAATAGATAAGTCAATGCCAGGTTACTAGGGGTATGTGGTCTGTATTCTTACAAACTGAACAAATTCAACATGCCTCCAAATCTAGCATCACCCAAAAAATACGGGTTACTAAACATATTGCATTTCCTGTTAAGATAATTTCAATCTGACAAAGGCCAAGTACTTCTCAGACTGCAAATTTACTTTAGTCATCAAAAGTGAGATTTATAAGAAACATCAGGGGTCCTACAATTTGGATCAATTTAGAAATATTCCTGATTTGCTGCATTAGGAAAAATGAACTTTTCTACAGAAAATGAAATTATTGCAAGAAAGAATTCTAAATATTGTCAATTTAGGGTCATTTGAAATTTCGTTATAAGCTGAATTTTAACTACAGAACTCCACTGAGTTTAATCAGAGTTGAGTAGGGATGAGTTTTGATTGGACCAGAAACAGATTTGCATCTTGCTCTCCTAACTGCGATATCTGACTGATTTCACATAATCTCATTAAAATCAGACCCTAACATTTTGCTCCATTTCTTTACGCTGTTAGAGATCTGACTACACATCCGTATGAGGTCATGGTCAAATGACCTCTCTAGCATTCAATGATTTCACGTAGCCTCAGCAATGTTTTACCGCACTTTCAGATTTGTTAAAGCAGCAATTTGATTGGATGACATAAAGTTCACATTGACAAGACTCCACACAGAGTGTAGTCAGATCCTATCAGCGTAAAGTAGTGAAGCGTAATAAGGGTCTGATATAAATGAGATTGGCTTACACACTCCCTCATCCATCTTGTGAACATGTTCGGACCCTGACATTAAAAATTTTGCAAAAAAGAATTGTATTTAAGATTGTTGCTTGCGTTTGCTGCATAAATGTAAGAAAAGTCCCTGAAAACCCTCAAAATTGACAAAAATTCTCATCCTAGATTTAAGTGATAGTGGAAGGCTTTATTGACTAATATAGGTGGACAGATATATACAGAGGTATGACAAGGATATAGCAAGGATGGAGGCTGATTTAAAGCAATATGTGTCCAGTGGCTCGGACGATGAAAACAAAGAGAATAATGGCAAAAGTTTGTATTTATTGTTAGAATATTTTTGGGGGAAATGTTGAGTGAAATACAACTGTTTTTCTATGGCAACTGAACCTCATTGTTAGCTGACATAAAGGGATGTAGTTTCTCATTTCTTCTAAACTTCTATATATTGAAATTAGGGTTTGAATACAGGTCCGTATTTCATCCATGTTTTGTTTTGATCCTTCAAATAATAAAAATCACCCTTGAGATTGACCAATCATTTGTGACTATTGTCTGGCCTTTAAGAATATGTGTGCCGCCTAGTATGTTCCTCCTTTTAAAAAGGCTTTAAAATGAATCTTTCCTGTACATGATTTGCTGAGGTTCTTCCTCAAAACGAAATACCTATAAGTTATATTTTACCATTATGCATACTTCTTTACAAACTTATCTTTATACAAATCTGCGAGCCCTTTATTCAGTACACATGAGATGTCAGATTGTCTAGAAAAGTTGTTGCAGGAGCTGGTCAAAGTTTAAGCACATGTCTGTGTTTGTGATCTTTAGACCATAGTGTAAGTTTTTACTCTTGTGACGATGGATAATAGAGTGTCGAAAGTGACACTGATAAATCTAAGCTGTAATAACTTTGTTCAAATCACAGTCAATCTAAAATAAATTCATGAAAAAATTGTGGGGGGTTTTGTTCAGAAAGGGGTGGAATTCAATTTTCCCTAAAAAGATATCAAAGGGTACTGCTTAACTCTTCAATAGACAAAAATCATTGTAATATTAACGATTCAACAGAATACATACATTAACCAGTGTTTAAAAGTTGACCAGCTTTTACTTCTAATTCGCTGGCTTAGAATTAGAAGGTCATAAGTTGAAAAAGCTTGTTTTCCGTAAGTAAAGAGTAGTTTTCAGACAGTTTTTTTTCTTGTTTTCTCAAAATATTGATTTTGTACTTACGACCTTCTAATTCTAAGCCAGCTAATTATGGTTTTAATGATATCACATGTTATTTATGTTATATTCACTCTAACCAATGTTAATTTCATAAAGGTTGATAAACATATACGAAAGCTAGATGCAGACCTTGCGAGATTTGAGGCGGATTTACGAGACAAAAATCTCCACAAACCAAACACAGACGATAAATCGGACACAGGAAAAAAATCAAGTGTGTATTATACCATCATGTTGTGAAAGTTCATCTGTAATAATCATTCATCATGATTCATCAATATAATGTTGTTTGGTGCATGTATACATTGCAGTGTTTTTATGCCCCCGTATCGATAGATCGGGAGGCATATAGTGATTCACCTGTTTGTCCGTCCGGTTAACCCAAATTTACCGTTTCTTCTAGCATCATTATGGCTTGCTACAAAGCTTCCATACTTGCATGGATATTGTATATGAACACTCTCCACATGCCTGTATCACCTGACCCCATTTTGACCTTCACCTTGACCTAATTTTGGACTTAAGACTTATTGAAGGGCCAAAGTCTTGATTAACCCAAATTGACCGTTTCTTCTAGCATTAATATGGCTTGCTACAAAGCTTCCATACTTGCATGGATGTAAGACTTATTGAAGGGCCAAAGTCTTGATTAACCCAAATTGACCGTTTCTTCTAGCATTAATATGGCTTGCTACAAAGCTTCCATACTTGCATGGATGTTGTTTATGAACACTCTTCACATACTTGTATCACCTGACCCCATTTTGACCTTCACCTTGACCTAATTTTGGACTTAGACTTATTGAAGGGTAACCCAAATTGACCGTTTCTTCTAGCATTAATATGGCTTGCTACAAAGCTTTCATACTTGCATGGATGTTGTATATGAACACTCTCCACACGCTTGTATCACCTAATCCAATTTTGACCTTCACCTTGACCTAATTTTGGACTTAGGCTTATTTATGGACAAGGCTTTCACAGGGGGCATACGCGTTTATTGAACGCAGTCTTGTTAGTCCCCTACCAGTTTTTGACCGGAGGGGACTATAGGTTTGCCGTCAGTCAGTCAGTCCGTCCGTCCGTCAAAAAATCTGGATCCTGAAATAACTCAAACAGTTTCCAAGCTAGGTTTATGAAACTTGGTATGTGGATAGAGGGCAATAAGAGGATTATGCACGTCTAAAAGTAGTTTGATTCTGACAAAATTTGTGGTTGCTATGGCGACAGAAAGAGTTAAAATATGCCCAAATCTGGATCTTTCTGTAACTCAAACCGTGTCCAAGCTAGGTTTATGAAACTGGGTATGTGGATAGATGGCAATAAGGGGATTATGCATGTCTAATATTTTGATTCTGACAAAAATTGTGGTTGCTATGGCAAAAGAAACATTGAAAATGGCTTCAAACCGGTAGGGGACTTCTGTATTGCTTGCAATTCTTAATTACTTGTTATCCCTATTTCGGGAACATCATAGCCCATTGCTTTGGATTGAGAATATTAGCAGGGTTTCGGTCAAAACAGGGAAAAGTACAGATGTACAAAAAATTAATACCTTAACCTGTTACAGCCAATCGGTATACAATAACTTGAGTTATGTTCATTACGTGCATCTGCTATTTTGTGTTTTTCAAACTAAAGTTTAGTTGTACATGTATGTAGTTGTTGCTTTTTACAGGAGAATTAATGGGTCGATTTTTCTCAGTGTTAATTTTAACTCTGAATAGGAAAGCACTGAAAGACGAAAATGAAAATAGAATTGCTAAAATAGTCATTGAATTGCATCTTTTTAGGTGCATTAGCTATAACGAGTGATACAGGCCCTCATGCTTTCTTGCTAGTATCAGTTGCAATCTTTTCTGAAGTAGGCCTACTATTATTATTTGCGTTTAAGTAATTAATTATGCACCCATCAAAGATGAGGGGGTCTTCATACTATATTTCTCATGCTTTGCGCATGTAGGTTGTTCAGTCTGCGTGTATGGTGGTTGGTAAACCAAATGTTGTTCTATCAGTAACTCAAGCATGGTTGCACCTTCTAGCATCTTAAAACTTTATAGGGAAGTTAGTTGTCATTAGTAGACAAACAGTAGGTCAAAGGTCGCCTTGACCTTTAAGATGAAAGACCAGGGTTGGCAAAAACCCGGGTTTTAAGCGTAAAACCCAGCCGGGCAGGAAATACTGGGAAACCCCAGGGTTTTACTGGGCAAAGACTGTTTGACTGCCATGAGAACATAAATATCATATCTTTACACATATTTCTTATTCTCATTGTGTTTATTCAACCAAATTTAGGTTCGACAATTAAGACTTGAGCACTGGTTCACTGTATTTTCATGGGGCAAATTACAAAATGTACTACATTTGAATAGAAATCTATCGTTAAAACAAAGTCTGACAGCAGCACTGTTTATCTGGAAACCTTTCAGGTGTATAGTGCAAACACATATACTTGGTCCTTGACCTTTATGCATGTCAGAATGTATTTCCGTAATTCCCCGAGTGTAAGTTGTGGTCGTGTATTGCTAGCAGGGTACAAGCTCCTTGCACAAAATTTATTTTTCTGTGAGAATGCTGTGCCTTGCAGTATATTAAGATTAGTATTTATAGTACACCTCATATTCGTAATACTCCCCCGCTTATGAAAACAAAGACCAAAGGTAAATTATAGACAAGAAAAAAGATAAAAACAAATCTGACAGGCAGGGAAGGCAGCACTCACCTGTTAAACCATGCTAATAGAAGGTTTGAGGACCAGGTTCATTTGTTTGCACTATACGTCACCAAAATCATCTGTAAATTCTCAGGCCTGGTATTTTTTAGGCCTATGCTTGATTTCAGGTTTTGAATCCTGAATTTTCCTTCTTTGTTTACATTGAAAATTAAGGTTTCAGGCTTTAAAACTGGGATTTTCAGGCTTGAGAATGATAGCTTGTAATCCTAATGTTGTCGACTGTCGGCTCTTGTCGTGTATATAGTCTAATGTTGTATTTTTGTGATAGATGTGTGCTTATATTTCTGACTTGTGCTTTTAATGTTTTTGTTTGGAATCTTAGAAGCCATATTGGTGATATTTTGTTTTCTGATTTCATGTACAATATTTCAGTGCTGTCTTAATTATAGTAATATTTATTAGCTTTTGTGATTGTTTTTTGTCCGTCGTCCGTCCGTCTGTTAAACAATTCACCGTTAACACTCTAGCACTTTCAATTTTGCTTTGATCTTCACCGAACTTGGTCAGTAGTTGTATCTCAATGAAATCTAGGTCAAGTTGTAAGATGGGTCATTTGGGGTCAAAAACTAGGTAAAAAGATCAAATAATAGCAAAACCTTGTTAACACTCTGGAGGTCACATTTTTGTTCTTCACCAAACTTGGGTCTGTAGTTGTATCTCAAAGAAATCTAGGTCAAGTTTGAATAAGGGTCATGTGGGGTCAAAAACTAGGTCAGAAGGTCAAATAATAGAAAAACCTAATTAACTCTCTTGAGGCCATATTTTTTTTGCTTTAATCTTGATCTACTTTGCTCAAAATGTCTATCTTGATGACCCTAAGCTCAAAAACTAGGTCAAAGGGTCAAATAATAGGAAAACCTTGTTAACACTCTGGGGGCCACATTATTGCTTTGATCTTCACCAAACTTGGTCGGTAGTTGTATCTCAATGAAATCTAGGCCAGGTTCGAAGTTGGGTCATGTGGGGTCAAAAACGAGGTCAAAAGGTCAAATAATAGCAAAACCTTGTAAACACTCTGGATGTCACAATTTTGCTTTAATCTTGATCAACTTTGGTCAAAATGTCTATCTTGATGACCTTTGACCACGTTTGAAGTTGGGTCATGTGGGTAAAAAAACTAGGTCAATATGTCAAATAATAGCAAAACCTTTTTAACGCTCTGAAGACCTCAGTTTTGCTTTAACCTTCATCAAGTTTAGTAAATATGTTTATCTTGATGACCTTAAGGTCAAGTTCAAAGTTTGGCCATGTTTAGCAGGTGAGCGCCCCAGGATCTATGATCCTCTTGTTATGGTTATAAAAGCTTTTGTCACATGTTACATTGTCAAAATGGGTATGATTCCAGTATAGCCTATAGGTTGGTTATTTTCTCACTGGACATTAGCTAGTAGTCAGAGGTCCTACAAATCAGAGTTTATGCACTAGAAAAAATTAACTTAAAAATCCAATATATTGACTATTTTAAAATTAGTCATTTCAAATTCTAATTTAAATTCAAAACAGAGTATTCGGGTAGGATATGGATTAATGGCATTATCCCTCAGTAGGACCCCTGTGTCGAGTCTTGCACATGTTGAGAAATTGTCAGTTGCTTGTGAAAGACACAATGTAGGCTATTACTGGTTGACAATTTAGTCAAGGAAAGGGATTAGGTCACCTAAATATTGGACTCTTCCCAGGGGGTGGGTCCATAATTTGAAAAATAAAATGGTTGGGAGAAATGTTTATCATCACTCTTTAGTCTTACATCACATTTCAATTTATTTAGAAACTTGCACTTTATTAATGTTTAAATCTTATTACTACTGATCTTTTAACATTCATGCTTAAGTTCAGAAATAATCCTTATCAGGTTTTTCTTACTCTAATCAACCATATTTTACATGTATATTCACTGATCTTCAAAGTTCAGACTTAAAATAATTGATTTTTATTTTCTGTAGAGTGGTAGAAAGTGTGATGATATTTTTTGTCCATCAGGTTTCCTGATAAATTTCAACACATCTTATTTCTTAGTAGATATGTAATGGTGTTATCCACCTTACATTCAGCAATATTTTTATTAGTCACATCATTTCAGTGTAAATCATACCATGCTATGTAAAAATAGTACATTATAGTTTCTTTTGATGAAGTGAAATTTTGACCTTATTTTGGCTGACCGCAGTCCAATCTCAATTTCCTTTACGCTGTTAGAGATCTTAATACACTTCGTAAGAGGACATGTTCAAATGACCTCTCTGGCACACCATTATGTCACATAGCCTCAGCCGTGTTTCACCGCACTTTCCGATTTGTGAAAGAAGCGATTTGATTGGATGACTTAAAGTTCACATAGACGACACGTGACCCCATATGCAGTGTCGTCAGATCCTATATCAACGTAAAGTAGTGAAGCGTAATAAGGGTCTGATTTTAATGAGATTGACCGCAGTCGTTAATTTCACCAAACGTGATAGCTTAACATGGTTATCCAACAAAAAAGATTCTTCTTCTGCCATTTATAATTTGCAGGACCCACTCTGGGGCATTGTCGCAATTTTTTTTTTTTTTTTTTTTTTTAAATTTTTTTGTCTGACAAGGGCAGACTTATACATCAACGGAGAGACAGAGGTGTGATACAAGGAATCCGGGTGCATTACCCTAGCTCGTTTTCATACATTGTAGGATGGTGTTTGCATCAATAAATTTTGAAGTCCTTCTTTCTGTAAAAAAGATAGATTTATCAAACCAGAGTGACCGTGTCAGAAATTTTGCTGAGTGATCTTTTGTTAGCTCAACAGTCACATAGCAACTGTGTGAGCTTTTGTGATTGTTCTTCGTCCATCAATCCGTTGTCTATCTATCCATTGACTATCCATTCACAAGCAATTGCTTGTTAAGACCCTAGAGGTCACAATTTTGGCTAATCTTTATGAAACTTTGTCACAATGATCTTTTTAAAGTCTGAGTCAAGTTTGATATTCGGTCAGCTCGGGTCAAAAACTAGGTTGCAAGGTCAATTAATAGAGAAACCTTGTTGACACACTGGATGTCTCAATTTTGGCCTAATCTTTATGACACTTGGTCACAATAATTGTCTGTACAAAATCTGGGTCTCTTTCGATCTTGGGTCACCTGACAGGGATTAAAACTAGGTCACTAGGGTCAAATTCAAATAAAACCTTGTGTACACACTAGAGGTCACACCTTTGACGCTAGAGGTCAGGTTTTTTTGTTTTATGAATCATGGTCACATTGGATATCTGCATAAAATATAGGTCAAGTTCAACATTGTGTCATCTGGGATAAAAAATAGGTAACAAGGTGCATGTTATTGGGTCATCTTGGCCCTCGTGTTATTACTACATAGGAAATTGATATGTTTTCAACATAACCACATGTACACAATGTCATGTTGTCTCTTTCCAGAATGAATAGATTAGGGGTCTATTGAATAAAGGGTTTAAAGTCATGACAGCCAGGGAGGGTCACCGATGGTATCAGGGGAATGCTATAAGCACTTTAAGGTCACCTTGTGAAGGTCATTATTAGTATGAAAATAATTTTGTTGAATGTGATTGATTTGATTATAAAAGAATTCTGTTCTTTATTATTTCAGATTTAAAAGAAAAAGATAAAAAGAAGAGAAAATCAATGAAAGATGAATTTGAAGACGAAATTCCTAAAAAGAAAAAGAAGAAAGGACAAGGGTATGCCTCAGTTGTTGTTTATACATTACTGCTGGAGAGACAATTATCCATTTAACTGCCCTAGATGTTAAACTGACCGAGACGTTTAACAGACTCTGGGTTGGTTTTCAAAATAAAAAATGTGCTAATAAGACTTCATACGGACATGAAAAAAACGTTTTGTCCGGAAAAGTTGTAGAATTTTGGAAATATAAAATTTCGGGATTGAAAACATTTTAGCTTTGGAAACAACTACTTCAGAGCTGTTTTGAGTGCTTGAGTGACTACATCGAAAATATTCAAGTGTTTCTTTGTCATAAACGTCCTGTGACAGTTTGAAAGGGGATATCATCATAAAATTGCATTGCAATCCACCCCCATGCTACATTGTTGATATAATAATAATCAAAAATTTTATCAACCAAAGGTTTTGATACTTTCAATGCATATTTCTAGGTCGATGGATTCATTTCTCATAATTATTATATCAAGCGTGTTTCAAATTTCTGAATTTCGGTGATTGACACTTCACACATATTTCTAGGGGATGGATTGATTTCTCATAATCATTATATCAAATGTGTTACTAAATTTCTGAATTTCTTTGATAATATGAAACAAAAGTCTTATTATTTCTGAAATTATTGACATTTCAGGCAGTTAGAGCCGGCCCCGCCCCCAATGATATCGCCATTATTATCGTTGACGATGAATAATCCATCAGATGTGCTGGACATGCCGGTAGATCCTAACGAACCTACATACTGTCTCTGTCATCAAGTATCCTACGGTGAAATGATTGGCTGTGATAACCTAGACGTAAGTATTGATTGATTGATTGATTGATTGATTGATTGATTGATTGATTGATTGATTGATTGATTGATTTATTTATTTATTTATTTATTTATTTATTGATTGATAGGCTGTGATAACCTAGACTTAATTGATTGATTGATTGAATCGAGCCCTACGGTACTTGAATTATACCCCCTGTTGTTTGGAATCTAGCCATGTCTTAATTACACCCCCTGTTGTTTGGAATCTAGCCATGTCTTAATTACACCCCCTGTTGTTGGGAATCATAACCTTGCCTGAATTGCACACCCTGGTGTCTGTAATCTAGCCCTACATGAATTATACATCTCTCAATGTGGACTCTAGCACGACCTAAACCAGCTCACCCTTGGACCAAGTTTTGTAGAGTTCTGGGCCTTGTTTCCGCAACTAGTTTTAAAACAGTCGCATTGAAACTCAATGATCAGGGGTAAAATGTACAGTCAGTTTAATGGACTCATGTCTGAAAATAGACTCTGTGTTCTACCACTATTCGAAGAATAAGTGGAGCTATTGCAGTCACCCGAGCGTCGTCGTTGGCGAATTGCTAATGTTAAAGTTTAGGTACACGTTTTTTAACCTCTAATATCTTCAAAGTGTATTGATATATCGCTTTGATACTATGCATTCTTGTTCACCATCATTACCTTAACCCATACACAGGAGTATGTAACTCTATCAAGGATTTTGTTGAAATTATGCTCCCATTTCAACTTAGAAAAGCTAATGTTAATATGTTCAAAGTGCATTTACATATTAATATACTATTCTAGCATGGCACTGAGAATAGTGGAGCACGCTGTTCGTGGACAGCTCTTGTTTACCTGTCTTTCACAGCAAATCACATTCAACCGTTTATAGCAGGTTATTGTTTACTTCAGATGTTTGGGTCTTTTGATTAAGTCAGATTGTTGCTTAAATAAGTCAAGCAGTGACACATATTTGACTATAATTATTTCATATCTTATTCCAGTGTCCCATTGAATGGTTTCACTTTGGTTGCGTGGGGCTGACGGCGAAACCTAAAGGGAAATGGTATTGTCCTCGATGTACAGAAGAAAGAAAGAAGAAATGACTCTGAAGTGTGTTTTTATGTATAGGAGACTGAGATTTTTAAAGTTATTATTATTATCTCCCCTTGTTGACAAATCTCATCAAATGAGGCTATTGTGCTAGTATGACTAATTTCTTTGATTATAATACAGTGCAACCTCTGTAGAGAAACACCTACTGGGAGCTGCAAGTATTTGCTGTTGTTTAAAGGTTGTTACACTCTAGAGGTTGAATTTAGAGTTAATATAGGCCAAGGAAAATGTTCAAGGTGTTGTTATAGAGCGGTTATTGCTCTATAGAGGGCCTCTCTGGAGAGGTATACTGTAGTGTCTGACGCTCACTCAGATCATCGCTAATATATTAATGTTGACTCTATAAATTTGTTTTCTATTAGCACCATGCTTTAGGCTTAGGGGTTAATATGAAGTGATTACTATTTAATCTTTTATCAGAATGGGCTTATGACATCTGACATGTGATAATCATAGGATTTATTTATACTAGCACAAGATTATTATTTCCACCCCTGTATTATAAGTAGTGATGGATTTATTTATGGTCTAGTAACAAGGTAATGTATGTACTTGTAAAGTGACTTCATTCTTTAATATCCAGTTCATGTATGTTATGAACATACAGGGTGTTAAAAAAGTTTGTACTCGAAGTTTAATTTCATACTAATTTTACCTGATTTATGTATGCAGAGTACAATTCTAATTTCTTACTCTGATAGCTCATTGTATGCCAGACAGAGTAGAAGATTGGTAGAACCCTCTGCACTTAAGACTGAAAATTTTACATTCTTCTTACATCAGAAAAATAAACTATTGAATTTTGAACATTGAGAACAAACTTTTTTACCACCCTGTACATGTACTGTGCAACATAATATCCTCCCAATGCTTTACAACATACCGGTATATGGACATGTCTCATCAATAATATACTTATAACTGTTTTGGTCATCTGGGTATTGTTTTATCAAAGCACTTACAGAAACTTCATGCCAAAATTTAAATTCTTCATATGGCAATGCTGATTTTACCAATAAAACTGTAAACTGTATAATATTTTTACGACTACAGTGTGGTTAATGCATTTGCAACATTACCAATGATTCTGTTAATGAACTCAAGGGCCAAATATGTCCCCTATTTGTATTTGTAGTTAAAAAATTATAAGGAAATTAAATTTGAGCGTAACTTTATAATTTCCGTAAGTGCTTTGATATAACAGTACTCAGTTAGTCCATGAAACGTATGTATAGCTTGTACACATCAACATGACCAGCATTCACAGAGGTACAAGTTTACATATTTTTTACAAAAGAAAATTCATAAATTTCAGTAAAGTGAATTTTTATCTAAGATGGACTTAACTTTTTGGTTCTCATTTTGACAACTGTCTGAGTTGTGTGAGATGAATATTTAAAAAAAAATTCCAAGTGAAAAATTTACATCCAAGAAAACTTTTAAAGAAAAAATCTTAAGAAGCATGGTGAATACTGATCCTCTGATTTGCTAGATATCATTTGTGTTCATTATTTTACTAGGGCCAAAACTTAAGGTTGTTGTTGAGCTACATAAATTGATGGACTTCAAATTAAATTTTTGGGTATTTTATTTAAGTAAGTTAATTTAATTAAAGTGTTGGTGAGTTATATTGTTTCTTACTAGTCTTTATAAGCCTGTCTGCCTAGGTTAACAGCATTCAAACAGTTATAAATGCAGGGGTTACAATTTCCCGGATTTATCCGAATGTCTTTCCTGGAAGAGCTATGCTTTCTGACCAAAATAAAAGTTATTTGATGAAAATGTCTCAAGAAATGGCAAAGGTTATGGTCAGGTATGTCTGCTCTAAATGATTTTCTTCAATAAAAAGTTTGAAAAACTGAGTTTTATATGGTTGACGGCCTCTAGTTTGTCGAAAATGGTCAGCCGCATATGATTTTCAGGATTTTTAATTTGGCTCTGTTGACACCCCTGTAAATGTGTCGGTCACATGGTAGTAGTCTCGATGCTTCTTAGTTCCGTCAGGGAATTGTACTGTTTTCATTTGGCTCTGACGGAACTGAAAACCAATGTAATGTTTGGATGGAACTCTGGATTCTCAACATCTGACGAAACTGAAAACCAATGTAATGTTTGGAGGGAACTCGGGATTCTCAACATCTGACGGAACTGAAAACCAATGTAATGTTTGGATGGAACTCGGGATTCTCAACATCTGACGGAACTGAAAACCAATGTAATGTTTGGATGGAACTCGGGATTCTCAACATCTGACGGAACTGAGAAGTGGTGAATCAGGATTACTACTGTGCAGCACTTCATTGTTAAATCTCATATTTTTTCAACAAAAAAACTTGATTAAAGAATTCGGCAGACAGTTGCCTGTGCAATTGTTACGTTGAACAACATATCTACAATTTATTTTTGATTATGGACATGCATCTTTGCAGGAATGTTTCACAGACTATGAAATTTCGCTTGTGGAGTTTTTATGCTAGAACCAGATTTCAGTAGAGTTATGTCACTTGGTTGAAAACCTACATATTGTTGAATTTTTTGTTTTAACTACTATAAGGGAGGTAGTTGTGACATGCTTCTTCTACTTCAACATCCAACATCCACATCTGTTGTATATTGCAGGGGTGTCAATATTCCTGATTATTCCGGAATTCCGGATTTATCTATCCTGAAAGAGCTATGATTTCTGACCAAAATGAAAGTTATTTGATGAAAATATCTCAAGAAATATCAAAAGTTATGGTCAATTTAATCTGCCCTGAAGGATTTTACAAATGGAAACAATGTGGTTCCAGGGCTCTTGTTTGGCAAAAACGGTTGGTCGCATATGATTTTCAGGATTTTTAACTTGGCTCTGTTGACACCCCTGTATATTGTCATCTCGTTTAAGCTGTATTATGGATCACAACTGGCTGTAACGGAATTCCATTGGACTAAAATATTACCACGTGTTTCTGGTTGTTTGTGACACAGTAAGTTAGAACTGGTTATAATACAGTCCAGGGAAACTGGTTACAGGTGACTCAGACACCGTATATTACTGAAATACTGTTAAGAAAAGGCATTAAGTGTGAATAAATGAATGAGTAAGATTTGGTTGCTGTAAAATAAGTGTGTTCATGACAGGGGTCCTATAATTTTGGAATAATCCGGATTTTCTGCATTAGAAAGAATGAACTTTTCTGCAGAAAATAAAAGTTATTTGATGAAGAAATTCAAAGTTTTGACTTAGTTATGGCCATTTGAAATTTCTAAAGCAGAATTTTAGCGATAAAACCATGTTTAAACTGAACTTTGGTAAAGGGGTGTGTACATATGGCACCCGAAACTCATTTTTAGGTTTGGGCATTAGGCCTCAGTAGAACCCCTGTCATGATTGTGGTCCATAATAAAACATTCAGCTTTCTTTCATTGATCATTAGGATTAAAGCAGGCTTTAATTTAGGGCAATACACTGTACATAATGTGTGTATATCCATAATAATCTTGTCATATTTTGTTATTCAGTGGTTTGATTGTTTCACCCAGTATTCTTGTTATCCTGTTGTTATATTGTGCATCAGTATTTCATTCATCATGCAATAATACATTCATTCATATTACTTGGCAACTTCACTGTACTCATCAAAATAACATACTTTTCCTAAAACCTGTCAGTCCAGCAATCGACATACATCTCAGACTTTGAGACAAAATCTGATCGAGGCCGGCAGACGTTTATGACAAAATCTGATTTGGACGGCAAATGTTTATAAATAGAATTTCGTCTGAATTTGACATGTCTTGCTAACTTTTTGTATTTTATATTTTTACATCCGCATGGTTTTGTTCATTCTCGACCCTCGTATAAGTCATCTGGAATCATAGTCTAAAGTGTCTAAGGAACTTGACTAACCACTGATGTATGAGGATGGGTTTTGAACTTATTTATATATTGATTTATGGCCTAGGTACTACATGTAGTGTGTGCAAGGGTTTAACACAAGGTGCTGAACCTTCCAGGGTCATTTTGAGGGTTTTCTTGCTGAATTTGACCATTTCATAGCTAAATACTTAATATATTGAAAGTTATCCAAAACCAACCCTTCAGTTAGAATCCCAAAGTGCAGAATGTGGCTTTTTAGGCATTTCAATGTGTCAATTTTGTTAATTTATGGTTTAAATGAAACACATGGTGCATCGGTCTGTCTCTTAATATATTGGTGACTATGTTGTAATATAATGTTAAATCATGGAATTGTCAAAATGTCAGAAAAATTTCTTTTGAGTGTTATCATTCGTTATCTGCCTACTTAGATATTCCTTACGTCGTTCATTAATCATTAATCATGTTGCCAGAACATTAAATTTTGTTGTTTTACTGATCATTAATTTTTATGCCCCCGTATCGATAGATCGGGAGGCATATAGTGATTCACCTGTCCGTCCGTTCGTCCGTCCGTCCGTCCTGGTTAACCCAAATTGACCGTTTCTTCTAGCATCATTATGGCTTGCTACAAAGCTTCCAAACTTGCATGGATGTTGTATATGAACACTCTCCACACACCTGTATCACCTGACCCCATTTTGACCTTCACCTTGACCTAATTTTGGACTTAAGACTTACTTATGGACAAGGCTTCCACAGGGGGGCATAAGCGTTTATTGAACGCAGTCTTGTTTTCATTTCATTAATTCAATTGTTACCTAACATTGTCACTCATCAATTCATTTCTATTACATAATTGTTCAATTTGATATTAACTAGATATATGATCTGAGTATTGTTTTAAATAAAGTTCTTTTTGGTTCAATCTTATTATAATTAGACCCTTACATTTGCTCCATTTCTTTACACTGTTAAGAGGTCTGACATTACTCCATAAGAGGCTATGTTCAAATGACCTCTAGCGCACGATGACGTCACGTAGCCTCAGCAGTGTTTCACTGCACTTTCAGATTTGTAATAGCGGCGATTTGATTGGATGACGTTAAGTTCACATCATGACCTCACACATAGTGTCATCAGATCCTATATCAGCGTAAAGTAGTGAAGCGTAATAAGGGTCTGATTTTAATGAGATTGCTTTTGGTTATAAATAAGATTATTGTCACAAATGTTTTTTTCTGTTCGTAATATTGAAAGTTTGTATTGTGATGAGAACTACTATGTTGACCCTTTACTCCATGCTGACACCTTTGATAGATCTGAAACAATCTTCATGCTCATATTTTGTCAGATTTCCAAGCAGTTTAACAAATCTCCAAGCAGATGTCCTAGAATCACCGATTACTGTAAACCAATTTACTTTCGCGAATACTAACTTTCGCATTTTGCTGATCATCGGCATATTCTCGACTACAAATTTTCGCGTTTTCAAGTTCCCTGCAATGTCTATATTAATGTTTTTAGCACTTTCATGGCAACTTAATTTGGCTAAATTCTACCACTCACGAACTCCACAAAATTAAATCGGACGAAAAAATTTCTTGGTTTACAGTATCTTTTGAATAGTTTTTCAGTCCCAAAAAATTGTTTCCAGTATCCAACCTACCCTAAAAATTGATGCTGTTTGTACTTTTTGAGGGTGAGGGGGGGGGGGGGGGGGAGTTTCTCTTTCTTTACGTAAAAAATAACTTTCCAACCTATCAGCCCTATTTTTTTCAGGGCATGTTGCCAGTAACAAGTATTTTTTATTACACCATGGCAAATTAATGTTGATAAGACAGTAGTGCTCTATGGAGTAAAGGGTTATTAAATTTAATTGAGTTAGCAAGTCAGTTTTGATAATAAACTATTTATCATTTATTCAGTTATTTAACAAAATCATGATTCCAATTTACTAGCAAGATCCTGTATAATTGTATGAAATCAATCTATCAAGTCTTGTCTACAAATTTCTCCAATAAAATACGTTTTTGTTACGGTAGTGAAGCAATTAACATTGCTGATCAACCTGTTTGTTAATTTGTTAGTCACACAAGTGACAACTTTGGTTTTTCTTGTTCTACGTTATTTTTGCCATGAATAAATCATCTAGTTTTCATATACCTGCTTTGTGTTATTGTGGATAGATGGTACAACCTACAGACCATCACCTAATCTCTTGAAAAATTGTAACCTGTGGTTATCTTGGTTCGAGTTATGAAAGAGATATTGATTGTTCGCACCAAGATCAAATCTTTTAGAAATCTCAGCTGAAATTAAAAAGACAATGGCTAAATCTCTAGGAAAATTTCAATCAGAGAGGAATCTTAGCTCAAACATGAGATTTATTCCATATAAGGACAGTCTCAAAATCAGTATTGCACCATCCGGTGACTATATGGTGCTGGGTATATTACAGTATTCAACTTTTAATTTGAGCAAAAAATTTCATCTATGAGCTGATATTTCTGTTATAGATACATAGACACTGTAGCCTGGAATACAAGGCTAATGAACTCAATTTGAGGTCAGTTCCGTGGCCAGTTAAGCATGAATGTCCAAGCAGTGCCAACATTCTGTAGCATGTAACAGTCTGCAGGGTATTATAACTTGACACATTTGTAGTGCATGACCATCCCTGTCTAATGGTCCAATGACCTTTGACATCAAGGGAAGAGATAGAAATATTGTGTGTATAGCACCGATACAAGCTGGACTACTTCTTTGTTCTTTTAAGCAGTTCATCCCTCAAGTTGAGTGGGAAAAACTGAAAAGCATTTCTGAAATTTCAAGTGCCCTGGCCAAGATTTGAACGAGGGCCATCCCTATTGGTTAATCTAGAGTACTTACCATGGTTCCATCCATCCTTTGCGTGATAACTTCTAGCATTATATCAATACAGCACTGTATGTAGATTTAAGAAATAAACTATGAAAACCCTTTGTATACCGGCTGTTTTACAATGGTTTGGAGTTCTGACGCGTAGGAATTAACCACGAAGGCCGTAGGCCTGAGTGATTAATAACAAGCATCAGAATGACAAACCATTGTATAACAGCCGGTATACAACGGCTTTTGAATATTTTATTTCGATTCTAACATGATTTAAACTCGGAATTATATATTAAGCCAGTGTTATTTTGCGAGATCTATGTTGTTTACGTAACTTGTTTACCTGCATGACGTCATAAAAACGACATGACGTCATTTTTCATTGTATATCGGCCGATATACGACGTTATGATTTGTTCTTTGTATATATAGGCGAAATCGCTGGTCATGTTAGAATCTTCTGTAATACATGGCAGCCAGTTGACAATCCAATGGATGGATTTCCAGGAATTTACTTTATCATCCAGCACTAACATGCTCTTCCACATCAAGCAACTGACAACCCTTGTGGGAGGGGGGATTAACCCCTGTGGGAGGGGGGATTAACCCCTGTGGGAGGGGGGATTAACCCCTGTGGGAGGGGGGATTAACCACTGTGGGAGGGGGGATTAACCCCTGTGGGAGGGGGGATTAACCACTATGGGAGGGGGGATTAACCACTGTGGGAGGGGGGATTAACCACTGTGGGAGGGGGGATTGAGGACAGAACACTGAAGCCAATGTTCAGACAAGCATAACTTGCAAATAAACAGGAAGAAGTAGAAATTTGCTCACCATGATACCTACTGACAAATATACACTGCCCACCAAAATAAGTATACAGATGGTATTTGCCCACTTACTTGCCTGTAATGATACTATTTGCAGAACAGTAAAGCAACAATATATTTGAAGAAACTGAACATTTTTGTTTATTAAATGGAAAGGCCATACATTAATTGGTACCCTAGGTGCAAAATCTAGTTTCTTTGTCCCTCTTGAATGGTAACTTTGTCACAAAAAGATGGAAAATTAAGCCTTTTTGAGCACATGGTTCTTTTAGTTCCGAACATCTTCATTTTTATGCCCCCCCTATCGATAGATGGGGAGGCATATAGTGATTCACCTGTCCGTCCGTCCATTCGTCCGTCCTGATTAACCCAAATTGACAGTTTCTTCTAGCATTATTATGGCTTGCTACAAAGCTTCCATACTTGCATGGATGTTGTATATGAACACTCTCCACACGCCTGTATCACCTGACCTCATTTTGACCTTCACCTAATTTTGGACTTAGACTTATTGAAGGGCCATATTCTTGGTTAACCCAAATTGACCGTTTCTTCTAGCATTTGTATGGCTTGCTACAAAGCTTTCATACTTGCATGGATGTTGTATATGAACACTCTCTACACACCTGTATCATTTGACACCATTTCGACCTTCACCTTGACTTAATTTGGACTAAGACTTATTGAAGGGCCAAATTCTTGGTTAACCCAAATTGACCGTTTCTTCTAGCATTAATATGGCTTGCTACAAAGCTTTCATACTTGCATGGTTGTTGTATTTGAACGTTCTCTACACACCTATATCACCTAACCTCATTTTGACCGTCACATTGACCTATGTTTGGACTTAGACTTATTAAGCGTCTAATTTTGGTTAAACCAAATTGACAGTTTCGTTTTACATCATGTTTATCATGGTGTTGCCTTAAAACTTGGCATACTTGTTTACCATCATAAGCCCCTTACATTATCAAAGCCATGTAACACTATCCAAGTTGACATTATTACAGAATTATGGCCCCTGATTGACTTAGATTTTTATGGGCAAGGCTTCCATGGGGGCATAAGCGTTTATTGAACGCAGTCTTGTTACTTCTATCTCTATTTTGACTCATTTAGTTGCTGTAGTTTCCGAAACTAGTATAATTATGACCGTCTGATAAACAGATATCGAATAATTTAACCAAGTTTAATTTTGCAACAATTATTTACTGTATACTTATTTTTGGTGGGTACTGTATATATTTGTTAAAATTTTAAGTCCCGCTGGTTAACAGTATTTTAGTCATATGGGTACTGTTTTATCAAAGCACTTACGGAAAACATAAACTTATGATCAAATTCAAATTATTTATAATTTGTATACACTAAAGTGTGGTAAATGCAGCTGCAGTACTTAATAATAATTTAGTTAATAAATTACTACAAACCATATCCATCACCAGTTTGCAGCTGCTACAGAATTAATAATATTTTGAAATTTTTAGTAAGTGCTTTGATAAAACAGTACCCTGGAGACTACCAAGCCACATAATCCTGACACCAGCGATTGCCTAGAACCAACTATGCTGACCTCACACGCTCCAAGCAGATGCCATACCACTACGCTTGACCACTCTACCACTACGCTTGGCCACTCTACCACTACGCTTGACCACTCTACCACTACGCTATCGAGGCAGAGTCCAGTAAATATACCAAAACAAAAGCATAAATAATGAACAAGTTTTAATCAAAATAGTAACAAATGGCGAATGAATCAAAAACATGTTTATAAAACATTAACAAACAGAGATTCCACAATAAGGCCAAAAATAAAATATTGCTTGTTTACCCTTCCCTATCCTACCCAAGCAAAGTCCTCTACCCAAAATAATTTTTGACCCTTTGAAATTTTTTTTTATAAAAATAGTCAGGTATGAGAGTACAATTTTTTTTTATTGACAATAAAAACAATATTTTACTTACCTACCTACCTACTCAACCCTAATTGACCAGGGTCAGGAAGGGAACACAAACAATATTTTATTTTTGGCCTAACCAGGATTCCAAACAAGAAGGCAAAGTGGCCCTTTATTGCTCACCTGAGTACTGGTACCAGCTTTCATATACTATAAACCAAGAAATTTTTTGTGCAATTTAATTTCGCTGAGTTCGCTAGTGGTAGAATTGCGCAAAATTAAGTCGCCACATAAGTGCTAAAACATTAATATGGACATTGCGGGAAACTTAAAAGCGAGAAAATTTGTATTTGCGAATATGCCTACGATCAACAAAACACGAAAGTTAGTATTCGCAAAAGTAAATTGGTTTACAGTAGTACTTCAGGACACCCCATGATCTAGTTTTTTACCCCAAGATGACTCGTATGCAGTCCCAACCTAGATTTCATCAAAACAAATATTCTGACCAAATATTACTAACATCGGATGAAAAATTACATCCTCTATGGCATACACAAGGTTTTTCCAAGATTTGACCCTGTGACCTAGGTATTTGTAACCCTTGAAGACCCATGTACTTTTGTAACAGGTGAGCTAAAACAGCTCATCACTCTGCTGTATCAAGGTTCATGAATAATGATTATCTTATAATCTACCCTAAAGAACATTTTAATTTAAATGCTTATGATAGTTCCGCCAAATTTCCATGAGCCTAACTAAAGCAATACATGAGAAACTTTAGTCATAATAATATATGACGCCTAAAAACACCATCCAAATTCGCCAAGGTAATAGGCTTTCCATTTAGGAAAACGTTAAATACACAGAATATGACACATATTGAATCAATATCAACATTAATATATCTATGTAAAACAATTTGGCAGTGTCTAATAAAACAAATATTTAAACATTGTTTGACAGTCTTTGTCAAGATATTCAGCACACAAAATGATAAAATAAAAAATATTGTAAAACATGACTATATGCCTGCCCAATCACCTTGACCTCTAGTGTTCAATGTCACCTTGACCTGCTGACCTATAAAAGCAGTTAGAGGTCAAACACAGGTCATGTCCAATCACCTTGACCTTTAAGTGTTCAAGGTCACCTTGACTTGCTGACCTCAAAAAGCAGTTAAGAGGTCAAATAAAGGTCATGACTAATCTCCCTGTCCATCTTCAGAACTACTAGCAGGTTCTTATTCAAAATACAAAGACTAACACTTGGTCTTAAAATTAAGACTGAAACTCGGTCTTACAATTTACAAAATTTAAATTGACTAGAATTTCTTTTCTAATGTATCTAAACCAATGATAGTCTGCATCATGGTTCTTACCTACAATTCTGCAATAGAAAGACTAAACATTTCTGCAGAAAATAAACTTTATTTGATTAGTACTTTCACAAGTTAGGGTGATTAGAAACTTCATAAGATGAACTTTAACAATAAAACAATGCTAATGCTTGAACTAAGTTTTGGAGTAGGGGTGTGTGCTAACAGCAGCTAACGGCACCCGAAACAGACTAATAGGTGTATGCAAGCAGCACCAGATTCAGACCTGCAACTCATTTTCCTGACTGGACATTATGCCTCAGTTTGATGTCTGTAGTTCATGTGAATGTCAACTAATATTTTAGTCAATACAAGAACAGCTTTAACATTAACTGTGCAAGTTTCAGTCTTAAACTGTTTGAGACTAAAGGACCTAGATTCAAACATTTTCTATTTTATTGATTGAACCTAAGTTTGGTCAATTCACAGACCAAACCAACAGCAAAATAGTTTTACTTATTCCAAGTGGAGACATACTTAACAAGACAACAGGACCCTCAGTAACTAAGAATTTAACACAAAATAACATAAGTAATATAGAACAAAATGCAAAAGACTAATAATATGAAATGAATAAAATTTAACTGACAGACTTCCAGTTTTGTCACCATTTGGCCTAAAAAAGTTGTTTGTTGCCCAAGTATCCAAACCTCCCCAAAATATTTGCTATCTTATGGCAAACTGGAAAATGTCAAATCTTTATCGCTACTTTTTAAAGAGAAGATTATCAGACCTACCCCTTATATTTTTTGGGACATGATACTGGAAACCAACAATTTTTTTAGGCCTTTGAAGTCACATATATGTGTATGTAACTTTTGCATCAATAACATTTCCTTTCCTATAACACAAAAATAACAATATAAATTCAATGACTGTGTATCATAATAACATACCTCTGACTAAGAGATCACTCAAATTATTTTCCTGAGACAATACAATGTAACTTAACATATACTTAATGATCTCTTGTACATTCGCAATCCAAGTTACATCTCAGCTCAAACATTCTTGTACAATATTGTTGAGATCACTAGTATTTCCATATGACCCTGGTCTCAAAAAATCTGTATCACAACAAGACTGCGTTCAATAAACGCTTATGCCCCCTGTGGAAGCCTTGTCCATAAATAAGTCTAAGTCCAAAATTAGGTCAAGGTGAAGGTCAAAATGGGGTCAGGTGATACAGGTGTGTGGAGAGTGTTCATATACAACATCCATGCAAGTTTGGAAGCTTTGTAGCAAGCCATAATGATGCTAGAAGAAACGGTCAATTTGGGTTAACCAGGACGGACGGACGAACGAACGGACGGACAGGTGAATCACTATATGCCTCCCCATCTATCGATACGGGGGCATAAAAAAGAACCATTGAACAGAGTGTATTACAGAAAACATTTTATAGCACCTTGAGATTCCTCTCAAACTTAAGACACTGATTTGAGTACAATCACAATTTGATCTGAGATTTCTACTTCAGCTATGGTATCAAGTAAGTGGTTCAACAGTTAAGATAGAGATGTGGAAATGTTGGTAAATTCCGTGGATATATCCTCTATAATAAGTTTTAGCCCACAAACATCACCTAACAAAGAAATATCAGAAAATAATTTACCATGGCACATGTAAGACATTAAATGTACAAATATTTGTATGAGACTTTTACCTCCATAAGGCAGTGAACAAATGTACAAAAACATACATCATAACACTTGTGAAATGTTCTAAAACACTTACAAAATGTTCTAAAACACTAACAAAATGTTCTAAAACACTTACAAAATGTTCTAAAACACTTACAAAATGTTCTAAAGTATTCCAGATTATCTCCTTAAAACAAAGGGCTCATCTTCATAGCTATTTTTTACACAATTTTTTAACATGACTTTTTAATGTTTGTTTAAAATTCACAGCAAAGTTTCCCTGCTTTTTACACAAAACATGGCATTGCACATGTTTGTTTGTTTAAAATTACCGCAAATTTTCATGACATTTTTCCCTGCATCATACTGTTATTGTCAATGTTACTACGCTCAAACAGTGTTTAGTTTAGGAGATAAATTTATTTTACATTGCTACGTATAGACAATCATAGTAAAATCACCACAATATTGTGTCCAGTATAATGATACATGTTCTACAAAATACGATATATTGATACACACATTCATAATCCACATGATGTCTTATAACAATACATGTATTAGGCCTTTTTCGACTGGGCTGTTTCACGGAGCAGGTTATAGCCTGGTTCCCGTCCCCAATATTACTATAGCAGTACTGTAGTGTACAGTAATACTGGAAAAGGGAACCAGACCAAGACCTGCTCCACGAAACAGCCAAGTCGAAAAAGCCAATTATCTCCACATTGACAAAAATGTATTATGGCAAACAGAAAGTGAGCAAGATTCAATATTATCATACCTGCACTTTTGAGAGATCAATATATAAACATTATATAAACATAACAGTGTTTAGTTCAATACTAAATACGATATCATGATTTTTGAAAATACCTAGTCAACATACTCATCAACATCACCATACTCTTTTCCAGAATACAGTGATATCAATACAACATGTCACTTTAAAATCAGGGCAGTTCTAGGGAATAAGACCGAGTCCCGATCTCCCGAAGCATCTCAAGTAGAAATCCCATCTCAAATTGAGATTTTGCACAAATCAGAGTCAGAATTTACAATAAAATTGGTGGTTCGAGCTCTTTTAATGTTACTGTAATAAACTAAGAGTTAGATTTTCTGTTTTGTGATGGGAATTTTGAGTCCAGCCTCCCACGGATGTTATCTTAAAGACACATGGCAATATTTGAGATGAGATTTAACTCAGATTGAGATGTTTCGGGAGATCGGGGTCGGACAAAAGAATAACAGTAAAAAAACACCACTATCAATAAATTTGAATTCCTCCGACAACTCTGCAGAATCAAGATTTTGAATTTGTTGTTATTCTTATACCCAGGCCCCCAATTCCCATGAAAAATACTTAAGCTATTGCTTAGCTAAGATTGCTACTTTAAAGTATTGCCTTGGTTGTTAAATGATCTATATACATTTGGTACTTGTATAATATTATTGTTTCATCTCATTGAGATGCAAATTTAAAAGAGCAATACAAAATATGTCCGGTTTTTACAGAAAATAATGTTTTGAAGTTATAAACATCTAAAGGTAAGTAAAAACTTAAGTCTGTTGTAACCATAACAGTATGAGATACATTTTTGTTGCATATTGTTGCAAAAATCACTAACTACAGGGTGTAAATAAAGTCTGTTCTCAAAATTTAACTTCATATAAAGTTTTAATAAACTTTGTACAGGGTAAACAATTTTAATTTCTTACCCTTATAGCTTCATTTAATACCAAAAACATTAGTAATTTAGAACAATGGAAGAACCATTTTGATTTTAATCTAAATTTTCAAACTTTTCTGAGGTCAGAAAAAACTGTTGTAACTTAAACATTGAGAACAAACTTTTTTAACACCCTGTATATTATTAATTAGCAATAAATACAGTTTCTGGAAGCAATCTACATCACAAGACTATAATAGTAGCCATATAATAAATTCAAAATAACAGTCTTAGCTCAGCAATTACTTCAGTCTTTTTTGTGGACTTTTTCTAGCACTAAGAACATTGACAAGAGGTGGCATGTGATTTTAAGTAACATTGAGACATATCAGTCATATTCCGATTGGATCTCCATTTCCTCCTTATGAGCCTTGCTGTTCAGATGTGCTTGGTACGGGATCGGTCCATTCAACTGCTTTGCACAGCATTTACAATAAAACTGACTGAGATTCTCTGCTTCCGACGAGTCACTGGTTTTTGGAGTATATGCTGATTTGTATGGCTTAAATTGCGCTGAAAGAAAAACAACATAGGTTTAAACACTTTTCAATAGCCTAGGGTAGATCTTCCGATTAGGGTGCAGTAGGTCCATTGTTTGATCCCAGGCCACGTCATACCAAAGATGAAATAAAGATGGTACCAGAAATTGTCTTGCTAGACACACAGCATGTAGGGAAACTGGATTCTCTTTTCTCATACCCTCGTGGCGATGGATAACTTCAGGAATGAGGTGTCAAGAGTCAAGAGTGATTAATATAAGTTGAGAAAACTTGTTAAACAATCGACCTTAAATAAATTAGTATAAAATAAACACTTCGACACTACAAAATATGTCTAATGTGGTAATCAATAGGGCAGGTGAATTTCACAATCAAGCTATATGGTGGCATAGTGGTCGGACAGATTGAGAAGTCCCTGGTTCAAATCTCGGCCTGGCAGGTACATGGTAATTTCTGAAACGTTTATTTGGTTATTAAACATGCATGCCTTCAACTTGAAGCCCAATAGCAGGGGTGTCAATTTTCCTGATTTTTAATTTGGCGCTGTTGACACCCCTGCAAAAGTGATTTAGTACAAATATAACATGATTTGGTCCACTACTCTTCAATGTTCTTTTTAACCTGTCTCTTCATAGTTACATATTTTAACACACTTTAAGTAAACAGTTGCTGATCACCAATTCATTTCCAATAACCAGTATGGAGATGTACACAACCAGTCCCATATCTGGAAACCGTAGAATGAGACCATGGAGTAAAGGGTTAAAAAAATTAAAATTTAGTTTAAATGTTATCCATGGAAAACAAGCAATACAGAAGTCCCCTACCAGTTTGAAGCCATGTTCAATGTTTCTGTTGCCATGGCAACCACAATACTAGTCAGAATAAAAACATATTTGGACTTGCATAATCCCCTTATGGCCCCCTATTTACATACCAAGTTTCATAAACCTAGCTTGGAAACTGTTATGTCAGGATCCAGATTTACTGACTGACCGAAGGATGGTCTGACTGACGGCAAACCTATAGTCAGCTCCGGTCAAAAACCTGTAGGGGACTAATAAAGGGTTATTATATTGAAATGCTGCTTCTTGTACATACTTGATTCTTGTTTCACCGGTGCTTGCTCTCCAGTACTACCCAACCATGGCAGGGACTTCACTGTATCTGGGTTCACCTACAATATATTAACATATCACCATCAATATAATGGTATAGTTCACAAAATTACCACATATATATAAGATGGTGAATTCAACACAAACTGAAAACTGTTCAATGAGTGGAATTATCATACAAATAAGTCAACCCTTTGTTAAAGACTATATGTGAACACCAACTACTATCACAAAACCTGTCTTCAAAAACCACTCATTTTATCAATTCATTTTAAATGGTACTGACGGATATGACCTGTCGCAACCAGGAATCAAACATAACATAACCAACTTTTGTAACATGGCATTATGCGGAACTAAGTTTGACTTTTTTCTATTCACGTCCCTGCCATAACACAAATTATTTCATTATCGTAACATGACTGTTATCCATACAATAACATGACTGTTATCCATACAATAACATGACTGTTGTCCATACAATAACATGACTGTTATCCATACAATAACATGACTGTTGTCCAGACAATAACATGACTGTTATCCATACAATAACATGACTGTTATCCATACAATAACATGACTGTTGTCCATACAATAACATGACTGTTATCCATACAATAACATGACTGTTGTCCAGACAATAACATGACTGTTGTCCATACAATAACATGACTGTTATCCATACAATAACATGACTGTTGTCCAGACAATAACATGACTGTTATCCATACAATAACATGACTGTTATCCATACAATAACATGACTGTTGTCCATACAATAACATGACTGTTATCCATACAATAACATGACTGTTGTCCAGACAATAACATGACTGTTGTCCATACAATAACATGACTGTTGTCCATACAATAACATGACTGTTATCCATACAATAACATGACTGTTGTCCATACAATAACATGACTGTTGTCCATACAATAACATGACTGTTGTCCATACAATAACATGACTGTTGTCCAGACAATAACATGACTGTTATCCATACAATAACATGACTGTTATCCATACAATACCATGACTGTTATCCATACAATAACATGACTGTTGTCCATACAATAACATGACTGTTGTCCAGACAATAACATGACTGTTGTCCAGACAATAACATGACTGTTATCCATACAATAACATGACTGTTGTCCAGACAATAACATGACTGTTATCCATACAATAACATGACTGTTGTCCAGACAATAACATGACTGTTATCCAGACAATAACATGACTGTTGTCCAGACAATAACATGACTGTTGTCCAGACAATAACATGACTGTTGTCCAGACAATAACATGACTGTTGTCCAAACAATAACATGACTGTTGTCCAAACAATAACATGACTGTTGTCCTTAACTTAACACAACTTATGTCCTTATCATAACATGACAGTTTAGCGTATCATAGCTCTATGTCCTTACCAGAACGTAACAGTTTCCTTACCATAACAGAACTATGTCCTTACCAGAACATAACAGTTTCCTTACCATAACAGAACTATGTCCTTACCAGAACATAACAGTTTCCTTACCATTACATAACTGTCTGGAATATATCCTTTATCTCCTTGCTGGTTCCTTACACAGATCCAGTGCTCATCATGCCGGGAAACAAACTCTACAATTTCCTTCTGAACAACGGATAGCTCCTTTCCAAGCGGACTGTTTACATTCCCTGCATACTTATACTTCAACATCAGACTCTGCTCTGGTTTCCAATCTCGAGATTCTGCAAGATCAAAACGTGGTAAAATTAACTATAAGGGTTTTTTACCCAAACATTCTCCCACAAGGGGCCATAACTCTGGCAAAGATCATCCGACCTTAAATTCCTGACAATATACACAACTAGGCTTCGTACAAAGTATTCAGGTGAAATTTTCGAATAATGGTGAAGGTGAACAAACACGGACAAATTTCGTGACATCCAGATGGACAATGTTCAGCACAAAAGCATTAGGTTTCCACCACTATATGAGAGAGAAATAGTAATTAAATTCAGAAGTTATTATGAAGCAAAGTTTTGATTCTATGATACTATTTTGTGCCAGTAATGTCATTTGCAAATCATCCCATGGATGAACAGCAGTAACTATTTCTGTTGGTCATTGACCAGCACATTGTGTCAGGGGAGCTAAAGTCTTTAAGGAAAGTCCTTACAGTGTTTCACCAGGATCTTAGCCAGAAATTAAGATACAGGTGAAACACAGTCCTGACCTTTTACAAGAGAGATCTTGGCTAGCCGCTACCAAGCCTAGCAAATTCCTTCAATGGCTAATTGAATCAATGATTTTTTATCAGTTACCTGTTTTGACTTCCAGGAGACCTTCAGGGCGTTTTAGTGGGACCTTCCAACTTGATAAACCAAATATTCCCCGGCCACATGGTCCTTTGTAAGATCCGGGATGTTTCGTAGCCATTATTTAAATCTGGTGAAGCTCTGTTACAGTATCTGTAAAATAGAACGGTATAAAATGGAAGAACATTGTATCTGCAATGTTGTTCTGTCATTTCTAAATAGTAATATTTGGACAATCAGTCGTATTTAATAGTAATGAAACGCAATGAGGATTCTAGAGAACCAAGAACAACACACAATAACTCCAAATATGACTATTTAATTCCACCACACGTACGTATCTCCCAACTGATAACAAAACATAAGTATATATAGCAAGCGGTGCTCCTACAAGATGGCCGCAGTAGCTCCTAATAGGAGGCCCAAGTAGCTCCTGCGCTCCTTCCTAGAATGATGCAATACATAAAAGGAGCAAGCATGAAAGGAGTAATGAATGAAGCGCTCCTTCCTAGAATGATGCAATACATAAAAGGAGTATGCATGAAAGTAGCAATGAATATGACAAAGAATGAAAGGAGTAATGAATGAAGTATGGGGCGAAAGGAGTATTAACGAATGGACCATGTACACAAGGAGCATAAACGCAAATTCGTTACAGTAAATTTTAATGTGAAATACACAACACTGTCTAGAAATACCATGTTACATTCAGCGTTCTGTACGGACCGTAACGGGTGTACGGAGTTTACCTTGACTATTGACACGGCAAATGGCGTCCTGACAATGGCTACACGGAGCTTTGAATTATGTGGATTAGCGAAGGTGGATGCTGTAATATGTGAATGGTAAGCATTGCATATGTTGGATTTCCATCTCTGGTGACTGTCTGAGCGGGAGGTTTTAGTTGTCATCTTGTTGCACAAAGAGTTCCTTGTATTAGCAGTGGTGGGTGGGGTACGATCGGTTAAATTCCTGTCCATTTTCTATACGGGTGCTTATCAGTAACGGGGCCTGGATAGTGTTTGGGCCATATATTTTAAAATATCATGTTCCTGTGGTGTATTGCACCTGTGACATCAACATATCTAACACTACTGGTTGACGAGCAGTATCCGACAATTTTTGCATGTTTTCTCACTTTTTCTAGGATACGATGTGGTTTTGAAGAAAATAATTTACCTTTTAATAATCCTGGGCTCAAGTCCAAAATATTTGTCACTTTTTTGGTACTTTTAACGTAACACTAGGTACTGTAATTTGGGCCACAAAGGGGTCACTATTTTAAGCCGTTAATTGGATGAAGAGTAGCAGTAGCCGACATTTCGTATTTATTTACTAATAATACTTTATTTTCCCCGTATTGAGCCTCTAACACCAGGGGAATTAACTGCTATTGGCTGTACGTATCGTTTAAGAGTTGTCAATCGTAGTTTAGAGTACAAGCAGACGACGATTGAAGCCTTGTAGTCATATCGTTTTCCAATTAGTAAAAAACTCTGACGTCAATTAGTTAGACGTCAATTCTAACGTATTTTGTCAACATTATTCTATCGCCGACTTCCATTTTGGGTCGCAGATTCCGTTGATGCCTGTTGTAAGCTAAAATTAGCTTTATCAACGACTCGGACAATCCCATGGCTATAAATAGATGAACTTGTTTGTTTCGTTGCGCATATTTCGTTAACAGTTGATCCCCCAGCAAAAGAGGTGAAGATTTATCATTGTATTTCGTGTATTTCTTGATATTGTTTTTTTTATTTACGTGACTTGTATTTTTTTGCGACACACTTGTTGCTATGATGTAGTTTGTTTATTATATTCTTCAAATTAATTGAAAAGCTACGCTAAAATACGGAAAAATATCAAATGTCGGATACTGTACTGCTCGCTGTCGGAAACTACTCGCCAACCAGTAGTAACAGTAACAAATTAGGCAGTGGCTAGCCGTCCGGCACCGGACGACTAGACAGAGAAATTAGTCGTCCGTCAGTGGACTACTAGCAAACGCTACGTGCATTGGCTAGATAACCGTCATTCTATTTCTACGCATTTTGCATCTACCTTATAATAAAGGTTATATTATAAACTACGAATATAGGCAAGACATGTCAATGCCTTATCTGCAACTATTTTGTGACCTCCCGTATATCTCCGTATATTGTCCGCCATATTAGAATGGTATAAACTGGCACGAAGGAATGCGGACATCGCTGTCGGCATGAGATCTATAGATATATAGTGCAAAAATATCCAAGTTGATTGAAATGGTAATGCTGTGTTAAAGTGGCATACAGTAGCATTATGCTATGCTCATTATGATAAGTAGTAGGTAATAGAGATGTAGAAGAAATTGTGTCACAAACAAAGCTAATGTGGCAATTTATTTTTTCATTCGCCGTTTTAATGACACATCTATACAAAACAATACAATTTACAATTGAAATTTTTATTTGTTTTCATTTTAAATACAACAACAATATACAATAGGGTCTACCATGATAACATTTATAAACGGCAACATTGTTTTCACACTATTATATAACCAGTGACATTCCGAACTGCCAATTACCTTACACAACAATTTTATTTTTTCAGCATGAAGTAAAATACTTCCACAATCCTCATAATACTGTAATTGAAACATCCTTTGTTCCCTTACTACTTCTAGCTCTATTTCTAATGCCATTTCTAATACACAGCTGCACCATTGCTATTTCCGCATTCATTCGTGCCAGTTTATACCATTCCAATATGGCGGATAAAATACGGAGGTACACGGGAGGTAACAAAATGGTTGCAGATAAGGCATTGACATGTCTTGCCTATATTCGTAGTTTATTATAACCTATGCATAATGCGTAAAAAAAGAATGACGGTTCTCCAGCCAATGCACGTAGCGTTTGCTAGTAGTCCACTGCCGGACGACTAATTTCGCTGTCTAGTCGTCCGGTGCCGGACGGCTAGCCACTGCCAACAAATTACCATACACTCACAGTGCTCTTCAGTTACAGGAACATATAATAAATTATATTTAGACTCAACTATGGGTCCCATGTCAAGCCAAAAGTGTGTACGTGCATGGTTCCACACACTGAGCAGTGAGCAGTCAACTGCTTTGACCTGCATTGACAACAGTCTTGCACATAGTTCTGGATACCATAACTAAATGGTCTTTTATTTACACTGACGTGTCGACCTTTTCGATGAAATGGAATGATCATCGTCAAAGACCTTGGACTATCTTGCACACAGCACAGTACTGTACTAAAATTTCTAAATTGGAAGTAAACTTTTAGCATAATAAAACTTGACAGTTTATACCAATGAAAGAACTCGGAACTAAATATTGATTTATTGTTTTCTTCAGTTACGGTACCTGGGTTTTGATTCCTTTATTTAACAGTTGAAACAGCACAAGAAAATAATCTGGGGAAAATTCCCGCTACTTACCCCGACACGTTACAAATGGCGTAATTTTAAAAAGGGAAGTAGTCGCTTTAGGTAAAATCGTACCCAGACTAAAACGTACTTGAAATTTTGCCACACCGAACTCGACATACCCACGTTTTAAAACATCGTAAATAAAAACCGATGCTGCGGACAATTTATTTGTTTGTCAATTATAAATTATTCGATGTATCCCTTTAAAAATGGTATTAGTAAGGATTATATATTATCAAAGACCAGGTCTTTGATATTATTTTATTTTCAAAATATTGATTTGTGCATGGTTTCACGGAATTTTATTTTTCATGATTTTTTTACTTAACAGAACACAACATTCTGAACAAAACAGAATATAATAGAATATAATTTATTCTCCAAGATTGGGACCTTTCATGCATAATTATAATCACAATGAATAATATTGTACACTTTGTGAGTACGTTAGACAACACAATTGTAGGGTTAACGCATGCTTTTTCGGGCTATAACATCTGTAGAGTCCCGAGGGACGGTTGGTGCCCAAGCCCGCCAGGGCGAGGGCACCAACGCTCCCGAGGGACTCTGCATAATTATGTTATAACGCGAAAAAAACATGCGTAAACGCTATTATAGCATACAAAACATCAATTAATGATATTTTGGCGGGAGATTTAGTGGCGACGTCGCGAAAACAAACGTTACGTCATACCAGTTATTGTTATGCACGTCGACTTCCTGGATCGGCAAATACCAAGAAAACATGGATACTGCGGGTTTGTTTAAATATATAATTTAGATATTATAGAAAACTAATTACTACTAATAAATAAAATGGGAATAACTGTTCATATGACTCTGTATAACCTTTATAGTCGCCGGTGCGGCCCTGCATTTTTTTAAAAGACGTGTGACATACTTCGCGGTTTTGGGTGCCGGTACTCATAATTCTTGGGGCTTGAGCGAGTTCCACATTATTCAATCTCTCAAAGTTTAGTGTTTTTCATAAAAGGCAATCAACGGAGAAAACAATGCAACAAAATACGAACATATTACATGCCGTGCACGAGCACCACGTGTACAAACGCCATTTCGCACTTACCTTTCCGCATGGATGATTTTGTACCAGAACACGTGTTTTATTTCTATAAATCGATAGATAAGTGTGTAGAATGAAAACATAATGAAACTTTATATGTATTAGTTGAATTTATCACATAGTATCAAATTTCACAGGGTGGCCAATAAGAAATTCGGCGTAGTGTATATATTGAACGATGAAAATAGAGTTTACCTTGAAATTTATTTTTACACCACGCGACTAACAATTTATACAACAAACAAAATCGAAGAAATGCGATATTGTCGATAAACCATCAAATCATTGCGTCATAGGCGTCACAGGCAGCTTTGAAGAGCCCGTCATCGGCACCATTGACGAAGTCATCATAGGCGGCATTGTTGAGTCAGTCATCGGCGCCATTGAAGAGCTCATCATAGGTGGCATTGTTGAGTCAGTCATCGGCGGCATTGAAGAGCTCATCATAGGTGGCATTGTTGAGCCAGTCATCGGCGCCATTGAAGAGCTCATCATAGGTGGCATTGTTGAGCCAGTCATCGGCGGCATTGAAGAGCTCATCATAGGTGGCATTGTTGAGTCAGTCATCGGCACCATTGAAGAACTCATCATAGGCGGCATTGTGGAGTCAGTAATCGGCAGCACTGAAGAGCTCATCATGGGTGGCATTGTTGAGTCAATCATCGGCGCCATTGACGAACTCACCATAGGCGGCATTGTGGAATCAATCATCGGCACCATTGATGAACTCATCATAGGTGACATGGTAGAGCCCGTCATCGGCGCCATTGAAGAACTCATCATCGGCTCCATTGAAGAACTCATCATAGGCGGCCTTGTGGAGCCCGTCATCGGCGCCATTGATGAACCTGTGATAATAGGCGTAGTAGAATCAGTGGATGTCATCATGGATGTCTTGTCGGTGCTTGTTGGTATTGTAGCGGCAGACATTGCTGAAGAAAAATTGGAAACTATGTTTAAAAAACTATTCGGCCTTTATACGTTATGACCAGGTACGCTTTCATTGTTTATTAAACACAGCAATATATACACCTGTAATGGCTTCTACTTTCATCTTGGAATATGTGATATGTTTTGAAAGCGACACACATCATACTTTCATAATTGAATCTTCTCCGGTCTTTCCGGTAACCAATTGCCACGACAGACATGTTACGCCATTAATGCCCAAGCGGTTCTAAAGAACCATAATAAACGAAATTGTGAGTTTTTATGCATGGTTGTATAATAATACCATTTGACCAGTGGAATGATGTCCAATTTCAATAGAATTGGTATATTTTGAGGGGTATACATGTACTTTGATTTAATCAAGAAATCATGTTTGAGGTGAGATTAAGCATTACGTAGACTATACTTTTATGATTTAACATGCCTCATCAATAAGCCCAACAATTCCACAGTCACTGTATCGGTAGCAGTGAGGAGTGTCTAAAGCTGTCGGTAAGATCTGTCGTTGTATGATAATATTAAGGTCAGCGGACAAAATATATCAGTATCTAAAGCTTACCATATTCGCATACCCAGCCGTGGTTCTGTTGGTTGAATAATATACCATGACAAGGATAGTCATGCCAGGTTCCTTTTGTACTCACTTGTAGCAAGGCACAGTCCTCGCTGCCACCAAATATACCCGGTTGTCCACTAGCCCAATGTGTGTAGGTTACTGGTGTCCCTGTAAAATACACAGCAACTTTTCAATCATATACACAGTGCAATCTCTGAGTATGCTCAAGTGTGTAATATGTTACTGGCGCCCCTGTAAAATACAAAGCAACTTTTCAATCATATACACAGTGCAATCTCTGTATATGCTCAAGTGTGTAATATGTTACTGGTGTCCCTGCAAAATACAAAGCAACTTCAATCATATACACAGTGCAATCTCTGTATATGCTCAAGTGTGTAATATGTTACTGGTGTCCCTGCAAAATACAAAGCAACTTTTCAATCATATACACAGTGCAATCTCAGAGTATGCTCAAGTGTGTAATATGTTACTGGCGCCCCTGTAAAATACAAAGCAACTTTTCAATCATATACACAGTGCAATCTCTGTATATGCTCAAGTGTGTAATATGTTACTGGTGTCCCTGCAAAATACAAAGCAACTTCAATCATATACACAGTGCAATCTCTGTATATGCTCAAGTGTGTAATATGTTACTGGTGTCCCTGCAAAATACAAAGCAACTTTTCAATCATATACACAGTGCAATCTCTGTGTATGCTTAAGCGTGTAACATGTTACTGGTGTCCCTGTAAATACAAAGCAACTTTTCAGTCACTTGCACAATGCAATATCTGTATATGCTCTAGTGTGTAATATGTTAATGGTGCCCAAGTATTATACAAAGATATTGGAAATTTAGAAATAAAACAACACACATACAAGGGCTAAAATAGTGTTTGCAAATACATCAAAGCTTTGATAATAATGTTCAAGCAAATGGAGCATTAGGCATACATTTGTTATCATTTTTTGTGTGCATGGTAATGCTATGAGCAATCAGGTCCAGCTAGGGACCCGTTTAATCAATTTTAGCTAAGACCAGACCTTTTCATTTATGATGATTTAGAGCATAATAAGTGAGTTTCGTAAAGTTAAAACTTTTTTTTGATAATTCCAGGTCACATAAATTTGCTATCTTAGTTTGCTCTAAATAGCATACAAAAATGTCAATTTTTTGCTAAGATATGTCTGTGAAACATGCCCCGGAATTCTGGTTTGTCCGCAAGAGTGAAGTAACTGCTTTTATTATTTGCTTTCAATGGATTACGGAGATTTTTCAGTGAAAATAACAGTGAAAATAACAGTGAAAATAACAGTGAAATTACCATTTTGTTATTTTCACTGTTTTTGAAGCTGGTTCCAGTATCGTTCAGAAAAAGAAACGTAACGTTAACGGTGCCGGGCTTTAAAATGTACGTTACGTCATCATGACGTCACAATTGTCACGTCGTAACGTTCCAATTTCGACGTGATTTTTCCAATTAAGCCAATTACGATACACTTTTTAGAGAAATTAAAGCATATAATAAACAGAAAATTTGTTGATTTTTGGTGAAAGATCAATTTTATTTCACTCGTGATCACATAAAATTATATTTTCCCTCGTGGCTACGCCACTCGTGAAAATATTGATTTTCTGTGATCACTCGATGAAATAAAATACGATCTTACACCAAAATCAACAAATATCCTCTATATAATTTAAGAATAAAAAATTCAGTCTTGCTGGCACCCTTGTAATAAATTTGTCAGCAATCTAGTGATGACGTGATTGTTACTAACTAACCTGAACTCCACACCCAGTGTGATTCTTTATCCTGATCTGTGAGTCCTATCCATATACCCTTGTCGTTATGGAAACCTAATGCCTGTAATGTCAAACACATAAATAAATATACCAGATTTATAGAGCGCCCTTTTCATGCGAATACACGTTCAAAGGCACTTTACATTATAGTATTGCAGCCACAAGGGCGCAGGTGCATCCTCTACCAGTGCAGATACAGCATGATTTGGCCAGAGGGACAGACTGAGAGAAAGTCCCTGAAGGGAGAGAGAGACATTATATACAGGCATGTCCGGCGCTGCAGAGATGCGCCTAGCTCTTATTTCGAATAGACAGCCTGGTTCTTTAATGTGCCCGGTGTATAGCACCGATACACAGCTTCCTGGTACTTTCAGATACTTTGCATTACTCACGGTCAGATATAGCGGGAAATATTATAAAAAGTTATTAAAAACACATCACACTATATAATATTTATAAAGTTATCAACCTAATGAGAGAATGGAGGGGGTGAGTAATATTGATTTATTGCCCTATGAATTAATTTTACTAGCATCAAACACAGTGTATCATACCGACCCAATGGGAAGCACAAACAACGTCGGGTTCTGGGTAAACATAGTGCATGTAGTCTTATTTGTGATCTGTCCTTCTAAAAGAACATTGTAGACATATTCATTCACAGTAAGGAATAGCTAAAAAGCAAAAAGTAAGTTTACTCAAACTACGAAGATCGATCAAAAAGTTATTTCACTGGTGCTATTAAATCGCGGCAAATGGAAGTGCATGTAAAATGGAACATTGTTACATTGTTTTAAAAAAATATATAATTCGTTGGTTTCGCGAGATACATTACACAAGCAACTAGGTACAATAGTGTCAAACCGTTCAACACGCACTGTTGTGATATTCTCATTATAAGCAACAAAAAACAAAGGTTACCCGTAAGCTTTGGTACACAAAGTTTTGCTCTCCGGCCGTCTGTATGTCCAGAAGATGACCACCACGTGACAAGCAATCTGCGTGCGCATGTTTCCAGTCGCCCGGATGATTCAGGGTAAAATGGTAGCAGCTTGAATCGTACGTCTTGAGATATATGTTCCTTGTAAGAGTTGATGGACACCGTGTAACGTCTGCTGCGCTCAGCAAGTCTGTGAATTGTTAAACATCTCTAATTAATAATAATAAAACAAATAATAATAATAAATCCTTTATTTTAAGAGCAAAACATACTTGATGTTTTCTCGCTGCGAATCTGGCACAAGCATAAAATGTGATTTTTGGTTACAGAAAACATTAAATTAAAAAATGTAGCATTGCAGTTACGTGTATCATAAGTAAGCTTACTTGCGGTTTTTGGGTACTAATTACTTAAAATACATTGTACTATCATATTCTAATTGAGCATACTGTACTATATTCCTATAGGTACTGACACAGGTAACTGTATCATTGATTAAGAGTAAAACGAATAAATTGTTATGAATATATAAATTTTACAAACGAAATGCTTTTTATTTTTTTACTCTTAATCCATGATACAGTTACCTGTGGGTACTGATAGTTGTTATCTAAATCTACAAAATAAAACGTCCACAGTACCTGAACAATGGACGAAAACTAACACCAGTGTCAGGATCATGTTGTTTGTTTATGGACACTCCTACAGACTATGTACATTGTAGTTGGACATATTTGTGTATTCTTAGACAGCTGTCATTTTACGTCCAGTTTGCTAATCATGTGTATATTCTGATAAAATATTGAATGACCTTTCGATGAATAGGATGACCCCTTTTGGTGACCCGATTTTAGTTAACAACGTAAGTATATTGACCCTTTCCACCATGACGACGTATTTGATGCATCTACTTTATTTTTGTACAGCTGTACAGGAATATCAGCGCTCGTGTGAGCTTTTTCACTCATCAGTTATTTTGAAATAACTGGCATGAAGAGGGTTTACATAGGGGTCTGTATCGACTCATTGGTGTCTCATTCACTATATATAGATACAGTGAAGTTCCGCTAATAAGACCAGTCATAAAGGTGGTCTTAATAGCAAATCGGTCTTATTAGCGGATCTTTTTTGTTCTAAATTTAATACTTTGGGACCTTAAACTAGCAAAAATCTGCATTATTTCAAAATAATCAAAGTGGTCTTATTAGCGGAACTTTACTGTATCAGATATCTATATGTAGTGAATGAAAGACCAGTAAGTCGATACTATGCTCCCTACAGCGCTTTGATTTCCACTTAACCGTTACAATTCACCTAGAAACGATGTAGTTTTGGGCGAGGCAATTGGAGAGTAGTCGATACAGACCCCTATGACTATAACTAGACTGTTATAATACACTTTATACTCTGTATTTAAGTCAGAACAGAACATAATAGAACATATCTTGATTAACTCAAATCGTAAATACGACACATGCGTATACAAGTATCTATTGAATGAAGGGTTAATATCACAATACTAATAAATAGTTTTAGGGTTTATGTATGAGTTAAGGATTAACATCAAATGGTGTATGGAAATGTGTTAAGGATATTTGGAGTAAAGGTTTAGTATACGAACCCGAATGGCTCACGTGATTTATTTCGGATAATGTCGGATTTTCGAATAGAATGGCTTTTGATTTTCGATTTAAAAATTCTAGATGTGTAAGCCTTTAGAGCCCATATTGAGTGGTATTGCAATTGCTTGGCGCATTAACATGATAAACAAACTAACTTCTCTTCTCGTATTTTCATGACAATGGACTACTGGATAAATTAATTTAGGAGACATTAACATGAACATTAAACAACCTAATTTTTATCTTAAATGACCATTCCATAGGACATCCATTTACATATATACAACCGCTGTTTGAGATAAGAAGTTTAAAATAATTATAGTTAATCAACAATTCGTGAGTAGTTTTAAGTTAAGGCCGTTGGTTAGTACGTCGGTCAGTTCAACTCACCAAACATGCAGTTGTCACTGCTCATAGCTTTTACTTTTGTAGCGACATGTAAGTAGACGAACATTTAATTGTATTATTTATAAGTCTAGATCAAAGGTAACTGTATCATTGATTAAGAGTAAAAAATAAAAACTATTGTTTTAGTATTTTTTATTTGTAATTTTTATTTTTATTTTTATTTCTTACTCTTAATCAATGATACAATTACCTGTGGTTCAGATAGGATAATTATGTAATATGCATAAGAGTCCGATGACGAGAACACTAGTAGCCTTTGATTACAAATTAATATGATATTTAAATGCATTTTCATTATCCATTTATGTTTGTGCATGGTCACGTGTATGAACACACTGTTTCCATCTGCACTCTGATAAAAAATACATAAATTGTGATATCGGTGTTGTTGTGATTAAAAATAAGGTGTCAGATTCTTAAAATGGTTTACTTGTGATACTTTCAGAAATATTAGGTATGATCTCTATTTCAACGTATAACCTGTACGATGTGACGTCTCATCGAATTGGCGTCACGTTGTACGACGTGCGGAGGAATTGCATTCCATTCGACCTGAAGAGCATTCTGTAGCTCCTGCAAATTGTTGACATCATCGTACCTTTCTACCGAAAAGGCCCGTGCAACATTACCAATCGAGGTACCTCGAAAGAGCAACACTAACGCCTCAGTTCGCTGACGTTCCGATAATCTTAGTATTGCAAGTTCTGGGTTTTCAGAGATTGTTTTTGTGTTTTTTCTAAGTCCTTGGAGTTGCGAAAAATGAATGAAAGGTTATTTGACCGATTTCACCTTTATCAAGCCTCAGCACGCGCATATCATGCAAACATCCTGTTTTGTTATATTACGTATCATTTAATCCGATACGGCCTTTTGTGTCCATTGTTTGGTATAGTGACACACATGTTTACGACATATATTTTCATAGTTATCCCAACTTGAAACATGCACAGTTTCCTTTACGTTTGGGTATATATGCGAAGGTAAAAACACATTTAAAAGTTATGCAAAAACGTACAATTATTTACAATGCGGCCTTCGTTGACAGTAAAAATACAAAATCACACACGTATACAATTCGGACAAACACTCACTTTAAATAGAGAAAACTAGGTTAGTGCCTTATGCTACTTGAATGTATTAGGTGAGTTGGAGAAAGGTTTATTCGGCGAGCCTTAATTAACTAATCCATGTAATCCTAGTGTTCTATTTATCCTGCCACACATTTCCTAACAAAATACAAATGTACATAATTTATTTGCCAAGGCTCGTCACTTGTGAGTTAATTATCTATGCATACAAACTAGTGACTGAGCTTTATTCTACGATAAAATAGATGTCATATTCCACGGTATGAATCCCGATACACCGCTTTTCAGTTACGTGAGAGAATTGTTCTGTTTTCATATGGCTCTGACGGCACTGAAAACCAATGTAACGCTTGAGTATACATGAGGTCTGAGTTCCGTCCGAGCGTTACATCGGTTTTCAGTTCCGTAAGAGCCATATGAAAATAGAACAATTCTCTCACGGAACTGAGAAGCGGTGTATCGGGATTCATTACGTGTATTCATTTTTTCTTAAAGATATTACCTCTATCTACATAAATTTCCAGGCGCTGCAATCAACCAAAACTGTCCACCGCATTTGACAAAGAACGAGAACTTACAGCAATGGCAATCAAGTTGTTATGAATTCATTCTTGACCATCCAGGAAACTGGCATGTAGCCGCCCATGACTGTACTACCAGAGGCGGCCATCTTGTTGACATTCACTCTTTCGGCGAGCAAGCGTTCCTTTTCAACGCATGCCAGGCAAGTACAGCAATTTTGCTTTTACTTTGGTAGATGAACCGAGATTGAGAGCGATTATGTGAGGATCGTTGTCCAGAATGTCCGACGTCAGTCGACAATTTAGTTGATACACATGTAATTTTACAGGTCTGGTATTTTTCAGGCCTGCATGTGTCTGATTTCATGTTATTTGCATTAAAAATAGAATTTCAGACCTTGATGCATCATTTTCAGGTCGGAGAATGATTGCTAATTACTATGCCTGTTATAGGTCAGTCCATTGCGTTTAGTAGGTCATGCATTGGAGTTATCAATGTATTTCAAATAGGAGTGCCGTTAAGTTTTGGAACTTGTTGCTCGTCTCTTTTACCTATGCATATTCTTTGTTTATTTGTATAATGTCGATTGTATATCAAAGGTAATACAATATGTTTCAACAAATAGATATTAAACATTAGTCCAGGCAATCTTCTTGTAAACACTGACAAAAAAACCGAACAGCGAATTCTGAACGTCCAGCTGTTTAGAGGGTTTTAGGGAACCATTGGGTGATAACATGTACAACTCACAGGTAACTGTATCATTGATAAAGAACAAAAACCATTTTTCTCTTCGGAAATGTGTTGATAGACGATCTATATTTTAGTATAGAAATTAGTTTTTATTCTTCATCAGTGATACAGTTACGTGTGCTACAAAATCTAATGTATACTTGTACACCCAGGGACTAAATAATAAACGCACACATATTTCAGGGGGGTTGTTTTAGAAATGCACGAGGCATTTCTTTTTTTTAAATATTCATGGTACATGGCTTAAAATCTTAACAAATTAACTTTGAAATGTATTGACAATTGACAATAGAGATTACCATAATCAGACTTGGCTACTGGTGATCAAATCATGGGTTAACTCAGATTGCAAGTACCTTATGATTGCTCCGCCACAAAGCAGAACTACGACGGCGGTAATCCAAGAGTTGTTAACGTTACCGGAACAATGTATAGCAAACATATCATCGATAAGACATAGATAATGAGCCAGTCTCCATGAAAACCTGCTATTTTGACAAAACATTTTATTTTGAAATTCTTTATTTTTTTAAAGAGTAATCTTAATGAAGCAAAATGCAAAAGAAATATTGTTAGTATCTTGCTTTTTAAGGAAGTTGCAGTTGTTTTTGTAGAGGTCCTATTCAGAGCCTTTATTCAAACGTTATTCGACTTCGTTGTGACAAGTACTTTATAAATACAGCATTTGATCAATTCTTGACATAAACTGTTCAAAATGGTATCTTGTTTTAGAATGATGTTTTAAGTTTTAAAAGATATATCCAAATTGTAAATGTTCACATTTAGAGAAGGCTACCACTGTTTAAAACAACCAACTCCTCATTTTTCTCAATCAGAGTACTTTTCTGAAATTGGTCACCATAGCAACGAAGTAAGTGATTTCGACATAATTTATAAGACATTTTAAAGCTAAAATATAGTAATATATGGATAAATTACTTAAAATTGAATCGATAGATATGTCATTTTTCTTATTTTAAAGCTTTTGTAATACCTTGTTACATGTAGTAATTACATAATGTCAATATAGCAGGTTTTCCTGGAGACTGGCTCATATATAGAATGTCACTGTGTCCAATGAGCATTAAATGTAACGCAAATGTGAATTGAGCCTAGATATAGCTTCCTACATTGACACCATCTCTAAATCTTATTGGTTGACCTATTTTGCTGAAACTTTCGCCGTGAGCCCCTTGATAACTACTTCTGAAATGTGCGAACTATGAATGAATTTAATGAATACTAACATAGTAAATTTTACTATTATATAAAATGTGCCTCTATTATAAGTCCCTGAGCGATAATAATTATTTTAAACCGTTGTTTTGTTAGATCCTTGGTTTCCACAATGATAAGGGACTATGGATAGGATTAACAGATGAACACAGTGAAACAAACTGGAGATGGGTAACTGGTAAATACCACTTTCATTTCTTATCTCGATCCGTTAAAGCCCCATTAAAGCCTAGGTCCCACTGAGGAATTCCACATCGACGATATTCTCCCGATTTCTTCCGATACCACCCGATTCACCACAATTCCTTCCGATATCACAAACTGTCTCATGACTCCCAATAGACTACGAGAAACCTGTTCCCGATGTCCTGAATGCTCATTAATTTCAATCGGGAGTGCATCGCCGAGGCAAAAAATGCTCAGTGGGACCTAGGCTTAAGCCTGTAAAAATCTTCAAAAAGTAAAAACTTGGAAACCTATCTGCAGAATGATGCATCTTGAGCACTTTAGTTGAGTCTCAAAGGTGGAAAAAACACTACAAGATGGAAGAAAACGAATTACAACCTCCAGTTTGTTTTGTAAACAAAATAACGAATCGTAAACAAAAAAGGCATGCGTCATATTATAACGGAAGCACTTCTTGTAAAATTAGTATTTTGTCTTCCTTATATTTTACTATAATATGTGATTTTTAACATACTATTTCGACATATATACTTAACATTCGGTAGTCAATTATCGATCACTTGTGAAAAACATCCTAATTCCTTGTACATTTTGTATTTACATGTAGTATATTTACTGGATAATCGGAAAAAAATTCCGGGAGAGATGGTGATTATACTGCCTTATATTACAACGTTAAAGTCACAGAAATGCTTAAATATGTATTTTAATTTGTTCCATTTTCGCAGTTAATTTTTTTGTCGACTCACCTTTAAGATTACATGTAATGCTACTAAACCACTCTTAATCTCAATAATATATGGTCTTTTAAAGAGACGAACGGCTAAATTTAGCTTTTCAGCACTCGTATCATAAATGAATAACTTGTCGAATACCATCGGTACATTGGGCCTGTTCGGAACGCTGTCCCGCACATTCCGGACAGTGGAACACACTTACGAACAAACCGGAACACTGTTCGGAACATGTTCTTTCTGTGCCCGCCACAGAGGTGGTGCAGCCAGAACAGTCACGTGATTACAGCAAGAACAATGGTCGCTTGTGTCATAAAATAGAATATAATAAATTTATTTTCCAATTATGGGGCATTGCGGGCAAACAGTCACATTCAAATATATCGTTATGCATATTTTTTCTCCAATATTACGGCTGCAACTACAATTTTGGTCGTCTTAAACTTTTTACTTTCTGTTCCGTTTTGTTCGTAAGGTGTTTGGAGTAGAACATTCGGCACACTGTGCAGGACAGTTCCGTTTTGTTCGTAAGTTGTTCGGAGTAGAACATCCCGCACATGTGCGGAACAGACGCTACGAACATGCCCATTGTGTTTACGTAAGCTTATGTTTGGGGCATTAGCTGATAGCTTTGTCTTGTTGATATCTTAAACATCCATTAGAGGAGGAATTGTGTCTCAACAAATCTTTAGTACATGTACAAGTATAGTCCTGTTATAAAAAAATAGAGTGACGCAGTGGTCGAGTCCACTGATTATGGTGTGAAACCAATTATATAAAGGCTTATAAATACGGACATCTATATTAAAATAATTTCAATGCTAAAATACTTCATGCGCTCTACCCATTTAGACAATTGCTGTAATCTTTTGTGTACACATAAACGAATCAAAATATCCTAACTGGACTTTATGTTAGAACAGAAGGGACTTCTTAATGACTGGTCCATGGCTATCGTGAAGACGCATTACCTCCTCTTGTAACATAATTTTAACGGGGGGGGGGGGGGGGGGGTAAACATAATAGTCTTAATAATAGTCAGGTTTGTTCCCCGGTGTATATTTCAACAAGGCCAATTTCTGTTAATGTAATGTGATCGCTTGTCTACATTCTTTACAACAGGTGCAAATACGACATTCTCGAACTGGGCCAGTGGTCAGCCAGGAACGGTCGGTGGACAAGAAGACTGCGCACTGATGGAGTTTAGTGACAATGGGAAATGGCATGATTATCCTTGTGATGGTTTCTTGTTTTTCTCGCAAAATCATGGCTGGATCTGCGAGTACCGTGAGTATCGATTTTGATAATAAAGTGGTCAGGAAATATTACACTTGCTGTGAGAAATGCACATTAGTCTTACACGCGCTTAACCACGGAGTCTATTCAGAAAGAGCTATGGTAGTGCATCCGAATTCATTGCATCACACAAACTGTCTGTCACTTCCCACGAAGCCATTCTGTCATTGGCAAATTAGGCAGGGATAAAATCGAATAGCCATGTACTACGACTGTCTCAGTCGAAAGCAAAAACAAGCCCACTCATTATATTATAAACGATCATGTTTGTATACATGATATGCCACCCACCGGCCTATATGCAATAATAGTTGCGTGTGCGATTAGAGACTGCTGACACAACTTGCATACCAACACATTGAGCATCAACTTACTAAGAACCGCATTCTTTTCACGTGGAGCTGGAAACCATCTAATTATGAAAACATGGCCTTAAAAAGACAAACAATCAATTGAGATATTTCGTAATATTTGTTACAAAAAGCTGCACATGTTTTATATTGAAATCCACACATACAACATTGTTACTTATTACTTATTAGTGTGCACACATTTGCATTGAGGGATTCGAACCTGTACCATACGATGACAAGCTGTGTAACTTGTAAAACCGTTTTAGGTAATTCGACTGTCGCAAGAACTTAAAAAAAAGTTTGTGCAGGTCGTCAGTATTAATGTGATTGCATCACACCGCATCAATAGTTTGCTGAATGATATATGGAAAGTAGTAACGTGAACAACAACATTTGATGACGTCATAATATAAACTAATGCACAGCATTAAAGCGGACTATGTCAGTTGACATGCTCATCTAGTACTGGATGTTTTGGTGATGCATAACTTCACAAAAAATCGTTTGGTTACGAAGTTACGAATCTGGAGCAAGCCGTTTCCAAAAGGCGCTACCGAGCGCTTTCCTACGTCTATGCAACCTATCGAAGCGGTTCGTTGCACAAGAAAGCGCGCGATAGCGGTTTGATACGAAATATTGGGTACAAAGTAACGAAAGACGATACAAACCTGCTATCGTTTGTCAGTCCGAATGAACACGAATAATACATGTTTTTCAATTTGTTTAATTCTAGGTCTACTTAATTCAGGGGTAACTAATTTAAAAATGAATAATTAGATATAAACACAGATAACAACTGAGTTCTAGGCCTTATTTGATAGTTTATCTTTTTTTAATGGGTTGCATGAGCACACCAGATAGTACTTTTGTTCAAAAGAAAAGGCTATTTTCATTTCAATTAATCATATTACGATTAAATATCAAACATCTTTAATCTTAATCACCTTTTTTGTTAAATAAACCCTGCAAATCGTCACAACATAAAAGAGATTTAGACGGAAAAATACGGGTTTTATTGTATCCAATAACGACAACAACAACATGTAATTAGTTTTCGCGACCTTCATCCCGCGAATATTTTTTGACGATTTTGGAGGGATTTTTTAATTACATCTCGGCGGGGACTTACGAAAATGCATTTGTTTTACTTTCTTTACAATAACCTACACATACGATGTGGATTATCACCGTCCGGTCTAGATACGTAAATACCCTAAACGGACTTTAATTAATTGTATTGCAAACTTTGCGATGGGAAATAACCGAAACTTGTGTCTTTTTCATTAGATTTTCTTAAGATTGGTTGATATTTCGCGCATATGAACGATTCCCGCTCGACTTACTTCGTTATCTCAGAGTAATCATGTGTCTCATAACAGTTTGTAGCATCGTTTATGCACTGAAAATGTTAAAATTTCCTTCCGAAGTGGGCAAACAAATGGCTGCCTTTTTTGTGTCCAAACATTTAGGAAATAGCCCTCCCCATATAAAAAGATTGGTTGCATAGCAACCATGGAAGACTGGTAATTATCATCTTTTCTTTTCTAGACAGGGGCCTACGCTAGTTTTTGGAATATTTTTAAACATCATTAAAAAATAAAAGAAAATTTATGAGCTGCCGAATATCGCATTTTAATTTTTTTGTTATTCTTTTAGCAGCCATTTTCTAGTATCTTTGCTTCAGTGCGGGATTTTAACACAAATTTTTAGATCCATTAGTGAATTCAAACTCTGACCAAACCACGTGCACACGTGTTATCGTAAACCGGATCTAATCCGTTGGGCTTCGCCCAACGTATAGTCCGCTATAAAGTGACGTCCATGTTCGTTCTCGATTTGTTCAGGTCTTAACCGACACAAAGCACACGTGCTGTTCTATCCAAACAATGCCTCACACGATGATGATTGTAACATGAAAGCCATAGTTTATATTGTACTAGTACCATAACATCAAATCGATTATCCTAATCCAATGTACATGCATTTCATTTCAGCCATTAGTTAAAGAAGGTAAGTTAAAAGTATTACAATATTTATACGTTTTTATTTTGAAATACTGTATACGTCACATTCGGAGATTTTCAGTACATTTATAATAAGTGCATATTTACTGAAAAAAAAAGATTTACAAATTATAAATAAAACGGCGCTTATACAAATCATGCTCGGTTCTAAATGTACTGTTTAACTTGATATATTCTATTTTGCATGTTAAACTCTCCGCAGTTTCTTGCGAGATATTTATGGGGCATATTTTCCAAATATTAGAATGTGTTCAAATTTTGTATATGAACAGAGTACCATGTTACAAGCAGAACAAAAAAAAATAAAGCGTAGGTCATGAGTAATCTGTAAATAAATACGCACATAGGGAGAACACCACAAAGGCAGGTAACTCATAAATAATTTCTGTGACCTAGGCTTTATTTATTGTTTGCTGTTTCTAACATGATTGTTCATTCTTATACTTTTGGGAGGTGTTTCCCCCACATCTTTCGTACAACAAACTGAAGTAAACGCATTTAAATTGAAAAGCAACATGACAAAAACATTAATGGCAAAAGTCGTATATGCTAGTTTTGTTATTATCTTTTACTTACAAACAGTGGACATATTATGTATGCAACTACAGGGTTGTATGGTTACATGTTCATTTGCACAGGAACTTCCATAATTTAAAAAAATGAAAAGAAAGTAAGAAAAAAAAAGTTTGAAAAAAAATCACTAGGAGAGAGAGAAATCAATAAAATATATATGAGCCAGTCTCCAGGAAAATCTGCTATTTTGACAAAACATTTGATTTTGAGATTTTTTATTATCTAAAAGTGTAATCTTAATTAAGCAAAATGCGAACGAAATTTTGTTAATATCTTTTAAGGAAGTTACAGCTGTTTAGTTGAGGCCCTATTCAGAACTTTTGTGCGTGACGTCGCCACGTCATTCAAACGTTATTCGACGTCGTTGGAACAAATACTTTATAAATACTGCATTTGATCAATTCCTGACGTAAACTGCTCAAAATGGTATCAAGTTTAAGAATAGTTTTTTAAGTTTTAAGATATACATCCAAATTGTAAATGTTCACATTTAGAGAAATACTACTACTGTTTTAAACAACTAACTCCTCGTTTTTCTCAATCAGAGTACTTTTCTGAAATTGGTCACCATAACAACGAAGTAAATGATTTCGACATTATTCATGAGAAATTTTTAAGCTAGGATATAGTAGTATATGGATAAATGACTTACAATTGAATCTATTGATATGTCATTTTTCTTAATTTGAAAGCTTTTTTAAGTAATTACATAATGTCAATATAGCAGGTTTTCCTGGAGACTGGCTCATATTTTACTTATTTTTTTTCATTTTTTTTCATTTTTGTTTCAATTTTTTATTTTATTTAATTAAATTATGCAAGTTCCTGTGGTCCATGTGGCTTGTATTCGTTATTTGTGTGTTCGTTTTTGTGTCTTCCGTGCTCTGCCTTTCCTGTTAGATGCTGCATTTCCTCTTTCCTATCCGAAATGTTATCTTTTTGTTTATTATTTTCAGATGACCGCATATTTTGCAGAACACTATGGAGACAAAGATTATGGCATTATTTTGTCTGAATTTGTTGATTAGTTATATTAATTACAGATATATATTACCGAATATTGTGTGCATATCTTTTGTTCTGAACCATTTTTTCATTGGCACATTCTCATCATTTGGAACACCTCGTACACATATCTGGCGCCAATCGGAACGGTCCGTACGATTCTACAGAATTGTACGAGGTCGTCCGAATGATCTGGCGTACTTCAGTAGAGATAAATGTCGAACGGATCGTTCCCATTGCTACTCCGTCTACACGGATATCTTTTATCATGATTACAGGCTAATTATCTCGTGTACACCATCACCATATTGGTTAATTGAGCATAACTGTTAAAATTGTGTTTGTCATTGTCACGTGTTCTCGTGGTATGTGAGTTTTCTTTTGTGTGCGTTCCTTTGTTTCATTTTGTGTTCTGTGTACTGTTATCAAAGTACTAACGGAAATCGTAAACATACGATCAAATTTAAATTATTTATCATTTGTTTACAACTATAACAGTGTAGCATTACCATGTGACTCTTGGCTACAGTTACAAGAAGAAATTTGTAAACATTTGAAAATAAGGTATTGATTTCTTCATCGATTTCTATGAAATATACGCAACGCTAAAGGAAAAATGATTTGCTTTCCATGAAATATAAAATATTTTTTCTTCAGCTTTACCGATTTTTCCGTTACCCCGTGAAACCTACACGTTCCATGATTTCACGGGTTAATTGACAAAACGGCACAGACGCTGAAGAATATTTTATAGTTCATGTATCCTGTTCAAGTGTATGTATGTTCAAGGTTACATGAACAATTGCAGGCATCTTACAGAGCAAAAGACAAAGAAGTAAAAAGAAATGCAAGGAAGGACAAGCGAAAATTTGTAGAAAATCTGGTAGAAGAAGCAGAGCATGCAGCCTCACATGGAGAAATGAGCACGGTGTAGAAAATCACAAAACACCTATGTGGGAAAGTCACCACCTAGCCAGCGCGTGTTAAAAGATAAAAATGGACACACAATAACAACAGAACAGGAACAGGCAATGCGTTGGGTACAATACTTCAAAGAAGTTCTGAACTGTCCGGAACCTGAAGATCCAGCCAGTCCTGAACCTGCTGAGGCGGATCTAGATATACATGTGGACATACCTACCATAGATGAAATCATGAACGCCATCAAAACACTCAAGAATAGGAAAGCACCTGGTGTAGACGCAATACATGCCGAAATGCTGGGAGGCAGACACTTCCATATCATCCAAAGTACTCTACAACCTCTTTAAATCAATCTGGAAATAGGAGACATTACCAGACGACTGGAAAAAATGTCTTATTGTGAAATTACTAAAGAAAGGAGACCTCCAAATTTGTGACAACTGGAGAGGGATAACTTTACTATCAGTCCCAAGCAAAGTGTTCTGCAAAATAGAATAGACAAGGCAATAGACGAAATATTACGTGAAGAACAGGCAGGATTCAGACAAGGAAGGGGTGCATAGATCAAATATTCGCTATCCGCACCATAATATAGCAAAGTATTGAATGGAATACACCACTCTTCATAAACTATGTGGATTTTAGGAAAGCATTCGACAGCGTGCATAGGGAAACACTGTGGAAATCTTACGATCCTATGGAATTCCAGTGCAGATATGCACCCTAATACAAACCTTCTATTACAAGTTTGAGTGCAGTGTCATCCTGGAAAACACCGTCGCAGAACCCTTTGATGTAAACTCTGGAGTTAGACAGGGATGCATACACTCATTAAAAGTTATAAGTAAACCAACACAGTAAATATCGATATTTGCAAATAGTGTATATCATTTTGCTTCTAGTTTGAAATATTACACAATATAGAACTACAAAATGTATGATATTAATTTTTATTTTACAATTATTATATTTAAACATCTTAGGAACTGAAGTAGTTAAGTTGTTTATGCCTCCGTATCGCAGATGTGGGGTTTATTACTGATCAAATGCATGTCGATCGGTCGGTTTGAAGGCGAAATGTTTTCCGATCAATGACTCCAAAACGGTCAGACATAGAACCAACAAACTTTAAGAGGAGGTTATTCATCTTCAGTAGATGACCCCAATTTATTTTGAGGTCACTATGGTTCAAATGTCAATATTACCGTGACATTCGAATACACCACGGTATCTGATCTACAACGTAAAAACGGTTGGTCCTACGTTCGTAAAACTTCACAGACAGGTTGCTGATCATCCTCATAAGACTTCTACAAATGTGTAGGTCGATTAGTCAAAGGTCAAGGTCGAGTTGGCCTTAAGTATACATGACTTTTCGGTTGTCATGAGATATGTATAGTTTACAACCATCTCTTGTTCTTTCTGTAGTCGGAATTCTTTAGATTTCATGTTTTTGGGGTTTTGGTATTGCTTGACAATGTGTAGTCAACATTTTAAGACATTGTACAATACACAGTGTTGTGCACGTGCATTTTTCAGAATTTGGAGGGTTCACGGTTCACTGCTTACACTAAGCCAAAAACAAATATCCAATCATTGGATATTGTAGTTATACTACTCGGATCAACACATGCAAAACTGAACAAGCTATCATGTATAATAAAAAAGATACAAGCGTAACAAGTTGGTGTACTTATAACTTTTAATGAGTGTACTGTCTCCAATATTATTTCTGATGGTTATTGATTGGATACATAGAAAAGCAACAACAGATAAGAAAAGCGGTATTCAGTGGACCATCTTAAAAAAATTAGAAGATTTGGACTTTGCTGATGACCTGGCTGAACTATCTAGCAGCTTTGTTCACATACAAGAAAAGACCGATACATTGAACCTATACGCAAAACAGACTGGCTTAAACGTCAACACTAAAAAGACAATGATAATGACTATCAACGCACCGGCAGAACTTTCGGACATGGGATATTCCTGGGGCCAGGCCCAATACATAGCAAAGGACCACAGAAGACGGAGAGAACTTGTTGTAGCCTTATGTCCCATTGGGGATGAAGAGGAAAAGTAAAAGTAAGTTCAAGAGTATGTACCGAGACAGAAATAAAGAAAAAAATGATAAGAATAAAGCCCAATTTAGTAATATAACTACTGTCGTGTTGTGTTAAAATGCAATTTCGGAAGAGTTACCTCCGTTTGACCATAACATTAAAACTGTAGTTTTAAAAGTTAAAAATCACATCGTGTTTTGATGTTTCATGGTTCAATGATCCGCTGTATTTAACTTTGAAAATTAAAAAACTTTATTTAATGCTAACTGGTGAGATATGGAGTTCTATCAGTGAAATAAAACCTATATCAGTCACTGGTTATCACCTACAATGTGACTGATATAAGCTCAGCCCCCTCACAGGGACTACTTTAATTTACCAATATCTCAACACTAAAATGTCTGTAACTTTTTTATTACTGAACGGAAACATGTCATGTGGGGGTTTTTATTCTTAGTTAGACCATTTCCTACAAGTTGGTGTATGATTTAATGCAAAATTCTCAAAAAATTCGTTTTCACCTATTCACCGTAATCCAAGATGGCGGATTTTGAAGTGAAAAATGAATGGAATAACATATTCATACGTAGCCTAACCACAGTGGTAATTTGGCATAAATAGTACCAGTTTTGACACCATAAAAGCATTAAATAAATAGAATATTTGTTTGTTTTGATTGAATATGGTTAATATAATTATCATCTTGTAGTGATAAAAATTTAATATTTTCACTCGCGCTACGCGCTCTTGAAAATATTGAATTTTATCACTACACGATGAGATATAAACCATATTCAATCAAAACAAACAAAAATCCTCTATATATTGATATTTTCTGGTGTTATTCAATAGCATGTAAACAAAATTTCATAAATAAAAAAGTCTTACGGTAAAAACACGTCACACTTATAAGATTTGTTAAGTCTATATGTTGTGGGTTGTCCTTGTGGTGTGTGGTCGTCCGTTTGGTATGTTATTGTCTTCTGACTCTTGTTCCGGCTTTGTTTATGTGACTGAGGCGACATGCATTGGGATGTCGTGTTTTTGTAATTGTTCAGTATTTCGCCCGCCTCCTCGATAGCCTAGTGGTTGAGCGTTCGCTTCGATAGCGGGAGGTCTCGGGTTCGATCCCTGGCTGCGTCATACCGAAGACGAAATAAAAATGGTACCAGAAATTTCCTTACTATACGCTCAGCATAAAAGGGAAACTGGCTTCTCTTATCTCATACCCTTGTGGCGATGGATAACATCAGGAATGAGGTGTCAAAAGTGATTAATATAAGTTTTAAAAACTTGGTTACAATCGACCTTAAATAAATTGGTATAAACTAAAAAGTATTTCGTGCAATCATTATTCCAAGAATAAAATAGTTTTGTACACCTTCGTGTACATCGAAAATTATACCTGAACCAACAAGATGTTTTTAAATAAACTTAGAACTATTTTTGCTAGTCTTGTCTTCTTAATGATTCGTGAATGCAGCTGCAAAAACTAATTATAGTAATACTTAAACCTTTTTTGACAACAGAAAATAGGACTTTGAAACTGTTTACTTTTATTGTTATTGTCTAGTTACGCGTTGGGAATTATCTGTGCCTATTGGTGTTCACATGTCCTTTATGTTTGTTTCTGGTGGATGCAACTCCGTGTACCCCCGTGTTCCTATTATTTTATATCGATTACTAGAAAACGGTGCTAGGTTTAATTTAAAGCTCCAGTACCGTCTACAGTAGTATTTGTCAAACTTAGATAATCAATTAAATGTCACATATTCTCCGAATTCGTCATTTCCACCCGGTCACTCTCTTTCGGATCTAGTTACATGTATCTTCGTATTGACAATTCGTTCTCTATCAGAGATTTGTTCCCGATATTCGTACCCTATTCGGTCCGTTGTTAATTCATTTATTCATATATTCATATATAGCTTTTTTAAAAGTTTCATTTTTTACTTTTTCCTGGATCCTCAATCCATTTACATTTTTTTTGTTTTGTTGACAGCCTCCCAAAATCAGCAGGGTTATAACGTTAAAGTGATTCTTAAACTTCTTGGGACTTGATAGTTGGAAATAGGACTTGTATACAATATTCGTTACACTTGTTATTACATAATTGTGAACTGAACTGAATTGCCCACTTTGTTGTAAAGGTTCCTAATTTGTAATTGAATAATAAATTAGATATGGAACTATAGAGTACAGTGTTACGCTCCCGTTCCAGCAAACACAACACAAAAATGTTAACATAAATCAATAGAAGAGTACAGTTTTATTACATATTTAAAACATCACCAAATAAACATACATATATACTAGAAAATAAATTACTATAAAAAAATTGCGAACAACCACCTTTATCTCAGAAAACAATACACCGGTAGCACATTCTAATCTCTATACACTGTGACAATCAACACACATAAATATTCAATGAATGACACAACTCACTAGTTATACATGCGGAGTATTTTCATGATCAGTATTACAAACTTGGCGTTACACGCGTTGGCGAATGACATTAAAGTTACAATATACAATAAGTTTCCCAATTCATGAGCAAAACGTTAAATATCAGTTAATACAGTTATTCCGGAAGTCGAAACGTAGCTTTTGTAATTTTCCCGGTATTTTCCTCTCTGCCTTCGGCTTCTATTTCTGTACCACTGAAAGTAAGACTAACACACACTTTTCGATCCAATCCACCGGTATGATCGGTTAACCGAACATCAAAGGTTTCCAGATGCCAACATCCCGCATCATCCGTGAAATCTGGATCTTTTAAATTGGAAAAATAAAGGGCGAACGCTAAGCATTCCTGGTTTTTCCATGTAGGATGGTAGGTCAGTGACTTTTGTTGTTCTCCGGTCTTCACCACCTGATCAATTTCAACGTGTTTACTAAATATGTTTTTACATCGTATTCCACGGTCATCTTCCACTCGTTTACTCACGGGATGCTTACCATAGATGAACGCAGTGCTTGTTTTAAAGCCAAATGTGTACTGAAGTACTCTTTCTGAGATGCACTCTGGTTTGAAGCCGAAGATTGGCGCACCCCTCATAACAACAGACGCTGCATCTTGAGGTATAACTACTTGATAGTCGCTGAATGACTTCTTGATTCGTTCCTGTAGCACCGACGACCCAGAAAAGCCACCGACCATAATTAGTGTTTTCACACCTTCGGCTTCCTTCTTCTCCAACATTTCTTGAATATGATGTATAATGCTTGTGATTGCCTTATCATATAGTCCTTTCCAAAAGGGGCTCTTACATCTCATTTTGTCCCGCGCCAAGCTAATGTCGCCGTAACCTGATGCTCCGATACCTTTAGACAGTTCCTTGTTGTGTTCTGCACGATACAACTCTGTTAATACCGGAGGTATTCTGATAGTGACAAGCGTACCTTTAAATTCCCTTTTCTTCAGTTCGAATTCGCGCCATAAATCTAACCAGTCTTCCATCGACTCTTCTTTAAACTTCGTGTAGACATTCGCCCCAATGATTTCAATCAGTACTTCTTCAAAGGCTTGATCGACAAGGGTACTACCCCAACCTCCTCCACTTGCGGCGGTTATTTCTTTGAGCTTCCCAGATTGTTGTATTTCGTGTACAGTGATATCGACAGTTCCGCCTACAACAGAACAAAATGTATATAAAGAATCAGTGTTAAGTTAGATATTTGAGAGCCAAGAGGTAAGAGTATATGAGCATCGTAAAGCTGTGGTCAGGATGTTTAAGATACAACTCGTTCCTGCTATAGATTACACTATGAATGCTAGGAACCTGATGCTTATTAACGCGCCATCTTAACTCACAGGTCATCGTATAGGCTATTTTAGTATACATGAAGTTACAAATCTGAATACTCAAAAACAATTCAAAGTCATAAAGGCGCCGAAAAGGCATAGCCACCCACAAGAGATAGACACATAATGTACCACCTATACCTTCCCAAAAGGATACCTCAAGTAAGCCTATAATTCCTCGCAATGAATAATGTCGAACGTTTGTATCGCGTCATATTACTGTGTCTCAGTAATACGACTCTGGACAATGCCATGCGACATTGTGACAATGCGATACTACTCCCAATCTGATTTTTGAGTTAAAGCAAACGTCAACGTAAATCTGGACCCATCTTCGTGCAAAAAACCGGTATTTATGATTTACCGATACCTGCGGTATTACTCAGTTTATTCTTACCTCCGGCATCTATGATCATGTACTTCGTTCCGACAGGAAGGGAACCAACGTTGACACCTGTTGTATCCAACCTTTTATCAAGTGGTAAATGTTGACAGAAGATAGATGCGCTTTCTGGCTCTAATGCTAGACGTAATTTATCTCTTGATATCCCGGCCTGAAATGATAAAAAATCAGTAAATTTTAATTCCCTTATGTAAGACACACAGGTAGGTAATTGTGCCACAATTATCTGTCCTTTTGGACTAAGAAGTCCCAACTTCTACACGGAAGTCAGCAATGCTGCAGCTATGAAGTTTGAATACATGATGATTGTACGATGGCACTGAAAATAGTAGAGCGCACTGTTCATGGACAACTCTTTTTATTCGTCCTGCTCACTTTTGTACCCACGTGAATACGTGAGACTAAGTGTTTACTATTGTACATTCTTTTAACTATAGACTGTCATACTACTTTAAAATTAAGGAACTATTGTATTGGCATTGTTTTCCTCAACAATCACTAATATTAATATTTTCAAAACCAGAAGTGCAATCATTTTGCATTTTGGGAAAATAGGTTTAATGTATGTTATTTCAATTGTTAAACACTAAAACTACATCTTTGCCAACGAATACTTTTTGAAATACCTAAGTTGACATTTTGTATTTTATGATATAACTGGCATTCCAGGAGTGCCGTAATCAAACCCGTGCCGGAATTATCGTTTAGTACTGCATTTCATATTTATATTGGCCAAATCACAAAAAAAAGAAGATACATACTCGGACAGTGAAGGCAGCACTCAACCTAAACAGCCGAGCACAGAAAACACAAACAAATCACAGTTACACGACACAATGCCCAACACTACAAAAAGACGACTTTATAACAAAGAGGCACAGACAGTGTCCAACGCAACTACTATATCACGACACCACACACCGAAAGTCTGCCGAGTTAAAGCTGGGTGACAAGAACATAACAAACGAACGACACACATCACATTGGTAACCAACAACAGATACAATGTACATGCTACTTTGAAATATAGCCTTATGGTGGACAACGAAATTGCGGAAGGGCGCATACAAAATGAACCACGTATACACAGGCATAATGGCCAAATGTTTTGGTAACTTTCTATTTATACTATAAAGTGGACAACACATACATAAATGAATGTTGACTAAGGGGCTTCCGCCTTGGTCCGGACAACACTATGTGCCACTGGGGGCTTAAACATTTTACAATGTATCAAACCTCACACTTACCCAACACAGCCCACCTTATAGAACAGGACAGTGTAAATAAAAGGGAGTCACCCTAATACAAAGGCCACAGTGACAGGTAATAAAGAATGTAAAACATGAAACATAAACAACACTCATCGAGTAGCGAAAGTACTAATACTCAATGACCTATCAGTAGTCAGAGTAACAATCTGAGAGCAAAACATTTAAGGGCATGACAAGATAATGTAACAGACACCTTTTGTAAGCATCAACACATTCCGTCCGAAAAGGCTTAAGGTTATATTAGGCATATTCATATACTATACATATTGTCCGGTCATAGTACAATGCACAGTAAATGGACCCTTCACTAAGCATGCCGTCCTTTTCAAAAGTAAAGAATAATATCCTCTACTCAGAAAACGGTTAATTGCCTTGGTAAATAAATCTTGAAAGTGGCTATGACCCAAATCTTTCGAAATTTGTAAAGCACATCACCATAAAACTTAGGCTGAGATACACTCTGTTGCAGCAGAGTCTCTATATGCAATATTAAGAAATAAGATCAGTACCTCGTCTATCATCTTTTTCTGAAAAGTTTTACGAAGTTTATGGAAGCGATATCCTTGTTGAAGTAATTTATTAGTAATACAAGTTAGTAATACAAATATTTCGAGTGTTAAAATATAATTACAGTATCAAACTTATAATCACTTCTTTTCAATTGTAAAATCCACATCTAGGAAAGATGCGTGTGTTTTATCAGATGAATTAGCATTTAGGATAACTTTCTTATATCTTATTGGAAAAGAAGGGATTGTCAATATTCAAAATGGCATCAAGGTATCGGGAAGTATTATTATACGCCGCAAACATTTTGTATTACATTGTACATGTATTAGCTTATTCGTCCCCTATACAACAAATAGCATTGATAAACGATTAACATAAACATGCAATACTTCATTAATGGTAACAGAAACTGAATTCCTAAAGTCGAACCTCGAAAACTTTTCATTTTACTCGTTTTATTAATCTAAGGCTTCATTCAGCGAAAATAATGACTTGGCATGCAAACCTTTTCCGCAGCTAGCCTCATGAACTTCTTGGCTGAATCAGTCCATATGGCTGGTACAGTTAACACCCACTTGATTTCCGACATTTCTATTCCACCGGCGAGTGTTGAATTTACGTGCGTATGAACGTCATTGACTAAGTACTTGATAGCCAAGGAAAATACAGTTATGGCTGGTAAGCTCCGTCCCATTTCGTCTTCTAGTTCTAACCGTTCAGTTATTTTCTGTAAAGATACAATTTTAAATATACAGAAACTAATATTTGTTAAAAAGAACTTGCTAAACTTGTCGAATCAATGTAGAGCAAATGACATGAATAGTTATTAGATTATAGAACTAATGCACTTGTCAATGTTTCCCCCAGGAAGGGGGCGGGATTATAATATATATTATAGGGGAATTAGACATTTTTGGAAATTGTTGTCAAATGTCCCTCCCATGTACAGATAGTCCTCTCTTATTTCTTTCGGGGTGTCTCCGGTCCATAAAAAACGGGCAAAGTCTAATTCCTGCTACCGGTACATGTGACGACAGGGTTTATCAAATTCCCGTTCATCGGGAAAGTCTTTATGTCTTATTCCCCGTGAATCCCGCTGCCCTTTTGGGTTTTCATCGTTTCTCTGGTATTTGTGCCGTTCAATTGTTTAACTTAAATGAAAATATTTCAGTTTTCCCTTAAAAGATGCTTTGTGAATACCAGCCACATCTACAAGGATTGTCAATTTTAATTTTACCTCTCCTGAATTTTTCATGAGCATCATTTTGAATCTCCGGAAGTAGTAAAATCTTTCTGAATCTTTCTCTATAACCAGTTCTCTGTATTTATTTTCTGCCTCATATCCAAAGGCTTCGAGTGTACAGCCATCTTCTTTGATCAGCACTACGGTAGGTGTCTTTTCTGTTGATAAACCACCAGTTCCAGAATACCACGGCCTCGTAAACGCCTTAGTTGGATCTGTCTTCAAATCATGGTGAAAGAGAAACGACCAACCAGAATATGTGGTTCCAAAATCTATTGCAGCAACAGCTAGTGAAGGTGCCCCCTAAAACAAATGATTCTGATATGTTATCTAAGCTTCGACAATTCTTACTATAGTGAAGGTGTCCCCTAAAATAAATGATTCTAATATGGTACCAAAGCTTCGACTAATCTTACTACAGTGAAGGTGCCCCCCTAAAACAAATTATTCTGATATGGTATCTAAGCTTCGACAATGCTTACTATAATGACGTTACCGCACAATGTTGCGACTAATGTGGAAATAACGCGAATTGCACAGGTAAAAAATATAGTAGTGCACTTATTTTTGAAGATACATCAATAAATGAGATATCAAGCTGTTCAGAAAAGAAACTGTAACAAATCTAACGTTTTCATGTATGATGAATTAATTAGACTATCCGTAATGATTATGCTTTAATTTACGCTCGGGTCCTAAAATTTGATGTCCCAGCGTAACACGATTTTTTCCCGCGCACTTTACAAAAAAGTATATTTTTTCAATTCGTTCGCCAAATTGACAATAATTTTGCCATAATATTGGTGGAAAATGATCTTAATCTTGAAGACTGAAGAATCGTAACGCCATGCGTTTTCCGGATGTAAGCATCTGTTTGAAGATGGATAGATTGTCCAATTTGATATTTTCATACGAAAAAAGTCGACTTGTTATGCAAGAAGTTGTTTCAGAAAGAAATCACGTCATAGAAATATAATATGTTTGGTACCTAATGAAATCTCTTTGATAACGATTACGTTAGTATCACATTCAAAAGAAATATACACGTTAAGCTTTGTGATATATTTGCTTGAAAAAGTCTAGCCACGGCGAAATTTTTATATGAATTTTATCGGTATCTATAAATGAGTGTATTTTCAAAGCTTATGACCTACAATTTCGATGTACGTATGCAATTGGAATCCAATAAATGTGTGACTCATTTTCCTGAGTTTCTGTGGCACTACTTTTTGTTGTGTTACATGCTAACACTGTAAAAGTTATAGTTATTGTGCTAGGTCTAGCCATGGCGCGAAACTGACTAAAAAAGCGAAATAATTCGATGCAATATAATGCAATAAAACTAGTTTATCAATTTTAAAATTGTTTTACAGTATTATCAAAGGCAGATAAAATGCAAGAATACTATGGAAATTGTAAAGGAAAAGAAAGGATGAAGTAACCCAATGCATATCATATATGTTAAGATGACTATAACGCAAAAATTAAAATTCTAATAACTGTTTACCTTATTATTCATATTTTCGATCGTTTAAACCGTGGACTATAATGGACAATATATACACTTAACAGATCTTATAAGTGTGCACGTGTCTTTACCGTATAACTTTTTCATTTATGAATATTTATGCATGAAAGTTTGTGTACATGCTATTGAATCACACAAGATTAGATTAATATAGTTTTTTCTTACACATTTAGTACAGAGAATAACTGAACCATGAAACATCAAAACACGTAAAATGCATTAGAAATTTACGCGTAGGTGCACATTTTTTTATTTATGGTCAATTAGAAATTTAGACATATTTTATTATATAACCTGCGGTCCAGGAGTGCCGTAAAGCCGTGCCGTAAATATCGTTCGGCACTGCCAGACTGTGCAATAAATATTTAAATTAGCTTGACGTGACGTTAGCCAATCCATGCATCCATGCAATGACGTCGTCGCCATGACGCAGCCCTCATTGTACCGCTGAATTTTGGCTGAAACATATGTAGTGTACATCATCCTTTTGAAAAATAATGTGCAGTTTTAAAGGTTATGTGATAAATAGAATCTTACATTCGTGCTCATTACATACGTGTTTTATTAAACTCGTCGACAAAAACAATATGCCTCGTGTCATATCATTGTGTCCACTCGTTTAATAAACACGTATGTAATGAGCACTCGTGAATGATCCTCTATATTACATTCAAAAAACACAAAATTATGCGATTTTTCATTGAACAAAATGGTGCTTGCTGTAGAAATACAGTTTAAATTTAATGGTCACAGGGAGGTAACTCTTCCAAAATTGCATTTTTTAAAAAAAGTGAGTAGTTATAAACCTAAATTGGGCTTTATTCTTATCATAGTTTTCTTTATTTCTGTCTCGGTGATAAGCACATACACTTGAACACGAACTTGATCAGCAAAGAGGATGCATAACTGCATTAACAACCTGATAAACACCCGATGTACACACGGCAAAAACGTGTGACATTAGCTTTTGCTGATGTCATCATTTGTTTATTCTGTTTGTGGAAATTGTTATCAGATTGTAATAAAATCAATTAAATTTTAATTTCACATATCCAAGCTGCATATGTTAAACATTTCAACAAAATCAAATACATTTTGACCAAGTTTTGAGTAAATATATACATGCACACTTATAAGATTTGTTAAGTGTAGTTGTAAATTTGTCTACGAAACGTTAAAATTAATACACCTGTACCTTATACCATTTAATGTGAGAGGAGTGTGTTAATACGGCAAGAGGTTCTGGGTAAAATCGCCAAAGTATCGATGCGCATTTGCCTATGCATAATTCGTGCAATTTCTAATACTAGTAGGACCGCTCTTATGTTTTTTTGTAACAAATAACACCGCTAGTATTTCCACATCGCCAACGTCCTATCCTCAGTGGGACATATGCATAATTAAACAAGCCTCACTAACTACTAAACAACATTAATATCATACCGGCAGTCGAAACTTGGCTTTTGTAACAGTTTCAGTTCTTTCGTCTCTTCCCTCGGCTTCTATTTCGGTACCACTGAAAGTTACACTGACACACACTTTTCGACCAGAATTTGCAGTTGGGTCGGATAACGGAATACTAAATGTTTCCAGATGACACCATCCCTCCAAGGTGGTGTACTTTGGATCTTTGGAATTTGAAGCATACAGTTCAAATGACTTTTGCGTCGAGCTAAGTGTGTAGTATATTGAAGTTTGACGCTCCCCAGTCTTCACCATCCGATCAATTTCAACGTTTATTGGGAAACATGTTTTGCATTCTATATCACGATCCGTTTTCTGTCGTCTGTTCCCAGGATGTTTACCATCGTCAAAATCAGATACACATTCCGAGTTTACGCATTGAAATGTGAACTGTAGTACTCTTTCCGATATGCAATCAGGTTTGAAGCCAAAGATGGCCGAACCATTGAGGACAGCATGCGCTGCACCTTTCGGTACAACGACCTTGAAGGCACTGAATGCATTCTTGATTCGTTCCTGTAGCAACGTTGACTCGGAAAACCCACCGATCATTATTATAGTTTTCACGCCTTCAGTTTCTTTCTTCGCCAGCAGTTGTTTTACATGGTCTATAGCGCTTCTGGTTGACCTATCGTATAGTCGCTCCAAAAAGCTCCCCTCGCACTTCAGTTTGTCTCGCATCAATTTTATGTCACTGTTGTAACTTGATGACTTGATACGTTTTGCCAGTTTAATGTTGTGTTCTTCGTGGTACATCTCTAATAACGACACAGGTACTTTCACAATGACACCTTTGTGTTTGAATTCTCTTTTCGTCAGTTCGAAATCACGCCACAGCTCCAGCCATGCATCTGTTGATTTTAGTTTCTTGTAAACCTTCTCTCCAATAATTTCAATCAGCACATCTTCAAACGCTTGATCAACAAGAATACCACCCCAATTCCCTCCACTTGCGGCAGTTATCTCTTTAAGCTTCCCTGATTCTTGTATTTCATGTACGGCGATATCGACAATACCACCTAAATTGATAGACTTAACATCGATCTTGAGATAACGGGAACAATCAGTTTGTGTACATATGATATCACGGTATGTATCCCGATACACCGCTTCGAAGTTCCGTGAGAGAAGTGTTCTATTTTCACATGGCTCTGACGGAACTGAAAACCGATGTAACGCTCGGGCGGAGCTCAGATTGCATGTATCCTGAGTGTTACATTAGAATTCAGTTCCGTCAGAGCCATATGAAAACAGAACAATTCTCTCATGGAACTGAAAAGCGGTGTATTGGGATACATACCGTGGATATTGGCTATACGAAATTACAAGTTCATAATGAAATTATATATATAGAGGATATTACATGAGTGTCTTTCCATATTGAATTTATTAAACGAGTTGAATAAAATAATAAAATGCGAGGCTTTGACGAGCATTTTATCGATTTCTTTCAACGAGTTTAATAAATTCAATGTGGAAAGTCACAAATGTAATGTTCTTTTTATCATATGTTAGCCTTTTCCGACAGAAACATAAAAAAGCTACTTATTTTTCACTATAATAAACGCGCAACTTTGACGACGTCGCCTATTCTTTGAATGACGTCGCGTGATAGCTTTATCACACTAGTGTATGATAAAAAAAGGAGAGGCTTTGTTACGCTACCGCGACGTCAAACATGTGATAAATAGATATGAATGCGCGATACATGTAAATGCGGTATACACAGTCATGTCATACTAAATTAATACCCACCGCCGGCATCTATGATCATGTACTTCGTTCCAACCGGAAATGAGCTCACATTGACACCTGTCTTGTACCATTTTTTATCAACTGGCAAATGTTGACAGAAAATGGATGCACATTCTGGTTCCAGAGCTAAAAGTAATTTGTCTGATGATATTCCAGCCTGAAATATTTAAAGAGCAAGTCAGACCATGGTTATGCTGTCTAACATCTAATTTTCTGCATCGTACAACAACACATGATATCGTAGATCCCCTTTGTAGAGTTTTGGACATATATGACCCAATACAAAATCTCTAACATTTTACATGAAGAATTTTGAACTAGAAATACATGCTCACTGCTTATTATGTCGAGCCTATGGGTGTTAACTAAACAGAAGAAAGAATCGAATATGAGATTAGAGTTGTAGAAAAATAACACCTTTGAGATATTGACTTGGCTCACTTTGTCTAATGGTGCCAAGCCATTTCAAAATTCCACTATCGATGACGAAGTTATGAATTAGACAAACTAATTCGTTGTCATTTGTGACTGATCTTGACATTTAAAATATTGGCATACAATATGTACCCAACACACCATATCATTGTACCCTGTTATTCTAAAATATCTCAATAGATGACAAAATTATGGTACAGACAAAAATAATATATTAAGTCAGACAAGGAAGGCAGCACTCAACTTAACCAGCCCAGCACAGAAAACATTAAAAACACACAAAGCACAATGCCCAACTGAACCAACCGAGCACAGGAAACATAAAACACATAAAGACACAATGCCCAACTAAACAAGCGTAGATCCGCCCAAGTCCAAGCTGTCGAAAAGTATAATAAATTATAACTAGCTGAATGACCCAGTTTCCACAGCAAAAGTACTATAATGCCTAGTATTAGCTGTCAGAGAGCTGTTTAAAAGCTGAATAGAAAAGATTCAGCAAACAAAAGGCGGAATGCCTACGCTGAATGATCTAGTTACAACAGTAAAACTGCTGAACTACATAGTTTTAGCAGAGTTAAATAACAGTATTAAAACGTTGAAAGTCCCGTATAGTCGGATGACCTACTTTCAATTAAGAAAGTAAAGAAAGTAAAAATAGTTGTCAGAAAATCAAGTAATACTTAGTAATTAATTACTTATGAATTAATTATTAATTACTAAGTAAAAGAATTACTACCCAAATAATTACTAAGTAAATAATTTAGTACTTAGTAAATGTAAATTTCTCAGTAAATTAATTACTAAGTAATTATTTAACTAACCAATTACTTGTTTATTACTAAGTAAATACTTTACTTAGTAAATGTAAATTACTCAGTAAATTAATTACTAAGTAATTATTTAACTAACCAATTACTTGTTAATTACTAAGTAAATAATTTACTTAGTAAATATAAAATACTTAGTAAAGCAATTACCAGCATAATAAATAATCAAGATACTGATTGATTTAATGTCTGTTGATAAAACTTTTCTATATGTACAGATTCATAAAAGTAATAGAAACATTAAATTTTAAGTTTCTTTTTTACAATAGCAATTTAAGTTTATAGCTATGTTAAAAATATCCTTCTATAGCTTTGGAAAAGATAAATTATTAATTTTTTTTAATGTATTTTAAGTGTGTTAAAGGCAATTTAATGGTATAATTTTTAAATTACCTCCCTTTAATAATAATAAAATAGCATTAATATAATACCTCGGATATATATTGTCCATCGAAATTTGCTTTATTAAGTTTGGCTGAGAAATTTTTAACAGACTGCATGTATGTAGTCACTACGGACAAGCAGTGATCATGGTCTATACTCCTCAAACTGGGTGTGGAGGTGGGGGTGACCAGTAGATGACCCTATTGATTTGGACCATGGTCTACAATGGTGGACTGAATTGAAGTGCTGTGTTGATCATTGTTGACCCTAGTCAACAAAATTCTTTATAACTGTCAACCATGGTCAACTATGGTGTCATGATTAAATACAGCTGTTGACCAATCCATGGTCGGACTGGTAACTGTAACTCGACAATGGTGAACCATGGTCGACTAGGCTCTCACCTTGATTTTTTCATGGTATTTGATGGCTGACCACAATAAAACATAGTTGACTATAAAAAATCATGGTGACCATGGTCATCCTTTTGTCTGGGATCGGTCGGATTTCAACGAAACTTTGCATGACCTGTCAGAACCAAGTCTTGTAGTAAATGTCATCCACAAACTTTGATCAGATAAATTTTAAGGAGTTATGGCCCTTTGTTTTTTAGACATATAAATGTTGTCCGCTCTTGCACACTTCTGAATATTATTACTGTTCAAGGTACACAAATAAAAATAGAGTAAATTGGTATACACACGGCTTGTGTAAAGATGCTGTACGTCTGCGATTGAAAGTGGCGGTGATGTAGTCAATTAAGGTTGCTATTACTAAAATGGAAAATCATTTTCCGCTCAACATTTAAATTTTAGTTAGGGGTCTGAGATATTGTGATAAAATTGCCCTAACTTATTTTACTGGGCTGTATACTCTGATTGCAAATTCTATACTGCACAACATTAGTGTTCATACACATTTTAAGTAATATAAATACTTAAATGTAGAAGTTCCCCTCAGATTAAATTACTTAAAGAAGCATAATTACTTCAAGTAGTATTATATTACTATAGCTTAAAAAGTAAGTTATACTTAGTAATTAATTACTGTAAGTATTACTGAACATTACTTGAAATAAGTAATAACATTTTACTAAGTAATGTTTTTTGAGTGTATAGTTATAAATCGCGGGGCAGCCCGGAAATAACGTACGACGTTATCTTCACGCCTGTATCATTTCATGATGCTTTTTAACACTGTTAATCGACTGTTCTTTATTTTTCCTAACCTATTATGCTCTTATATTATGCAAATTTATTCGTCCTGTCAATATTTACTGAACTGTATCGTTACAAGCTTTGCAAGATCTTATTTTCCCACTAATGTCACGGATAGTTTCAAGATTCAGACCAACGTACTAGTATTTAAAGTACTGATTCAGTCAATCTCGGGTTTTTACCTCTACCCTCATTGTATGTTACATCATCCAGGCCGACTTTAAAACGTGTATGCCATTTAAAAAAAGGTGCCGTGATACAATATTTCACTTGATTTCTCCAACATTTCTTTTGTCTGCATTGGGTTTTTTTCATAGCTGTACACCTAATCGCATAGTTATGAGACTGTAAATGAAATCTTGTGAGTCATTATTTACGTTAATTATGACATGACAATTCATAACATGGCGAATATAACGAGTTATACCTTGAAATTGCACCTAGTTGTCGATACGATATTAGACAACATGATGCCATATTTCGGAATTCTTAAATGAAGATATACAGTAACAATCAGCAATAATGTAAAAAGTTTTATTGAAAAAATCTGTGTTGATCCGCGAAAGCATCTATGTGTTGCTATGGTAGCGTAAAACTGTTGATGCAAATAATTGTTTTAAGATATGTGTTGTGATTCTTGTCAATAATAGATAAAAGCCGTGTTTGTGTAAATTTCATACCGATCTGACCTTAAATAAACCTTTTAGATCAAAAGTCCACGTAATTCTTGATGACCCCTCGTACATACACAGAGGAAGGTTGACTAAAGGGCTTCCGCCTTGTACGGACAGTGACACATGTCATTTGGGGCTTAAACGTTTTACAGTGCACCAAACCTCACACTTACCCAATAGACAACCTGATAGAACAGGACAGTGTAAATAAATGTTTCCCGCCATGTAATGCCCCCTAACAAAAAGACCACAGTGACCGGTAATAAAGGAATGTAAAACATGAAACATTATATAAAATACAACCATCGAGAAGCACAGAAAGTACTCAATGACCTATCAGAAGTCAGAGCAACAAGAGAGCAAATCATTTAAGGGTACGACAAGACAACGTAACAGACAGGCATCAATGCCAGCCGTCCACAAAGGCTTGATGATAGGCATATCATAGAGTCTGTATATTTTCAGGTCATCGCACAATGAAATAAGAAGCATAGTGATGAGCTTTAAATGGACCCACTGCTAAGCATGCAGTCCGTTGCAAAATTAAAGGGTCATATCCTCTACTCAGAAAACGTTTTATGATCTTGAGAAACACATCATGAAAGTCGTTATGACCCAGAATCTGTCGAAATTTGTAAAGCACATCACCATAACATTCAGGCTGAGACAGACCTTGTCGCAGAAGTGTCTTTAAATTAATACCATATTTAGAATATGCCTATAGAATTTTGCAAACGTTTTACGAAGTTTATGGAAGCGATAGCCTTGTTGCAGTAACTTATTAGTAATACAAAGATTTCGAGTATTAAAGTCCTCCACTCGAGAGCAAGCTCTAGCAAAACGGATTAATTGAGAAGCGTAAACACCATATGAAGTTGACCGTGAAATATCTCCATCCAAGTGTGGGTTATTTACAATATCGAAGTTAAAATTATCTCTCTTGTCGCAAATTTTACTAACAATTTGACCTGCTTCTATAGCAAGGTCAAGGTCTAGGAATGATGCGCGTGTATCAGATGAATTAGCTTTATTTAGTGTTAATTCGGCTGGGTAAATTTCAACGATCTTATTAGAAAAGTAAGGATTATCAATATTTAAAATGTCATCAAGGTATCGGGACGTATTATTGAACGCTGTAATTTTCTCAGATTGGTGTTCGGGAGACAATTTTAACATGAAATCGCGTTCATAACAATATAAGCCTCATTACAGCAATGTTTGACATTCGAAATCCAAATCTGACCTTGACCTGTACACCCCTCTTGCGCATTACACAATGTCTCACAGTGAAGAACAATTTGTTAGGTTACATGTTATTTTCAAATCCAAGAATAGGTGACAAGTTTGTGGTCAAGACTAGTCCGGACAAGTCAGTTTTGATATTTGACTTGAAGTTTGACCTTGACCTTTGATATCTAATATTGGAACTGATATTTGAGCATGTCATATCGCTTTATAACGGTTATCGAAATACCACCACGCAAGAAGATATTATGCTTCGAACAAACTTGATTTGATAATTGACCTCCAACTCTGTGACCTTGACCTTTTAATATAGGAATATGTGGTTTATGTATCACACTAAATCTTATTGAGGTGAACATTCTTGCAAACTGCAACCAAGATTGTCCAATGCATGTCAAAGTTATAGTCCGGAAAAATTTCAGTTTGAGTTTTGACTTCCAACTATGACCTTGAACTTTGAGATACGGACCTGGAGAATCTTGCAATAACCAAGGTGTACAGTAGTGTACACGAGAAACATTCATTTACATGTACCATGAAATACATTAACATTAACATGAATAAGAAAAAATAAAAGCTGGTGGAAAGATGTTTTAAACATAGCTAGTGTATGGTCACATCTACGAAACAATAGCAAAGTATACATGGCTAGCGTCTGGTCACATCTACGAAACAATAGCAATCGTATACATAGCTAGTGTATGGTCAAATCTACGAGACAATAGCAAACGTATACATAGCTTGTGTATGGACACATCTACGAAACAATAGCAAACGTATATATAGCTAGTGTATGGTCACATCTACGAAATAATAGCAAACGTATACATAGCTATGCTTTTTTAGAGTTATTCCCAACAATATTGTACGAATATACGAATAAATTTCATGTTTTGTATCAGAAAATATTACAATTTTCACAGATATGACTACCAATAAATAAGCCTAACATATAAAGTAACATTCCTTAAATGAAATTATTTATTTCCACTAAAAGCACTGAGAACACATAAGACAAATGGCCTACTAAACTACAGGTCTTACAGAGGCGATATTGCCTACGTGTAGTTTCCACCAAGCAAAAGGCTAAAATGTTAAAAATTATTTGAGCACTTTGGTTGAATACTACATGTAATAGTGAATTGGGTAAATCATACATTATTATATACCTTTTCCGCGGCTAGTCTCATAAATTTCTTGGCTGGATCTGTCCATATTGCAGGTACAGTTATTACCCACTTGATGTCCATACTGTTTACTACGCAATCCACTTTTGATTTAACGTATGCTTGAACATCGTTGACCAAATACTGGATTGCCACGGAAAACACAGTTCTTGCTGGTAAGCTCCGACCCATTTCATCTTCCAATTCTGCTCCTAAATTTATTTTCTAAAGCGAAGACACATTGAATAACTATATAACTGTAACTGTAAAAAATAAGTACAGTTAAAAATAATTATAAATACGTTACAAGCTGATGTAATTGTATCATTGATAAAGAGTAAAACAATATTTTTTAAAATAAAATTTATGTTATCTTAGAAAGGTTCAATCGTCGGGAACTTGCTCAGACAGTCACTGAGGTGCATTGTGTTTTACAAAAAACATTTCATTAATACTATATTCATTATACTGGTGTCATTTTATCTATATTTACATATTTAGAGAGCTTCATCTTTAACTTTATACTAAACTGTTAAGGTTCCGTCCATAAATAAAAAATATAACCCTAGGGCCGTGGATTCACTTCTGTTTTCTTGTTTAAAATACAACAAATGTAGCATTAATTAAAAACAAAATACTCTTTATCAATGATACAGTTACCTGTGTTTACAAGCATATCATAATTCATTACATGAAGGGGTAGGTCTTCCGCATCATTTTGGTCAGCACAGTTTACCTACACCATCGATATAAATATGCGACAAGAACACGAAGAATTCCTTTATACAAGAGATATGAAGAAAACATTCGTTTCCTTAAAAGAATAAACATTAAATAACAGGTAAAATTGACATTTAAACAGCATTTACATAAATCATACATGTATTGTTTAAATAATGGATCTACTAGATGCAAACATTTTATGTTTAGAACAAAGAATTTTATGTATTAAAATGGATGTCAGGATATTATTGATAATATGTTCTTACCCAGAAAAAGTGTATCTACTAAATTGTTTGAGCACCTTATGTTATCATACAAAGAAAAATGGTTGGCAAGTGTTCAGAGAGTTAATGCTCTAAATGGTAATGGAGTGAATAAATTGAGGATGTATGCTTTGCTCACTGATGATTTTAATACCATAGATTATTGCAAATTGATAAGGTCTAAAACTCATCGTTCAGCTTTTGCTAAGTTCGGGACAGGAGTGGCGCCTTTAAAAATAGAAACAGGAAGATATGAGGGGTTATCGGTTGAAACCCGTAGGTGTCCATTCTGCTCTGAACTTGCTGAAACGGAAATTCATGTTTTATTTCAATGTCCCAACTATATTTTAATTAGGCAAGAATTGATACAGATGGCTAGTGAAATTTTAAACGGGTTCTCAACTATGACTGTTAAAGAAAAATTAAGAGCTGTTTTCTTCAACAAAGAATTGATAAGAAATACTGTGAAAACCTGCCACGACATTCTCCTACAACGAAATCTACGTTTATGTAAATAGTTAATTTGAATGTTTTACATGGTTTTATAGAACTGTTTTAATTGCTGTACATCAATAATTCTTACAATTATCAGGGTATATGTTAAAGTTTTTGAGTGCTAAAACTTGCATATGGCATGATTTGTTATATTTCTGTTTAAAACAGTAATGTGATATGTTTGAGTGATAACTTTTACCATCCCTTATAACGCACATTGGATGAGTGGTAACACTGTGTTTTATTGTCATATTTTATATGAATGTATATTTTGTGATGTGTTGATGAGATGTAAGTATACAATTTATCTTATCTACATTAACAACAGTTACATCAAATATGTCAAAATGAAACAATCCAGTCATAATAAGGAATACAAAAAGTGCAAACAAAAGTTGACATCTTAACATAAATACATTTCAAAATCAGATATCTAACTCATTGTAAGATAGTTGTAGTTTATTTACATAGATTTTTTTTTCCAAAAATAGAAAAGAAAATATAAATTACATGTAGTTTTAAAACTTATTACTTCTTCAGGTAAGGTACTAGTATTTTTGTTCATTGTGCCAAAGTAGTCAAGTGACTTCGAGCAAGTTCTAGACTTGGTTTCTTAAGGATTTTGTTTACAGTATGAAGATCTAAGATGCCAGATTTGAACCCGGTAAATATTCTTAAATGTATCTTTAACATACATGTATACTGGGCACAGGCCTTTAATGATTTGTATTTAACTCATCCAATTAACAGTAGCCAATAGTTCTTCCGGTGGGGTTTCAAAGTCTTTGTCATTGGGTGTTAGATATCAACTAATCTTTCGGCATTGTATTCTCGATATCGACATTATAGGATACAACGCGTTTTGCGGAATCCGGAATTTAACGGTCAGGAAAATTTTGGCCAATAGGCTGCATAGTGGAAGTGTATACAATTATACATTTTTCAACGCTTAAACATGATACACGTATAAAAAAAACATCGCACTTCATCATTGAAACGTTTATTTGAAGCTGTAGTAAAAATACCCTAAACTATTCTTTATACTTGAATTATTGTATTTTATTCTACACGGTAAAGTCCAACTTCCATTCCAATGTGAACACACCTCGTACAATAACATGTTTGTGATCGTTTTGAAAACTAACTGCAGTCTTTACGTTTGACGAGAATAAAATCCAAAACAACGCTAACTATTTTATGTTTATTATTGGCATAAAGTTTGAAAGAAACTACGACCGGCTTCCACAATTAATGTATCTACAAGGAAAGTAATTCGATTTACCTCTCCCATTTCTTTCATGAGAAACAGTTTGAATCTTCTAAAGTAGTAAAACCGTTCTGCATTTCCTTCTTTAACCAGTTGCCTGTATCTGTTTTCTGCCTCATATCCAAAAGCTTCCAATGTCTTGCCATCCTCTTTGATCAATACTACGGTAGGAGTCTTTTCTGTTGATATGGAACCCGTACCAGAAAACCACTCTCTTGTTAAAGCTTTGGTTGGATCCGTCGTCAAATTATCTCGAAGGAGAACACACCAACCGGAATATGTTGTTCCAAAATCTATTGCCGCAACAAGACTTTCCTCTTTCGCCTAAAACAAATGAAACAATTCCGGCGTGTTATTATTCGTTCTCATTCCATACATTATGTTTGCGCTGATACAACATATATAATCCACTGACCCCAAATACAACCGCAAGTTGCATGTAGATCTCTATGCAAGCTTGCTATATATGAAAACTTTGATAATAATGGGTAAATCGAAACAACAGTTATTGAGCGGAAATCTTTTTTTGTATTTTTAGTACCAGTACCAGTTACCTTGACCCTACTAACCCCAAATACAATCGAAAGCTAGGTCTCAATGCCAGCTTGCTATGTCAATCCAAACGGTACTTATTGACCGGAAACCTCTGTTCTATTTTTAGTAACAGTGAGCTTCACCTTGACCCACTGACCCCAATTACAATTCCAAAATAGATCTCCATGCCAGCCTGCTATATACAAAGTTTCATGAAGATGTGTCAATCCAAACTCACGTTATTGTCCGGAAACCCCCTCATTGACCCGGTTAAAAAGGTTTTTAAACGTTCGGGGCATAGTATTGTATGCAAAACTATCCATTTGTAGAATAAATATGAGTCCCGTTTTATTACAGCACATGTCATGTAATCGGCCGCGAACTCATGTTGCTTAACGAAAGTCAACTTCTTGGTAGTCTCATAGACATTTCTCAAATACCGATAGCAGTATGTTCTTATACCGTAAATATCTCAATGATAAAGCATTGTCTTATCAGAGATGACAAAGGTATCGACATTACCTTTCCCTAGTAATAAAATTGACAATGTTATTATTCTTTGAATTCCTTTGAAGTTGGCACACTTAAGCATTAGTCATTAACGAGGTTAATGTGGAAGTATACTATTTATAGGAATTTATCAAGTAACTAGAAAAACACGCCCTCGGGCAGATTATGTCGAACCTGCGCATGTTGACAAAAAAATTAAATGTGCCAAATTATTTCAAAATCTAACGATAGAAGACTGAAGAATAGATGACAAAGCTAAATTACGACCATTTTTGAACTTGAGGCGTGACTTGAAGTCCATGACCTGATATTTCATTCAACGTGTCACACAGTCTCATAATGGTTTACATTCATGTAAAGTTACATCGAAATGGCACCATGCATAAAGAAGAAATGCTCCTAGACATTTGACCTCCAACTGTGACATTTACCATTGAGATAGGAACCTGGGGTTTGTACATGACACTCCTGCTCATGGAGGTTAACATTCATGCAAAATATAAGCAAGATTTGTCAATGCATGACAAAGGTATGGTCCGGACAAACGTCAGTTTGACCTTTGACCTCCTATCTATCTATCCATCCATCCATCCATGGACAAAATATATACGCACACACTTACGCACGCTCATACACCAAAGGTGTCGAATAAGTCTCGCTCACACAAGCGGGCTCGACAATAATAACAATCATTGTAAACTGTATACTAGTATATAAGTAACACATGACTGCAAGGGTAATAGTATATAAATAACACATGGCTGCGAGTGTGATGGTAAATAATACCAACCCGAGAATAGTTATATCACCCGAGGGGAAGCCGAGGGTGATATGACTATTCAAGGGTTGGTTTTATTTACTGTCACCCGAGCAGCCATGTGCTATTAATTTTATTATACCGAACAGAATTACAACCATTTTGCAAAATAAAATATCAACAAATGTAAGCAGAACTTAAATTGCCGTTATGATAATTTTTTATGTACAATCTCTGTCCGTATTTATGTTTCTAATGATTTGGTGCTATTTTTACTAAAAATAGCATGTGAATTATACACAAACATATAAATAGCATATGGATACCCTCTAGCAAGGTGTTTTCCGGACTCAAATAGTACAAATAGTATAAATAGCCCAGCCTCGTTTTTGTGTGGCGTAACGCCACACAATGCTATTACCACTTTTCAGCTTACGACCAATTTAACGCATTAGGCCTCGGCAAATAAATAGTTCTATGATTTGATCAATATTACAAGCATGCAACACAGGTTACACGTATCATTGGACCTGATTTGTTTACATTACCAACATTTACTTATATTTAGACCAACAATTATATCAGACTTTTATTTTTAGAGGATATTTATAGCAAATCATTCCGCAACGGACTATATTTTTACTACCAAAGAATGTTCTCACTGGTGGCGGGAATCTAAAATAGTTCCCACGGTTTTCAATCGTATACTGTAACGTATGTAAACCACTCCGCCGCTGCACATTGCAGACGATGACCTAATTATGTTGTATACAAACATTGATGCTATATATAGCTGGTGGGGGGAACTGAAATATCGATCGGCCGATTAACAATGTTACCGCGGTAAGCGTTAAACGCACTAGTCAATTTCTACCCTGCTTTATATAAGACCTCATAATTTTCGTATCTATTATCCGATTTTGAATATTTAAAGCTTGTAATGAAGCAGAGATATATGTCTCTCTTTTAGACAACAATTAACACGATACCCTAATTATTAAATCCACGGCGACGAGTAAGAATCCGTTCCGCGTAAAAGTAAGTTTAAAATACATTTTGTATCCCGTTTTATACCAAATAAAAATTCAATAAACGGTCGAAAATCATCAATTATTAATTTAATATTCGATCGATTTTGTTCATTAAAGCTTGTTTTAAAAGCTAATACTTTAAGGTTTTATAAAATGTAAAACTTGTTTTTAAAGCATTAATCGGCCGATCGATATGTATGAGCGACATGTTTACCCCTTTTACATACGTTAATATAGAGTGTCATATACATTTAATTAACATGCGTGGTCATACGAAGAATAAACAGTCACTTATCTTGACACTGGTCGAATTCTCCAAGTTGTTAAAAATGGTATTTGTCAATATCCCTTCATTGATGCTCAGCATAGTTATTACTAGTAGTGATCGAACAAAATATCACATAGTGATCGAACAAAATATCACACGGAAGGTATATGGGGAAAATACATTGAGAGGTCACGTGAGGTATAATAATAAATAATTACAACCCGAGAATAGTTATATCACCCGAGGCGAAGCCACGTGTTATTCATTTTATTATACCGAAAAAAAATACAACCATGTTACAAAATAAAATATCAACAAATGTAAGCATCACTTAGATTGCCGTTATAATAATTTTACATACATGTACAATCTCAGTCCGTATTAGGTGTTGGAAATTGACAAGATTTACTAAAAATAGCATGTGCAATATACACAATTATATAAATAGTATACGGATACTCTCTAGCAGGGTGTTTTCCGGACTCAAATAGTAAGATGTCTATAAAAAGCCCAGCCTCATTTTTACTAGTAGTAATCGAACAAAAAATCACATAGTGATAGAACAAAATATCACACGGAATGTCTATGGAGAAAATACATTGAGAGGTCACGTGAGGTATAATAATATGTAATATCGTTTGAACAAAAGCAGCAGTTGTATAAAGAGCGTTGTACTGTGCCCTTTTAAGGCCAAAAGCTCCAAGTGATGATGTTTATTTCCTTTCGTTAATCGATGTTTAATATCCCCTAGATCTTGATTCTATTGATGCCTTTTCAGGGGACCTGATATTTTGTTAAGTCAATATGCCATTATATGGTGTGCATTCATCAATATATTATGCCTAACAATCCTTATATGAAGTCACATCAGTATATCATGCCGATGAGACCTTAATACGTATAAAGTCAATATGCCATTATATGGTGTGCATTTATCAATATGTTATGCCAAACTATTTTTGTATGGAGTCAACATGACATTATATCGTTGTAATGTCGTTTTGATTCCATAATAGAGAGGTTGCGAAAGGCAACGTGTAACGTGTACGTGTACGTGAATACTATTTTTGGGTATTTCGTCATCCAGGTATGTGTAGTTTCTACAAGTAACAGACGTGTGACAGACGAAAATATAATGTGTACTACGTCACACAGGTATGCGTATGCAAGATTTTCGCCGGTAGTTTCAGTGAGTTTATATAAACACTCATTATCGATTCACGAAGAAATCATGTTACAACTTCCTTGTGATGTTACACGCACACGTTGTATTTCGCAAGCCAATTTCAATTGCAACGTGTACGTATACATGTACGGGTAGCTACACGTACACGTTGTCGTACACGTTCACATCGCAACCTCTCTATTATTTCATTTTGTACGTATAATACAGCCAAGGCTTGTTATATGTTTATATCATCATTTGTTTATTCTGTTTGAGCAAGTTGTGATCAGATAAAAATAATTCAGCAGATCAGCCACGTATTGTCCCAGCTATGGGTATAGGTAAATGTTCAACTTGGGTAGCTAAATGGGGGGATTTACTGTATAAACTCTACGGTTAAAGTACATAAACATGCGTAACCTAGAAATACACCTATAAATATGTACATGCACAATCATAAGATCTGTAAACACGGTATGACATGATCTTTTTTATTAGTCTGCATGTATACGTACTTTCATCAAATATAATGATTTTGTCCGCGTAACTGATTAATGTTTTAATGGATATACATTGTAATATGAAATGGTTGTAAATATATCCGCACTTAAGAAATAACCGACTCTTGATTTATGATAATATACTAGTACTATACGCGTTATAAAAAGTTAAGTAGTATTCAAATGTAAAATATATATAAATACGTGTAGCAGATACGTGCACATCAGTTCTGCCAACGAACGATTATGTGTTCTGTCACGCTTCGTACCTGTTGTTCGTTGAACCATATCTTAAAAAACCCGGATATGTCACGTGAGCGAATTTTGGCTCATGTGACATAGACCGAGGTTTTGCGCCTAAATTTGTATCGTACCAAAATGACTGACAGAGGCAAACAAAGCAATGTGAATAGTAAAACCCGTGCGTCCGTACATGTTTCGAATTGAGAACGGAAAAAGTGGGGTTTTACAAATTCAAATTGTTTGTTGCAAACATTGCGTTCTCTACGAAGGATTAAAACGATAAATAGCGTGATTATTTTACGTATTTTTTAAAGTTTTCCCTGAACGCACGGCTGATATACATTTAACGCTCGTCTTGGAGTATAATAAAATATTTCTATGTTACCGTAGGATTCGACCCGGTCTAGTTATCAAAATATTTAACCGATAATACAAATGTACCGCTAATAACGGTTTTCGTCAGTCATATCCCGTTTCTTAATTTCAGAAACATCATTGACATGGGCCATTTATTGCGTCTCACTATTTACCTCACTGAACCGATATTATTTAATCTAAAGTGACAGGGTTATCGTATACTTGATGCACTGCACTTTTGACAACACGATAAAATAAATGGTAGTTAAAGCGTTTACAAATTCGTACTTACTTTACTAGTTTGTCGATGTTTATGAGATTAAATTTATCGTAGGTATTCTTCGTAATCAATTACATGTATAAACGCTGTAAATAGTTATGGACTAGATGATAACACTTTTGATAGTGTTTGTAATGTAAAATACAGCCGGCTTTATATAATGAGAGATTTGGACGTTTTTTGGGGGTAGACTATATCCTATAATGATGCCATATATTTACACAAACATAGTTTAATATATGCTTAGGTATGAATTAAAAACTGTATGTCGCGGTACTATTTAAGGGGCCATTGACCCTTTTGAATGATCACTTTTCAAGATAATGGAGAAATTCGTGAATTTTTGCAACGCTTTTATTTTTCATATTTGTCGTATTTTATTATCGTTTGTTTTGGGTATAAAGGTACAAACACATGTTATTCAAACATCCTACTGACTTTTAAAATTTCTATTAAATTTTTATTAAACTTCACAAAATTTTAACAAGACAATAATTTGAAAAAAAATGCAAAAAATACCAAAATATACACAAAATTGAACGACCCCGATGACCAATATTGTTGTATGGGACGGCATTTTACTGTAAATTCATAACATTCTGTCATAAAAGCACACAAAGTAGAATGGTTGCGTATGTTTTAATTTAACTTTAAGATAACGTACACTATAATCACCATCCTGAGCAAAATAAAAAGTAGGACTATGTTATAATTAGAACATATTAAGTAAATTTTAATGATTAAAAAGGGCGGAGCGAGCGAGCGAAGCGAAACAAGTCGCAAACAAGTTTTAAAGAAGAAATACTAATCTTCAAACTGTAAACACAATGTTGTCAGGGTTACACAGATGAACGTTTAAATTTATAGTTTCTTCAGGTATGAAGACGTACGTGTGTCGTCTTGTAACGTATCTGTCTATGAAAAAATGTTGTTGTTTGCTCATCAAAACAACATGATATGTTCATTAATTTCAAACAAAACAATAATGCATAGCTATGATGACACGTTTATTCAAGTTTGAGCACAAAACATATCGTTATGAAACTCCAATTGCATCATCTTTATAGTGGCGTAACGTATCTGTTATATATCTGCTAACATAAATCTGTTTAAGAAAAGTAACTCAACATAACGTTCCAGCTAAATATTACTAATGTTTCAAAACATGTTTAATGTAATAAGCAGACTGCAACATAACAATAAGGAAACCACGGTTCACATATATTATAAACCAAATGGTACGTGTCAAATTGGCGTGGGGTATTCACCTCGTCTGTATCTTAATTGTGAAAGGATCTCTAAATATAAGCTGTATGTGTTCAGCACACAACATAAAATGAATGAAAAAACTTCACTTACAAACACCTTTTCTCAAATAAGTTTGAATTACGACCAAATTGAGCAAAATAAAATTGGTAGTAATGAAAAGTTATTACATTAAAAGCAAGCGTGTTAAATAGTCCCCACTATCTTAGAGGAAGTCAACTGGGAACATCTTGGACAGTCTAGATGACACTGACGCAGACTCGGCTTGAACAAATAGGACCTAAGTCACTTAAAATTGCATAAATCATTATATTTAGTCAA